>SSBG01000003.1:1053232-1120732 GCA_028220655.1 Shiraia bambusicola | reverse complement strand
TTGTCAAATGGGATGAGATATCACAAATTTATAGATAAGCTTGATGGGGTTGATCCTTGATTGTTGTGTCTATCTTCTTGTTCTCTCCAGTCGGTGCTATCTTATGGGTTTTGGTAGGTGGCCCCTGCGCCCTTCTTGGCAGGTCGATTGCCTATCCCACTTGCTCCTTTAGCGCCATTTGATACTACCGTGGATCTACGGTAGTTCTACACTGGATCCCTCATAGGGCTATAGATCCACTTAGGGATCCCTTATTGCCCTCCATTTGACACGTATAGCTATAGATTAGCCAGAAATAAAGGGTAGAATATTATTGTATAAAGAAATTAGTTTTGTCTTATTAGTACTCTCTCCTCTCCTGTTAGTGCCGTCAATTAATTTCTTAGAAGATGTGTTTAAATTATCGTAATCTATGCTAACTCATTTTTAGACTAAATGTGGCGAGTGCATTGCAATATGACATACCCGGCGAAGGCCGGCTTTGTGATAACGCGACTCTGTCCTTCGTTGTACTATCCACCTTCGCAGCCCACCCTTTAGATAGCTTTGTGAACCGATTTGCTTAATGCCCATTGCGGCTCGCTATAAAACTGAGTATAGCATCATCTGGGTCGTATGTGCCATCAAGCCAACCTTCAATTTTCTCTAATGCCGCCTGGTCATGACGCTGCTCGGAGGTTGTGAAATTCTCATCTATCCAGCCGATCGTGCCTGTGGTAATTAACACTGCGCCGAAAGGTCTGCAAGACCCAAGATCAGCGATCACCACTTCATCTCCACCATTAACTAAGATATTGGATGGGTTCAGATCATTGTGGGCCGCTTGAAGGTCATGGAGATGATATGTGCCAGACTTGATTCCATCCATGCATAAGTCCTTCCTGAAAGGCCTACTCTGGTCTGCTATTCTAGCTTCCAGGGTTGTCGAATATCGGTCGAGTACAAGGCCAATAATACGTCCATTTTTGACAATACAGCCATGGTAGCGGATTATATTTCGATGTGGTTTCTTGAAAAGGATTTCAAACATCTCCGCTTCGTTCAGTAAGAGCTGTCGGAGCTTTGGAGCGAGATCGATATGGAAACCGCTAAGCTTCGGACGCTTGATGTATTTACCAGCAATTTCTGATTTTGGTACGACGGTGATCCCCTGAGGCGCTTTGGGATAAATCACCTCGTCTGGAATGTGTTTGAGGTGGCGTTTGACGTCCTCCAGGCTTAGTGCTGCAAATTCAGAGCCTGGTACCTCCCCATAGTACGCGTTTGCGTCCGGATCAATGAAGGAAAAGGTAGCCTTTTGTCCATTGTTATCCCTTGTAGTGCAACGGGAGTTCAGATCTCGGAAGGAATTGATGTGCAATGGCAGGTCCATTGTAGCTGAAGTCATTTATTGAGGCGGGAAACTCGGGTACATATACCAGGCGAGCCAGCTGTGTTGTCTGCCCCGCAACGCTCAGCCGCTAATTAGCCGGCAGCGAAGTTAGTTGCCTCCCCGTCAGCATCACGCATCAGAGGGTGCAACCGTGGGTCTCAACAGAGAATTCACAGGCATAGTGTTTTCGTAAAGCCTTTAATTCGCCTATGTATCTCGAGAAACTAACATCTTGTCCCCCATGCCATGCCATACCCTGTGTGAGGTCACCTAATTGTTGACCTCCATAGCTCCTCGGGGTTAAGAGTAAGGAGCGTCAGTTCGCTCGTCGCGACTTAGCTCTGCTGGAAGTTCAAGATCGTGAGGTGGAGGGTGTTGAGGCTTCCTCGGGTACGGCCTCCTTTGTTGTTGAACCGTTGCAATCCGTTCCCCTAACTGACCTAGGCTGGTCGCAGGCTGATCTTTTTGATCCTTCTTCCTTTGATTTCTCTTCTTACTTTAGGTCCTTATCTGGCCCTGTTCCGGCTGCCGTAGATACCGTTAGTAATATTCTTTAACTAATTCCTTACAGTTCGTGAGATTTCTTTCTTGTTCCTAAGTATTGTACTTGTCTAGCTATCCGGCCCACTTAACTAAGTATTTATACTAACGTCCCTTTTTACGTAGGTCCTTAATTACTTCAGCTTTATATTCTTCGTCTTTAAGCTTAATTATAGTGTCTACTTCAGCGTCCTAGGGTGCTAGTTTAAGCAGTTTTTTATAAAATACAGGGTGTATACGCATACCTTTTAGGAGTTTTAGTTTATAATTTACTAGTCCTATAACCTCTAGAATTTTAAGTAGTCCTATTCTAAGGTTGTCTAGTTTCTTGCATAGCCTCTTAGTCTTTAAATTTTCGCGTAAGAGGAAGACTTTATCCCCCTTCTTAAAGGTTAGTCCCTTAATCCTTTGCTTATTTGCGTTTCGGGATGTTATAAGGTTTCTTTCTAAGATATTTCTACTTAATTCTTTATAAAGCTTTCTTAGGAGTTATACCTTATCATCTGCTCCTATAGCTATACTTTTAATAGCTTTTAGGTCTTAATAAGCGATCGGCTTATACCTATAGTTTATATAATACAGTAAGTACTTTATTATCGCCGATTTTGTACTGTTATATACTAATTATACTATTAGTAGGAGTTTAACCTAATTATTCTACAGCTTATTAGCGTACATCCTAAGGTATTATTCTAACGTCTAGTTTATTCTTGTCAAATGGAGGGCAATAAGGGATCCCTAAGTGGATCTATAGCCCCATGAGGGATCCAGTGTAGAACTACCGTAGATCCACGGTAGTATCAAATGGCGCCAAATAAGCAAGTGGGATAGGCAATCGACCTGCCAAGAAGGGCGCAGGGGCCACCTACCGTACCGCGCTTATAGGGGTCTAGAAAATAGTAATGTAACTATATCTATGTGAATATAATGATGTAACCATGTCCATATTACAACATCTGCTGGCAATCTTTTGCGTTATCACAATATTGACCTTTAAAATTGTGTGAAGAAAAAATTTGTTGAGTAGGTGCTGCATGCAATAGATGCTAGACATGTTAAATGCTGAGCTCAGTATTATTTTGAAATAATTTTAACAACGCACAAAACTGAATTAAAATAGTTGCAGTAAAACATAATAGCAATATAGTTTTGTTGAAAAATAGTGTTGACCGCAAGATATGTTGCGTTCAGCAAGTGCTGGCAGAGTTTTTATATTAACAGATGTTAAGCGCAGCATAATGTTGCGCGCAGCACGATGTTGACCTTGTCATAATATGATTTCGCCACAACACTACCGTAGAACTATTTTGAGATACCTAGGTACAAGTAAAAGGTAGGTAGGTACGGTAGGTAGCTGATTGCGACAGCAGAAACATCCTGGGTACTTGGTAAGATAGGTAGTTAGTATCTTCCGTAGATCACTTATGCACACACTAATCAACAGCAGTCTGACATATCAAGAAGCTTTCATCTATTGTCCCTCTAAAGAGAGATGCTGGGTATCATGCAAAGAGATCCTACCAAGAAAATATAATATGTACAACAGATGTAGAATATGAAGTCCTTCCTACTCAAACCTATGCCCTAGAAGACTTTCATCGTTTTCGTTAATATCTGGTGGAGCTTCAACTCCGAACATCCCAACATGCTGCTCGTCATTGATATCCCATTGTGTCTTCTTGGTCCTCTCCTGCTTCCGATATGCTCTGCCCATGAATGAATAGTATAACTTGAATGATGATAGCGATGGGCGGAAATCGTATAGGCTCTTGAGGTTCGGTATCGCGTGGAATCGTTGAAGTAGAAGCGCGTGCTTAAATTGTTCGTCATGCGGTACAAGGCCAAGCTCAGCAGCAACCGTGAACTTCGCGAACGCTGCGAGATTCACAAAGATAGCTATATGTGTTAGTACTTTTAAAAACTGTAGATAAACAACAATCTAAGTACTTACAGCGACAATACCATTTAACGCGATGTGAAGAGTGCTCTAAATCAATGCTATCCTCGATAAATGTAAAGACATGACAAAAGTTGGCCTCAGAATAGGACTGCATTAATAATTCGCGGGTGCCGCTAAGTGTTTTGCAGTCAACGATGATTCGATTAGTATCTTCGCGCAATATCTTCTCGAGGAATAGCTATATATGTTAATAGATAGCCAAAGAACATGATAAGGAAAAGGAAGACATACCTTGAGCTCAGCTACAGTTCTACATTTCCAGGAGTTCACATTTTGCCGTACGCGACTTGCTGCATTCTCAACAACCCAAGCAGCATTTGGTTCATGAATGTACTCCGGAAAGACATGCGATACGAGTTGAGCGCAAGTATTCGGGTTCAGTGTAGCCAGGAATGTCAATCTAGTCAGGTCCTCCAGGCGTTTCATCCTAGGTTGAATGTCGGCAGCAATCTCCGGTACACCTTGCTTGAAGTATCCTTTTTTGAGAACACGTGAAGTTTTCGCCTGAAACATTTAGCATATGAACATATTGATTTTCAGGCCGACAAAGAGTTTAAATGTAGATACATACTGGTACAGCTTTCTCTAGATCTTCAATACTAAATCCCTTGAATACATTCGATGTCTGGACAAGTCCAAGCTCTTCCAGTATATCGTCTGCAGATAAATCTTTCTCTTGGACTTCTTCATTGTTGTTTTGCGTGCTATCGGCTTGGTCAAGAACTCGATTCAATTCCGTCGATCGATCATTGTCTGTCGCATTTACAAACTGTGGTGTCTGGCGCGTGTCTGTGTTTACCTCTTTCGAATGATCGGACTTCCTAGTTGCCTCTTTCGAACCGCGGGACTTCCTAATTACCTCTTTCGAACTGCGGGATCTCTTGTCCACTGCCTTTAAGTCGTGCTTCTCTTTATGACGATGCTTTTGTTGTCCTTCATCGTTGCTTTTGCTTCTCTTTGTCTTCTTAACAGGGACGTCTGCATCAATATCGTTGGCATTGCGCTCAGCTTCTGAATCCGAGAGCTGTAAGCCACCTGTTGTCTGGAGAGCATGCAATGTATTGTGGTGAGACGCGACAATTGTCTGAGAGCGGGATCGCGGTTCGGTTCTCGATAAAATGCGAGGCTTATTTGGCTGAGCAGATGTTGGTTGAGACGACGCATGTGGCTTTGAAGTATTTGGTTGTGGTTGCGTAAGCTTTGCCTTCTTCTTGATTGTGCTTCGCCTCAAGTCTTCAAAGTCACCCTCAGATTCTTGTGATTCTATTTTCTTCCGCGATGGTGATCGCGACCTCGAAAGCCAGTGGCGTGGGACATGGAAGGAACAGTGGTTAATGGCAGTTACAAAGGGAAAGGATTCGTCACCCAGCAACAACCAAACCCAGAACACTATTCCAAAGTTACATTCATCAACTACCCAAAGCGGGGCTCAGTCGTTTAATTTGCACTCCATCTTGCCTTATACATCGCCGAGTTACGGTCATCCGAGTCTTCGCCTGCAGCCATTGTCGTTGTATATTCCATACCTTCTCCCTTCTCTTCGCGCATCGCCTAGCCATACCAACCTCCTCCTCTTCAGTATCCATCTTCCTCCCTTCACGCATCGCCGAGCCATGCCAACCTCCTCCTCTTCAGTATCCATCTTCCTCCCTTCACGCATCGCCGAGCCATGCCAACCTCCTCTTCTATGGTATCTCTTTCCTTGTTCGCCATACGCACATCTCCAGACCGAAATTATCGGCTAAGCCATTCACATCTCCAACAAGATTATACCTATCTGGTGCCATGGCTACACCAGCAGCACACATCAATTTTCAACCAAGTCCGAATATTCCCAAGTTGTGACCAGCACCCACACCAGTCACACATATCAATTTTCCTTCTGTTCTACTACGGACCTTAGTTAAATTCAGGTAGAAGATGCATTCCTAGATGCTTCTATGTCTATAGGAAAGACAGAGGCAGACAGGTCCCCTCAAACTTGGCTAATCGATGATGTAGGTCCAATGCTATGGATTCCCTCTGGGCCTATAAATCTGTCTTAGAGATGCCTGGAAATACCGTCTTCCCTAAGTATACTACTAGGAAATCATTCTTGTACATCAAGGCCTGCTATAGTAACATTCTAGAAAGTCTTAATTTTAGGTAATTTGTCTATAAGTGTCTCCTTATTTTCAAATTTTTTTTCCTTAGAAACCTAGGCTACACCAAACCAGGAATGCGCAGAGTATCTAGCTGGAATAGCAGGATAAATCCAGTATGCATCGTCAGAAGGCACTAATGCTAGACTAGAAGGTCTATAAGAAGATATCTAGAAAACTCCAAAGCCGTTGATGCAGAACTGGAAGTCTGGAAATGCTGCCTGGAAGAGTTGAAAGCCATCAATGCAGGACTGGAAGTCTAGAAATGCTACCTGGAAGAGTCGAAAGCCATCGATGCAGGACTGGAAGAAGCTAAGAGGATACCCGGAAGGCAGCAACACTGAGCTAGAATGGTATATGCTGGCATATATGTTCGACCGGAATACGCAACAATGGTTCACAGCCAGCCTGTGACGCCTGAGTCAAATGATATAATGCGAGAGACATTAATAGCAAGAGGAAGACCGAGCGGAGAGGTGGTATTACTAGGAAAGTATCGAATTTATCGGGTTGGTAGTTAATCTGCTGTAAGGTAGTCAGTGTAAGTAAGGTATTCATTTGGAAAGTTTAATATACTAACAACGACAATCATGTTCGCCTACAAGCCTAACGCGTCGCGTCACGACCACGAATAGTAAGTGTCCAAAAGAATAGGAATTAGAGATACTGACTTTAATCTACCTACAGATAATGCTAGTTATAAAGGAAGTCAGTGAACAGACGTGCTATAGTCAGGCAAATGAATAGTGTAGGAAGAGTTATGAAGAGGACAGGACATGACTTGTACTTCTATTTACCCCTCATCTTTGTCTCCCAGGAAACGAAGTCATCTGACCCGTGGCAGGTTCGCGATTTAGCATGTTGACATCGGTAAACTTCGGCGGAGCAGCAAAATAATCGGCGTTTGGATCTGTGTCTTCAGCCTTATCGGGCGATATCCTACTTGGCATCGGCGTCTGAAGCTTGAGCATTTTCGCTTGCCAAGGAAAGGGCGACGCGCCTTAGACAACGCGACGCGACGAGCGAATTTTACAATGGAAATGTTACAAATAGGGTAACGATACTAGAAGACCTTGTACCATGTACGTCATAGTGCTCCATGTCTTCTAGATCTTGTGGCTAATCCATAGATGGTTAATCTGGGATGTTAGAACATCCTGGATTCCTAACAGGTCGATCGCTCATGGATGCTCCCGGGTAGTATTAACTAAACTTACTGTTCTTGACATACTTCGGAAGATGACATAGTATGCGCTGGGAGTAATTAAGTGCTAGCTTAGTGCCTGCTTATAACAATGCAATTAATACTATATCTATATGCCTAATACTATAATAATGTGAAATTATGTTGCTGTAGTATAATGTCCTATCCAATAGATGTCGACAAAGTTTTGATCTTAGCATCTTGTTTTAATAATGTTGAAGTAGTATCTGTTGCTTTGAACATGATTGCGCAACTATAACAAGATTATTTTGAGAAAACATTATGCTGAAATAATATCAATCTCAGTAAATTTTTGGTTGAATATAGTGCTGAAATATCGTTGAAGTAACATAGTGCTGACTAGACATGATCTTGCGGTAGTGCGCATCAAAAACTATTCTGATATGTTGTTCCGTCGGCATGGTGTCGCGGCAGCATCGTTTTTAAGCGAACATTGTGCTGCGCTCAACATTGTGTTACGCTCAATATTGTACCAACAGAGTTTTAACTTAAAATCAAGTCAACACTATCCTACGTAAAAATACTACCATAACTCTTTTTGACAAACACAGTTTTTTATATAGTGCTGAGACCTCAGCTCAAATTCTCTAACATTATATTCGCGTTAACATTATATCTTAAACCAAAATTATATCAACATTATTATAGCACTATTTTCTATAGACCCCCCTCCGCAGTACGGTACCTAAACCTATAAGATAGCACCGACTGGAGAGAACAACAACATAGACACAACAATAAAGGATCAACCCCATCAAGCTTATCTATAAATTTGTGATATCTCATCCCATTTGACACTAGCACTTGCCTTTAGTAGAGCGGCAGGAGCCATTAGTTAACTTACATAAGCTATAAAGCCAAATTCAACGGTAATACAACTCTCTTGCTGCTAGGAGGTATCTTTAAGGCAGTATAGTATAACCAAAGCTTGCCTAGTAACTAGAAGGGGCGAGCTTAGGAAGATTCATTAGTTTCCTAGATGTTGCTGTGCCCTGATGCAAGCAAGGAAAGAGTTTATAGAATAGTGAATTGGAACTTTATCTTACCAATAGGCTACAATTGCCTAAAATGCTTTGAAATACGACATTCAGAGTTGGAATGTGGCGAGGCTGATGGGGTATAAAGTCGAAGAGATGTTGGCCATGTTTTCCCAGACAGTTTCAATCCCGACATCTAAAATGAACACTGAGCACTCTAACAGAAAATCTCAGAGTTAGTATGAGTATCTCATATCTGGCAGACCTTTCACTGACAAAAGTAGCTGCGGTTGAGGTGTTGGTCATCTTCCTCGAATTCGAGCAGAATGACGAATTCGTTTTGAGGCCAGTTTCGGTATCTTGAACAACTCCCATCAGTCAATCACAGCTATGTAAATTGGCTTTCACAAGCTACGATGAGGCAATCCGCAGGGAGGTCGACGTCACGGTCGAAAATCCAAGTCTCGATCGTGGTTTAAAGGCGAAGCGACGTCATCGAAGGTTAATCTGAAATCAAAGCCGAATCTCCTCTGGGGTTTTTGGTTAGCGAACATCATGTACACTAATGGATCGAATGCAATGGATTATGGCGGAATTTGGAGTAGATTCAACCTGCTAACGAAGAAGAAACCCCTAAACTTGGACACTCAATTTTGTTCAACGCCTCGAGCCGAGTATAAAATCACATTAGAGTGTTACTAGACCTGTACCTTTGTAACTATTGACGAGTATATCTACAATTATAAAAACACTTTCTGCTTACATATGTCACGTTCGATCTCTCTGCAATTTCTATTCTGCAATCGCCCTAGCCAAGTTGTCGAACTCCTCATCAGACATATCATCTGCATCTTCGATACTTAGATCACTTCCATCGCTATTATACAGGCTATTATCTGACATATCTGGCTCACTAGAAGAAGCTTCTTCGCTGCTTTCGAAAGCAGCATTAGTATCATCTTCTTCATCCGTATTGACGATGAAATCTCGATCATCGCTGTTCCATGATTCATCAGTGCTTAGGACAGAGAGACCATCGCTGTCACTTATTTCACAACTGTCGTATACGATGCCATCTTTATCTATGCTGTAATCTAAGCCATCGATTTCTTCGTCGCTGTCAGAATGGTCTATGCTGGATCTTGCATTCTTATTGTACTTTTTGTTGCTTAAGATGTCGTAATCTTCAACGATGGCTCCTGCTTCGGCATAAAAGAATGGATTGAATTGAAAGAGCTTTGATAATCTGGATTGCGACTTTGCAGAGGACTGGAGGCTGAGATATCCATCGGAGGCCTGGGCATGGTTCTTTGCTAGTAGATATCTTGTTGCTCGATACATTAAGATGGATTATTTTATGGAGTAATAAGAGGAATCTTGAAGGACTTTTGAATTGGGTTTCACTTTGATCGACTACAGCCTGTCTTGAGGGTTTATATTTGAGTAATTGGCCGAAAGATAATCTTTGAAGAACTATATCTCGACGTCGAAAACTAAAACTTTGTTCTAATTAAAATCAGACAGTAACTGAAATTGAGAAAGGGCATAAAACATTGTGCTTTCCTCTCTTTCAGCGTCTTTCAAAGAAGACAATATTGTTTTTGATTAAACGTTAATGAGGTGAATACCATGCAGATTCCAAATACTGTTATCGAGTTCTTGGAAAAGACTTTTCTCATTTCTAAAAACGTATATGCGAGAACCACGTGGCGTTTCACGTTAATGACAAATGTCACTTCTTTATAATAGGGTTAGTCCATATTGTGACAAAGCATTGTTCCGATCATGGGTTTCTCTCCTGACACTTTGCTTCGACTGGCCTCGGCCCACTCTTATTGCCGCATTAATACTCCGTACAGTCAGTGGCAAACGACGCGACCTATATCGTCAGCTTCGCGGTAGCTGAACGCCTCTGAGCTGACCCGGAGATACCCACCACTAGAACTAAAAGCTACGCCGCAAAGGATTGAGCTAATGGAAGGAGATACGAGAACTGTTTATATTTTCAAGCCACCAACTGCTGATGATTGGCGACGCTAATATAGAGATGATATTCTTTTGCCATTAAGAGATATTGAAACAGGTTAAGAGAAGATCAGTACTTCATTGGTGGTGAGGCAATAAAGGGCAATTGAAGTCTTTGTTATGGCGATTCTCAGCAAAAGAAAAGGGCAATTAATTTCAACGTATTTATCAAGTTATGTGTTAAACCAGGTCCATTACGTAATGCCACAGTGAAAAGAACAGCTGCGCCGCGGCGCAGTCTTTGGGAGGAAATCTTCGAACTTTATTTTCCTTCTCTGTACCCGTTCACTTGATAGTGCAGTGATGAACCTGCAGGCGTGGCATCCACACCTGACGCTAGGAGTCGAACGACTATCTCGCTATCTTTATGAGGAAATCGACATCATTCCACGCTATTGAAAGATTGAAGCCTATCACATGCACGCTGAAAAAGGAATGGCACTTGGTTGCGCTGCTCGATTGCGTAAACTAACTTCTTGTGGTGGCTTGCGCTAATTTCACGCGCGTTTACGGCCACGCACGCCGAGCGAGACACTCGGTCCGAAACGATTAGGCGAGTAAGGAATGGCGCTTATTCAGAGCTTTTGAGTGGCTAGGTTTCTAGGAAGTTTCGCTGCCAACTCAACTTTAATTAGCAACGGGAACATTAGCTGCGTGGGGTCTGCACAGACATACCTAGCTATCACGTACAGAGAAAAGTCGGAATACATAATAGCGCATTCGTAAGCCACGAACCTGTTTCTCCACCCCTTGCATTGACACTAATGCACAGCGTTTCTTCGCTTATTATCCAGCCTGACGCATGTGGAGCACCAGTGCACTTGATGTTGGATCTTGCTTCTTGGCACTTGAGTACCTACCTACTTAGATCTCGCAACTTAAGTAGACAATGCGGTTTTACATGAAGCTTCTATCTCATCTTAACAACCTTCATTCTCGCAGAGTATGGCAGCGCAGCAAAATGGTAACCAGAGCAGTCTTGCTCCCCTTGCCCACGACATAGCAGGTGCTCGGAAACTTTACGAGCGTCGTAGAATGGGACTCGACCGCAAGGCCAGAGACCTCGTTATGAAGGCCTATAATTAACACGGTGTAGATGTGCAGGTTACTATAATTTACGAGTTCGACATAGGGGCTGAGACTGCTATGTTTCGCTCTCACCTTGAGGGTCGCGGACGCTGGTGGTCAACCTTGGACGAATTGGTTAGTGCCCTTCTATCCCAACAAGTGATACCAAATCTGACGAGAGATTAGAAAGCGGAATGCGGACATAGGAAAACCGCAATGTTGGGCTTGAATAAGGAGAACTTGGACTTGATTGGGTGGGCGAATTACTAGCAACAGCAAGCAGTTAATGCTGTCCGACCGAGCCCTCCGAAGGCCATTGAAATGACGCCAGCAGCACCTGAAGACATCCTTGCATCAACGTTGCCCTTTGATGCCTACGAAGATGGTTCAGTGTATGAAAGCAGCGGCAATTCTTCGTTTGATTCTTAAGACGATGATTCTGCTTCAGAAGAGGAAAACTAGCTGTCGAAACAAGTTAAAGGCTCGCACAAGCATTCTGTTCGTTCTTAAGACCAGAGCGTTCCCTACCGCAATTCGCCTAAACGGCGCCGAGATGGCGATGCCACTTAAGGGTATTGGAACGTACAAAATCCACCTGCGCAGCCTGTTTTTTAGCCAACATATGGGAATACTTACGGATATTCAAACGTTCCCCATGCCGGATCCATGGCATATAGTGCACCTGAAACCGTTTCTATGATCCCACAAACACATAATAGCATTAATAATGGACTGGATATATACACTAACAACAACAATAACGGTAACCATAATAACAACTTTTTAACTGATCTGAACATGAGCCAACTATACATAGGGGCCATGTCCCCAAGTATTCTGTCGCACCGCCTATCTTAGATACCTGAGGTGCCTCAGACGAAAAGAACACGGCGGAATAAAGAAGCTTTAGCATTTCGGAAAAGGCATTCAAATCGACGTAAAACTAGTTAAGCTATTGGGTCTATACAACGTGCTTAAGCTAGTGTATCTAAAGCATAAACAACAAGTACTTGCATTAATTTAGTCACTCTCGTGTATGCCTTCTTGAAAACTTAGACTTATAATTATCTATTTTCATAACAGACAATAACTAAAATCATCTGGAAATATCCCTTGTGGGAGATGATCGGTGATGTACTAGGTAAGCAATGAGGCGCTGTTACATGCTGAAGAGTGAATGTTCGCTAAGGTCTAAACTAACATCCCTTATTGAGATAGAGCTGATTGAGTTAACTCTGTGCAGGTCGGCATATACGCCAAAACGCTAAGCAATAGCAAGATAATGTGGTCTTGCAGAAGTCGGTAAGTTAGTTCAATTCATTAAGTTAAGTTAAAAACTGCATTTAAACTAACGCCTACTAGATACTAACTGAGAATGACGTAATACTCTAACCAAATTAAGGCTTATAGATCACGACCTTTCCATCAAACCACCTACTCAAGAGTTACTTATATCGAGCTTTAAGAATGCATATTACTTTCCTGCCGAAGTTCCACAAACATAATCAAAGAGTTCGTGGATTGGAGTACCAAGATATTTCAACTCTTTTTGCAAATACTGAAGAATCATGAGTGGTATAACTCCCCTCACGCCGCCCCCATCAATACAGAGCGCGCGGATACCAGCTGTTGGAGGGATGAGCCGAAAGACGTTCTGCGTCTGAGGTTGAAGGAATCCGCACAGGGGGCAATTTAAGATCACGAAGCTATGCTTCTGGTTTTTGGATGGTGTACCGAAGCGACGAATGCAGACGTTACAGACAGCGTGGCCACAGTGCAACACCTTTTCTGGCATGAACATCAAGCAACATAAACAAGACCGAAAGGTTTCCAGGTTTGCTAGATAGGGCCATAGCTCTGCAAGGCATGTTGTATGTTGACATAATGCGTTCTCTAGGTCGGGCTCAAACTCGATGTGACGAAAAATATCTTCCATTTTCTCCTCCAAACACCGGACAAATTTGGACTGGGTCTGAGCATCTGTAGTGTAAGAACAAATTGACCTTGTAGCTGGGTCTTTAAAAAATTCGGCAAAAATCGCTTGGGAGGAGAAGTCTTTACAGTCAATATTTGGAATTGATGGTGTGAGGCAGGTACATACTGTGAGATCCATATGGGTAGCTTGCAAGACAATATGCGGACGCCACCAAAGGGACAATGATACGCCAGAGCCAAGCCGCATCTGGAATTAAACCCAACACCTCGTTTAGATGCACCTCTAACTGTGTATCATCAAAATGTATCGAACGTGACTCGCGTAAAAAGTTGAAGTAACCTCTCCTGATACAAAAGGTCTGTATCATCCGTTCCACAAAGAATTCTGTATGTTTGGTGTTAAAAAGAAATCGGTTCATTTTACGACTCCAATAGGACTCTTGGGCAAGATCTTTCATGCGTTGATTGAGCTGCTCAACACGCTTGAGGTGGCTTTGTCCTTTTTGTAATCCGATGACATGTATTCCCCGGTACTTGAGGTATAAGTGCTGCTCGGCAGATGGTGGCGAAAGCTTGGGATCAAGCGTCATGATCTCTTTAATGACGAGCGCCAGCAGATCTTGTTGTGCGGCTATTGTGTCGTAAAGCTTAGAACGGGTGTTCGTCACGACAAGAACGTGTGGAAGTATAGCAGATGGCAGATTGTGGGGGCTTGGTAAGATGGCTTGACGAGCCAGAAGACTCGCAACTCCTTTGATGCCATTGAAGTCTGCCGAAAAATAACATATCACGCTTGACAATGGTGTCAGGATATGCGCGATCATAGAGTCTTGTAATTGGTCCTCTGTTGCAGTGCGACCGTCGAGACTGATCCACTCTACCGACCTTCGCATGCACTTGTCCATACCTTGGAAACCGGGGCTGGATTGTAAAGAAAGTTCACAGTCCAAGAAGACATTGAGCAATTTGCCAGGCTTGGAAGGTCTACTCGCCAGTCGTACTTGGCCATGGCGCTCGAACGGCTTGGCGTAACCAAGTAAACCTGCTAGGTAAGAGGCCTTGCTAGGACCCCCTAGAAAAGTAATGATCGACGGCAATGCATCGCTAGAAGAAGAGCAGATTGACTGAAAAGCTTGAGGATGTGACCAAAGTGAAAATTTCTTATCAATGTATGTAGTACTCAACCACGGATAGAGGGCCATTGGTGGCATTGCGGCAGATACAATTAGGTCTCGCGTTGTGCATTAAATAAATTGAGACACAAAAATGTTAGTAGGTATGGTCGAGAGAGTAGATTAAGATTGTTCCAGCGTATCAATTTCAACAAGTAATTTTCCTTTTTGTAGTATGAAAAACGTGTTCTCAAAAACCACCCAATAGCGAATTCAATCCAAAGCACATAGCCAATTGTCCACTAAATTCGTTTTCCATAATTCGGGGCAACAGACTATCGGCACTAGGCACGTTTTGGACGCACGCTAGCGGCTGGAAAAACTAAAATCCTATTGTGCTAAATCCTAAAACTGCTGTACTGACTTTAACACTAGTGTCGAAAACGTGTTTTCGATTTTCACTCCTTCATATTGGATGCTTGCTAGCCAGCAATGTACGAAATCCTTGAAGTTGTTCATTCAACACACCAAAGTTTGTTGATCAATTTGAGCAAGTCTACTACATTGTATATTCAAGTGGCATCTCAAAATGAATGTACCAGAAAAATATGATGGCAACGGACGATATTGCGGTCAACAATACTGAACCGTTCTTGGGATACGCTCGGATTGAGCTAAGCAAGCTCGACTTTAGCACTGCATTACGGAAAGAACATAGAGAGGAGTCCAGGAAGACACGGGAGCGACTTTTAAAAGTATTCGAATTAGAGGGGTGTCACCGATTAGAACCACAAAATTTCATCGATGGCACCATCAGTCGGCAAACATTCAACAAAGCTCTTGCCGAAGCTGGACTTTCCGAAGAAGACTTCAACCAAATATGTGCAAGAGCGCAAAAACACCCCGAGTGCATTGTTCAGCTGCCCTTAGACTGTGCAGTACAGTGTCTCAATGGCCTTCATAGGATCAGGGCGGCCACCGCATTCCTAGATAACAATGACAAGTGGTGGGTCGTAAAACTACATGAAGACTCCCGTAAGTGAGAATGACCATACTTAAGCGACCATTCTCAAGCGACCATTCTCATCACCATGAACAGAATTGGAAGGGCAAGTTCAAACGCACCTCTACGAGTCATATAACCACGAGCAAGAATATACCGATGGTACAATATTTCGAAACATATTGAAATACGCGTCCAGTCAGGACGATAAGAATGAGCACAAATGGTGGGCGCGTTTAACTCCTACGAAAAGAAAAGACCTAAAACAACTTCTGAATGCCAAAAATAGAAAGTTGAGCAGGGCTTTTCATGATCTCGTAGAAATTCCTGGTTTTTGGCCACCACTTCAGTTAGGTACTTTGCATCGATTCCACGGATTAAAATGCAACGAAGTATAGTGCATCCGCATTCACGACAGATCAATACTAAGCCTATCCAGATACTGATAAGTTATTTGAAATATATCAAAGCTGTTTGGACTGGATTGGTTCCGGAACGTCTACGGCGCTATGTCGATTGTCAGAGTGTAGCACAACTTGAACTACTTGCACCTGGTGTGTCCACTCGTGACAGAGAATTACTGAAGGACTTCATGCTAAATCAGAGGATATTCCCTTCTTTGGGTGACTATCACGTGCGCGCTGAGATTCTTCAGTGTATCATTGCATTCAAGGGGTTGATACCTTCTATACGCACCTTCTTTGAGAATCAAAAGTATCTTGAGCCCTGTAGTGGTATACTTAGAGATTTGTTAGGATTTCGCTTGAAAAGATCCTTATGGAAAGAGTATAAAGCCAATCATTTCCTAGTGGATCGAGTACGTATCCAGTGTTAGGAAGGATTGCTTTTATTTCGGGATGTACACATACCTGCGGCAGGTCTCCCAATCAAAGCTAGGCGAAAATTTGCGTATCTGCAACTCTGGATGTTTTGTCTCCGAAACTTCCCCGAAATGACTTCGATTGCCCCACGCATTAACGTCCGCCCTAAAACCAACCAGACAGGCCGAGGATTCGATGATAAGAAACAAACAACAGTCCAGCAAAGACTATATGATCCAGCGTTATGGCACAAGCTGGCTCTATTGGCTCGAGAACTTGGATTTATGACTGAAAAGATAGAAGTACTGGCTAACCAGGATGCTGAAGAGATGCAGACAAAGCAATTTTTAAAGTCCGTTTGACCAAATTGGCAAGGTGATATGACAGATTATGTAGGGAAAGTGAAAGACATTCTTAAGGGGATGTCTGAACCCAGTCCAGCATTTATATCAGTCCCCTGTTTTGTAGATGATGCATCGTTCACGTGGCCAAAGGACAGACGATGTGGCAGACCGCATGACAGTGATCACGAGCAAGACAAGTCAGCATTATTCGCGACCATCTTTTACTTCCCAGTTCAGCCTGGAAATGAAATAACATCTTTGTTTGTCAAACGTGAGACTCTATATGCCTTCTTCAACTCTCATGTTTCGCAAGTAAGTATATCTACACAAGTACTGTACCAAATGATCTGACTCGTCATGCAGTTTGAATCAGATTGGCTTGACCTCACCGGGTCGGCAGAGAATTCATGTTCAGAACCGACCAGCGATCCGTTTTTATCTGCACCCTCGTGTTCACTACAGAAAGAGATTGATCGACTTGGTGCCGAACTGCGAATGAAAAATGAAAACATTTTGAATCTTGAGAATACGTTGCGTGAGCAAACAGAACGGCTCGCCACGAGAGAAGCAGAGGGCGTACAATCTATTGAACATCTAAAATTGGAGATTGAAACACTCAGGTCAAATCAACGGAATGTGCTCGAACTGGGGTTGAGCCAAGTTAGAAAAGATGTCGAGGAGCAGCAAGCTAGGGACAAGCTTGCAAAAGACCTCAGGGAAATGACTGAAAAATATCGAACTTCTGAAAAAAGACTACGCATTCTGCAGAACGATCTCGAAAAACACGGAAAAGATGCTGGCGCAACCACAGTCCTAGAAGAAAGTCTCAAACGTACAAACGCAGAAGTCAAATTGCTGAGAAAAGCAGAGGATTTGAGGATTACTCATCGCCACGACGCCTGGGATTTCGCTTCCATAGAGTTAATCTCACAGGGAAATCTAATCAGCACATTCAAAAAGTGGGATAAGTATTGGACACACTATGACACTACGCACATAATTGAGCGCCCGTTGGGAACACCGAACTATCTTCATGTGCAAGCAATTTCGGTAAGTGACAGGAGAATCTATTCGATTCTCATCAAAGTTCCCAAAAACGAAATGGCTATAGGGGTGTTTCTCGCACGCTTAAATAATAAAAACCGGACGGCTAATGACTTTGCTTTCCACCTAATTCTGGGCATCAACGGATCGCTATCATACCGTCGAATTACTTCTTCCAACGAAGACACTAAGAGTCTCGAAACCATCAATGAGGCTGATACTGCGGTGTTCTACTGCCGCCCAGATCAATTCAGCGCTTTCTTCGAAATTTATAAGCGCATACATGCATCAAAAGCCACAAGCGGAGACAAACGAGAAGGTTTAGAGCTAAGCCTTGGAAAAAGTCGGTTAAAAACTGCTCCTTCGGTAAATCAAAGTACTGGAACAAGTTAGATAGGACCCGTTCCTTCGGGTGACCAAATGGACACAGGTGGTTAAAGCGTTTCTGTAATGTACTAAATTGGACTTTCCTCCATCCATCCAGCAATTGCATTCACGCGAGGGGCTGGTTGTTGTGCTCGCCTAAATAATCTGCACATGAGCGACTCTGCCGACTCTGTGAATTTCGTCTTCTAATCTTCTGTCACTTCTAAAGTATTTTCACTTCCTGTAGCTCCTTCTGAACTGCTAAACCCTGACTTTTGCATGTTTAGCGATTATAGATGCCACAGAAGAATATACGCATACCCTTTAAGCCTTTTTACAGCTGACTCGAGAGTTTTCAGTCGCTCTTCTAAGCTTAGCCTTTCACGGAACGACATGGCTTGTTGAATATCAGCGATATCCGACAGACTTGGGGATATGGGCGGTAAAAAAGTCTCCGAACAAAGAACAGCAAGGCTTGTTGATGGCATTATGGGCATCTGTCACTGGATATATATCTCATGTCAACGTGCCCTCTTATAATGTAACGACAAAGCCAAATATGCAACTGGACTTGAAAATTGGAAACCATAATCCTTATTTCGGTGTTTATTTATAGTACAGGGACTATCTCGTACGGAAAGTGTGAAAGCCACGGCGTCTAACGCTTGCTTCCACAGTATGTTTCGCCACTTGATTGGCGGTTGAGTTGATTCATGCTATCTGTATCATTGGCTCTGAAGGCACTATGCAAGGTGAATCTTCTCTTAGTGCCTCGTATTGAGAAGCTCAGGATTATCAAGAACGCCCAGATAAGGCACAGCATGTCTCAGAGATGAGACTTGATTGGTTTGTCTGTTTTTAGATCTTGCTGCCATCAGTTACAGACAGCCTACCATGCTTGGATGGAAGGGGCAGTTTCGTGTTGAAGTTACATAACCTATAGGATATTATTACTAAATAGTCTTATAGTTAAAGTAATACTTAATAAGTCTACCTATATATTAGAGATTCTAAACTACCTCTCTAAGTTTATCTATAAAGTATAAGAATAGGATTTAGCCTATCCTAAGCACGTAGTAGAGATGCTCTAGGAAGTAGGTAAGGTAAAGAAGGGTAGCTATAGCTAGGAGATTAACCCTAGTAGCATCCTACGTAGGAGTAGGAAAGTATAGATTCCTAATAATAGAGCCCTCTACTAAAATATACTATAGAAGAACTATAATAATCCTATAGGTAGGCATTATAGTATAGAGAAGACGTTAGAGCTACTTAAGCGTAAGTACTACTAGCTATATCTTGCCTATAATACTTATAAGTACATTAAGAGGTGTCCATTATATTAGTTAAATAAGATTTGATGGCATAAGCTATAGGGATCACTAGTACTACTACTAGTGCTAAAGACGGCCTAGCGCCACTTCTCCCTTAACTTTGTTACTAATTTGCTAGTGTTAAAGGACGCTTAGGGGAACTAGTATAATATAATACTAGTTTTAGTAGACTAGTTTATAAAGTATGTCTAGTACCTCCCTATAACTAAGATGATTATAGCCTAGGGAGTAGCTAAGCTATTACTAAGGTAATGCTTTCTTAAGTAAGGTCTACTAGACACTTTACTTTTAGACTATAGGTCTATCTTTATAAGTTAATTCTAGTCTAATATATGCTATTATTTAAAGATTAACTATTATCTTAGCACTACCTTCCACCCTTAGATAGATGGATAGATAGAGAGATAGAATTAGGAACTTAAGATATACCTAAGAATCTACATAAACTACTAATAAGATAATTAGGTAGATCTACTACTATACGTAGAATACGCGTATAACTCTAAGTAGTACTTAAGCCATAGGGAATGCCCCATTTATATAGCTTTTAGTATTAAACCTAAGGGGTTTAATAGAGTTCTAGATGCATACTAGCTCTATAAACTAGATTATATTTAGAGCACTAATAGGAAGGCCCTAGAACTATGATAATAAGTCGCCGGGCGCCTAGAGTAATGGTTAGAGATATAGGAAGTAGCCTAAGCTAGCCTAGAATATGCCTAGAGGTAGAGCAAGAAGTAGTATAATACAAAGTAAGAGAACTAGTACTTCTAGGAGGGAGAGTAGGTACTCTTATAAGTAAAGAATATTACTACTTACTACCTCTTAAAGAAATTTAACGTAAGATACCTTAGTCCCTTTACTATTATTTAATGTATAGGGAAGATAGCTTACTAGCTCGACCTTCCCCTATTAATAGCCTAACTCTATCCTATATTTAACGTCTCCCTACTAGAGCCCTAGCATAAGCTAACTAAAGAAAGAAACTTTAGGCCTAGTAGTATTTAAATTCCTAATAACATAGATATAGGAGATTACTATAAAGTTAAGGGGATTCTAGAATATAAGGATATAAAAGCTTATAGGTAAGAGTATCTTATTAAATAGCTAGGATAGCCTATAGAAGACTCTACATAGGAACTAAAAAGTTATCTTAATAAGTGTAGTAAAATTTTAGGTAAGTACCTAAAATCTTAGTTATAGAGTCTAAGGTAAAGTGCTAGAGATCCCCTAGCGTAGGGTTAGAAGACTAGGGCCACGACCTACCTATAGACTAAGTCAACCCTAAAACCTATTTATAGGGATAGGGGAAGACTAAAAAAGACCTAAGTAATAAGTCAAAGATATAATAACTAAATATTACTTAAATAACTAAACTAAGAAGATATAGATATAAATTAAAAGGGTATTAAAGAAGCTACTATCCTATATACTAAGTCTTAGACCTTATAAAAGAACCCCTTAAGAAGGAGAAAGAGATAGCTAATAAGGAGATCCTACCTATCCCTTCTTAACTAGGGAAGGAAAGGGTGTAGTAGCATCCTTAGTAGCTAGTACTACATTATAGTAGTACTACCACTTCTCTAAAGATTTAGTAGTACCTTCTTATAAAAATATTCTCTCTACCTTCTTATTAATTACTATATTTATAGGCGCCACCCTACCTAAGGGACTAAGACTAAGCTTATACTACTCTAAATTCTAAGTAGTAGACACCTAGTAAGCCTTTATATACTCTACTTCACCACTAGCCTTTATCCTCTTATGGGTTAATAGTAACTAATAGGAATTAAATGCGACCCCTAACTTCTTAACGTAGTTAAAGGCCTACTCCTAGCGCTACTTAATATTAGGCTTATCTAGGATAGTATCCTTATCTACCTCCTTCCTAGCCTAAATAATAGTATGGTTGGTCCCCTAGATAGTAGAGGCAATAAGGTACTTAAAAATATTAATAGCGTAGTAGAAATAGGCTAGAACCTAAGAGGGTTAGTAATAGAGAATAAAAGGGATAGTAAATAAACCTTAGTATAGCCACCCTTATAGGCCTTAGAGTAGGTATTATAAACCCTAAAGTTACTAGAATAGCTATAGTACTTATGTCAAATGGGATGAGATGTCACAAATTTATAGATAAGCTTGATGGGGTTGATCCTTGATTGTTGTGTCTATGTTGTTGTTCTCTTCAGTCGGTGCTATCTTATAGGTTTAGGTAGGTGGCCCCTGCGCCCTTCTTGGCAGGTCGATTGCCTATCCCACTTGCTCATTTGGCGCCATTTGATACTACCGTGGATCTACGGTAGTTCTACACTGGATCCCTCATGGGGCTATAGATCCACTTAGGGATCCCTTATTGCCCTCCATTTGACACACCCCCTCAGCTTGGAAGCCCTTTTGCAAGCTGGGCAGTATGGTTGATTGACTCTACATAACGAGGTCCTCCAACTGCTGCTGCAACTCCTCAAGCCTACCTTCTTTCAAGGGGAGTGTTTTACGCTCGACCAGTCCCATATGATCAAGGAAGCCCGACCACTTGTTGATCGGTAATGCTTTGGTGAGTCCATCTGCGATCATGTTGTCAGATGGTGTATACTCTACCTTAATCCTCTTTTGGTTGACTTCTTGTCGTAGCCAGTGATTGTGAATATCAACGTGCCGAAGTTTTGTCTGAAGCTTGGCTACGTCCTCATTGACCAGTCTAATAGTCTGCATGTTGTCGCACTTGATGGTTATGATGTGGTCACTGAGATTCACCTCAAGCGCCTTTAGTAACCGTGCGGTGAATATTGCCTCTTTAGCTACTTGCGATAGGGCAAGTAATTCGGCTTCTGTTGTTGAAGTGGTGACTGTGTTTTGCTTGCTGGCTCGCCAGGCAATGAGGCCACCGAATAGCTTGATAGCATATCCTTGTGAGCTCTTCCTGTCCAGTGTATTGTCGGCGAACGATGCGTCACTTGCCACTTCCAGGACTTCTCCTTTGCCTAATTCGAGTGCAAGGTTTGCTGTACCGTGTAGGTATAGTAGGGTGCGATCCGCTGCTTCTTGATGTTTGTCACTTGGATTTATCAGGAAACGAGCCAGTCTTGACGTGGCAAAGGCGACGTCTGGCCTCGTTGTGACTGCTGCGAATAGTAGTGATCCAATCTTTCGTTGGTATTTATTAACTTCAGCTGGAGTCGCTAGGTCCTCCCTTGGCAGGAGCTCAATGCTCGACATTGGCGTATCATGCCTTACATCGTGTTTCGTAACAAGTTGACTAATCTTGTCTACCGGAGGTGGTATTAGTGGTGGCGTTGGATACGACTCCACGACTTTTCTTCCTCGCTGATATCTTGTCCGTTGTCCTCGAGACGTCTCTTCTGTTACTTCGTCTTCGTAGAAGGTATCCGTTTCAGGTTGTTGGCTCTGAGTCTGTGGGAGTTCGACAGTTTTCACCCATGTTGCGATTTCTTCGAGGGTATTATGCATAAGGTTGTCCATCAGATCCTCAGTTTTGCCATTGAATACCGTGTCCTCATTAAATACCACATCGCGGGTGCTTATAACTTTTGCTAGCGATGGGATCCAGACGCGGTAGATATTTGTCGACTGATAGCCCACGAGGTATCCTATCCAAGCCTTCGGGTCAAGCCTCTGTAGGCGGGACTTTCCTCTGTGAGTATCGTCTGTCATTGCAAATGCTTTGCATCCGTATGCTCTTAAGTGAGCTTGATTTGGTCTTCGCGGTCCTGTCACGATGCCATTCATGGCTGCTGCGCGTGTGAAGAATACTTCATATGGTGACTTCCAATTGTTGGGTTGATTTGGCGTTCGATTGTAAAGGTATACTGCCGCTCTGGTAACTTCTGGCCAAAGTTCCCATGGAAGGTTTGCATCCAGTCTTATTGCGCGTGCCTTTTCTTTTATTACACCCCCTGAGCGTTCAGCTCCTCCATTTTGGGCTTGAGTGTCGGGTGCTGAAGGCTCGATTCTGATTGACAGGGACGTGCACCATCTTTTGACTTCTTGTTTGACGGTGACGATTTCATTGTCCGCTTCGATGACCTTGACTGTGATATTGAACTGTTTCTTCATGAATTGAACGAATAGGCCCAGCAGCCTGATGATTGATCGTGCTGGTCTATTGTCCTTGAAGTAGAAGTCCCACATATATCGTGATTGTCTGCAGGTGAGAAGTAGTTGGCTCTTTTCTTTTGTGAAGCTGCCCTCCTCATATTCATGGAAGTCTATTGCTATGCGTTCACCAGGCCCTTCGTCGTTTATTCTTGGAGTCCTGCGTATTTGACGTTTTGATTTAGCTTTGCCGCAGGCGTCGCATTCTACCGTGGTGATGCCTTTAATCCGCACCCCCTCACATTGCTGTACGAGGTGTTCGATTGCAGATGGCCCAGGGTGTCCTAGTCGTTTATGCCAGAGCATTGCTGTTCCCTTCTGAGGTGATCGTTTATACCTGTTCATGCGCACATGAAAGGCTGAAGTGGAGTTGACATTTTCGTCGATGATCCATTGTCCATGTCGTTCTGTGAGGACTGCGATCGTTGATCCATCTCTCAAACGTAGGCTTGTTGGGTCTTCTCGGTTGTCCCACCATATTCCTTGTCTTCGGAGTAGTCTGAAGGATACAAGGTTGCAAAGGAAGTCTGGGCACCACGCAACATTGTCTAAGCGTAGCATATAATCGCCTTCAGGTCCTTTGACTGTCATTTGAACAGTTCCATATCCTTGTATCCAGACTTTCGAGTTCCCTGCCCAGATGTAGTCCCCAGATTCGGGTGGACGTACATCCTTGATTCGGGTCAGGTTGTTGCATATATGCGTTGTCGAGCCAGAGTCCAGGATGAACGCATCCTTTAATGGATATCCTTGTTGGCTTGCGCGAAACGCTGCATGTATTGTACTGTCGTCGACCTTCGTAATCTCTCGTCCATCTAGTCAATCCGTGATTGCATCTGGAGTTTGCGATGTCTTGATGTATGGAGTGGCTGATCGTGAGGATGAAGTGAGTCGAGGACGCTTTTCTTGGTTCAATTCTTGCACTGTCTTTTGTAAGTTTGAGTCATTTTTGAGTTTATACTGTACCAGCTTTGCCACGCCTCTATTGGGTCTGAAATATTCTGGTGCCCCAGCGGGATTCACGTAATAGCAGTCATGAATTCTATGACGCTGTTCACAAGCAGGACATATGTCGCCGGCTGTCGCCGCGTTCCTCTCCGGGAACTGCTTGGTTCTGGCACTTTGGCCATCCATCTTCCGTTTGTTTTGTTGCCTAGGGTTTCCCCGGCTGTGAGGCCCAGTGTTGGGGTTGGATGGCGCTCTTAGTTCGACACGAGAGGCGTCCCTCTGTGTGTTCGGGTCGGATTCACCGCCCGCCGTGTCAGAGGACTCTCCAACCGCGAAGGCGCTCTTTCGGCTACCTCTTGTTGCATGATGGAGAGACATGTAATCACGGAAGAGTTTCATCATCCTTTTCCTATTCATGGCTTTCTTGTCGTATCCTGGCCCTTGGAACGTTGCCGTCCAGGTTGATGCCATTTTAGATACGGAGCCTAGGAAGTCCTCTATCATGGCCTGTGTTCGCGTAACCTCGGCCACCTCAAGGGTCTCTGCTCGAGTCGCTGCCTGATCGTATTCACTCAGCCATGCCTCCCAATTTGTAGGGTTTCTCATTGGCTTGAGTGCGGCGTGGTATCTTTCTCGTACTCGCGCCCGTTCTTCGTCCAGGTCCACTCCGACTGTGTCTTGGAGGGCCGTTATCCATTCGCGCAATGTTCCATTTTCTGCGCAACAGCTAAGTTGTAGATGTGGTGTCACCGTTACGAGGATGTGTTCGACCATTTTTGATATCTTGTTGGTCTCCTCCTGATATTCCTTTTCTAGTATTTTGTATGACTCGAGGCGCAATTTATAGTCGTCCCGGTCTTCTTTGTATGCTTCTTGTCCGCTTTCTGATAGTTCAGATATTCGGTTTGGTATCGTAGGAGTTCCTACAAGGTCCACCGTCGGCACCCTTGGGTTGATTCTTGATCGGGTTGTCGATGACGATGTTGTTGAGTTCGTGGTCGGTTCTGGTTCGTACTCCGCGATATTCGGAGGTAGAGGTATTGTTGGTCGTAGCTTCTGGATCTGAAATCCTTCTGGGTCTGCTAGCGACCAGATGCCTTGTGACTGGCATTTCATTCTGAGTTGTCGGTACCATGGGGTCCAGTTGCTCGAGTCGGTAAGAATGACTGTCGCGTCCCTGTGGCTCTGGTTGGTTGTCATTTTGGCTTCGCGTAGAGGCAGTGAGACTCTTAATTGTCAAATGGGATGAGATGTCACAAATTTATAGATAAGCTTGATGGGGTTGATCCTTGATTGTTGTGTCTATGTTCTTGTTCTCTTTAGTCGGTGCTATTTTATCTGAGTTTAAGTAGGTGGCCCCTGCGCCCTTCTTGGCAGGTCGATTGCCTATCCCACTTGCTCATTTGCCCTCCATTTGACAACTTATCTATATAAATAACCTTTATAAAGCTTATATAAGACCTATTAGGATTATTATAACTTGTAGTGCCGAAACCCTTTAGATAAGGCTAATACTAGAAATAAATAAGGTAGGGCTAAGCCGTAAGGTTCGGTAGTAGTGCGTAAACATAAGTAGGAATAGGCTTATTAGATACATAGCTAGGAACTACAAAGTAAGCTATAATAGATAATACAAGAGTAGAAGAATATAGAGTAAGAAAAAATATAAGGGTAGAAAGATATAGTAAGAGAAGTGACTAAATAAGCTCTTATATACTATATTAGTAGCCTATACTTAGTACGTCTATACTCTATACTATTACCATAATCTTACCTAGGCTATTTAAGGTAGTAACGAGAGGTAAACCTTACCTAAGGGGTTACTAAATAAAGTATTTATATTCTATATTCCCTACATACATTCTAGCTAATTACACTACTAGTATAGGATCCTAAAGGATAATAAAAGTAGTATATAAACGTAGTCCCCCTTAGACCCACATCTTATATCTACCTATAGCCCTCTAATAGTTACGGGTAGTTCCTATAGGCGGCCTATAGGCTAGCTAGATAGCCAACCTAAGAGTAGCTGCCTAATAGGTATCTACTATAGATACTATTCTATACATAACTTACCTATTTAGCCCACTATACCTTTTTAGGCATGGTGGCTAAATATTATAGAGCTTAAGTCTACTATTACTAACCTAAGAAGCCTATATTATGGCGAACTAGAGGACCTTTATAGGAAAGCCTTCGTAATAGCAATAAACCATAGGTATAATAAGGGAAAGTAGAAAAGGAACCTCTATACGCTCTCCTCTCGCTACTAAATACACCCTAATAGGATGCTAGAATATATAGAAATAACTAAATAAGTGCTTTGGAACGAAGTATAGGAAAGGGGAGGGCTATTATTATAGGTGTCTCCTAGGAGGCCTATCGGCTAGCCACTAGGCAAGCCCCGGGCTAGGGATAGAGATCACATATCGATGTACATATATATCCACCCTTATCCCTAAGATAGCTCCCTAAGGATTCGTCTGATATCTTAATACACCTTATTATTCGAACTCCCTTGACTCCTGCCAAGAAACCCCTTACACTAGGAGGTAGCTTTGTTCTATTAGCGTAAATACAAGCTAGGAGGGTTATCCACTTACGTAATCCATCTTAAAGAGATTCTCTAACCTCCTTCTTCTCCTATAAGCTCTTACTAAATACTCTTTTTAACCTACCTATAATGCTAATTATAAAGCCTTTTTCATCTATATTATATGTATTCTCTAGTAGAACGTTTTATTAGTTCATTTTCTCATGTAGGAGATGAAAATAGAGGTTGTAATTAGCCCCTAAGTCAGCCTTATGGCGATTAGAGTCTATGCTAGTCGTCCATTTAGAGATAAGATGGGAGCTGTTTCGGCTAAGAAAGTGAGTAACCTAGGCCTCACTCATAGCTTCTTTAGCTATCTAGGACCCAAAATTTTGTATCATCTTTCTTGTAGGGGGTAGGCCTCTCTTTATAAGGTCTTTAATATATTGTATAAGCTCTAACTCCTATCGTGGGCTAAGTTTCTATTAATTCAAGTTCTTGGCATGAATAGAGCCTATCACGCCCTAGTGCCTCTAGCTCAACGTTGTTCGTTTCACGTCGTGTTTGGCAGCAAATTCTATATATAAGAATTTAACTCCTAGTTCGAGCGATTTAATATCTTCAATCGCAGCTTAAATTGGGTCCATATTGGTGGAGTTATCGCGTTGTGAAGATGGGTGGGTTAGACTTGTTTTGGTGTTGCCGTGCATCACGCGTCGGCGTGCACTACGCGCACGGACATGGTAACCTGATGAAGTCGTTCTTGAAAATTGTAAACCTCAATATTTCTCAATTTCTCATCTACTCGCAGCTAACTCGTCGGCACTAGTAATTCGGCCCTGGAGCCAAGCTGGTGTTTTAGCATAGCTCTACTATATCGCTATAAACATCCTTCGCGTTACCTTCAATGCTCGTTGCTTCATGTGGCTAGTTTATGGACCGCTTCGCTTTACTCAACTTAATAATTACCAGCCTTTGCTAGTCTTTATCTAAGCTTTCTAGTGGATGTACTAGGGCTTACACTAACTACCTATCGCAAATTCCATCGTATGCTTTAAGCCATGTCGTGTTGTCTACTTAGCCTCTACGTTTCCACCATATTAGCAAGCAGAATACCCTACCCTCTAAACTAGAAAGAGAATCTTTAGGGACTTATTGTAAGTAGTCGACCTCTCTACGCCTTACATAACGCGCCCATTGCTTATAGCCTATTGTTGATAGGGGGCCTCATCTACCGGCCTTCTTCTTCTAGTTATGTCCTTCCTTCACCTATTTCTTCGGCCCTAAATTGCGAAGCTGCTTTGGCATATAGCCGCAGACAAGTAAGAGGTAATCTGCAAGCTTGCCGGGACTATAGAAAAGGAAGAGGACCATTTAACAAATGCGTGATCCTGGACGGAGATTTCAAGAAATCCTGCTCCAATTGCTATTATCCCCCTCCGTCCTGGGGCATTAACTTTTGCTTACTAAGCGAATGTTTGGGGGTTCAGCCCATCTCAATATCCTCGTAAACAAACCACTATTTATATTAATCCTCAACAACAACGAATCATGCAAGGTTCTAATAATCTAGATTATGTTCCTCCACCTCCCTCACAACCTTCCTATCGTTCTTAGCCTCCTGCGCCATGGCCTACACCTGATTTCACACCCCTACACGCCACCTCCGCAATCCCCGACACTAGCACCTCAACCATCGAAACCAACGCCTTCGCTAAGTAGCCTGTTGCTATCTTTCGTTAGTTCTTTATGGTTTCAGTCCTGAAGAAGCTATGTGATGCAATAAACCGCCGTGCGGAAGCAGATCTCACAAGAATAAGAGCCTAGAGAACAGTCGTTGTTGTGGATATTGAGCACTACCTTGGAGTGCTCATATAGTGGGGCCTGCACGATAAACAGCCTTTAAAAGAGTTCTAGAATATAGGCCGTGATGAAGCTATTCACATCCCTATTCTAGTAGCTATAGGGCGTGATCGCTGGTATGAGATTGATCGCTATTTCCAGCTCCTAGGACTGGATGAGATGGATGTTGAGCCACCACTCCAGGAGCCGCCATATGAGTTTTAGAAGGTGTGGGCCCTCTTAGTACACCTTCAAGAGAAAAGCCGTTAGTTCTAGAGCCTAGGAAAGCACCTTGCTATCGACGAAATGATTGAGCGCTTCGACGGCCGCTCACTACATAAGGTCATCATCCTATCTAAACCAACTCCAACCGGCTATAAGATATGGGTACTAGCTGATGTAGGCTATGTGCTTGACTGGATGTTCTACTCGAAGCTGAGGGGCTTAATTGACCTTGACGACTACTGGTTTGGGCGTAAATGGCTCAACTTCAGCTTAACATAGGCTATTGTTCTAGATTTGGTGGTGCATATGGGACTTCCGCGAGGCCAAAACGTGATCTAGCTGGATAATCTATTCACATCGAAGAGGTTATTGATTCAATTGGCTATAGAAGGCGTTGCCGCAGCTGGAACTATTCGAACTAGTGCATAGAAAACACGCCGCGAGCAGCAGGAAGAACAGATGGAATAGCCACCTTATAAATGGCTGAAACGCATATCATCTCATGTCTGCACAGCCGCCTGTTCTCACCATATCACCACCGTCCACATTGATGTAGCGAGGCTGCGAGCGTTCTTGCACCCAAAACGTGAAGAGAATAGAGGCCTAACATCGCGGATATCTTCTCTCAAGACCTCTCGACCGCCTACATGGGGCTCAACCTATGTAGATGAATTAGATGGTGTTCTACAACTCGGCGTGCAGGATTCAGCAATAGTACTGTTTATGAGCACCTACCATACATGCAGTAGCCTCAATGGGATTGAGACAATCGAACGGAACCGGAAGAGGCCTGCAGCCACCTCCAGCAACGCCGCCGTCGTCCGAAAGCTGTTTGGAGACCAGCCGCGGAAGGTACTACCGTTTGCCGTTCCATTAGACGACTACAACCACTATATGAACGGCGTGGATATCGCAGATCAACTCCGCTCAGCCTATGAAACCACTAATCGAGTCAACAAGGCTTAGAAGGCGCTGTTCCGATGGCTACTATGGACGATACTTAGCAACTGCTGGCTCATCAACTAGTACTCTATTTATAGAGTAGACGATCACCAAGGCTTCATACGCTTAATCGCCCTATCCCTGCTTCAACCAGGCCCAGAACAGAGAGTAGAGGTCTCGCTACCAGTGAGGCTGGGGCTTCAAGGGATGGTGACGCGCGCTGGGGCCCAAGAACACCACTAGGTGAGGCTCCAGAAGCAAGGCTACTGCATTGTATGCAGTAGGATGGGATGGAAGGCCGAGGAACGGACGCAGAGGAAGCCATTCACAGAGTTATTAGGCAACTCAATCAGGAACAAGCCATCTCGACGTAGAAAGAGGGCTCCATGTACGTTTTTTGGCTGCGGATTATGTCAAAAATCCATATGTATGCACGGTGACTGTTGGTAACAACATCTAGAATTGATTTGATGTAAATAAAACAAATAAACGTTGCTTCATTTGCATAATAACGCTCTATTTCTAATGCCAAGACTTAATGCCTAGCTTAGGACGGAGGGGGATAGTTCCGAAGGGACGCGCTATAGCTTTCGAATTCACTAGCAAGACAAAATAACTAAAAGCAAGATGGAAAATGTAGAAAAGAGCAATACGTATGTAGAAGCTCGCTAGACTGCATAGGCATATAAGTGAACTTTTGGAGGAGGAAGTAAACGAACATGATAGTTATATAGAGATGTGAACGAACGAGTCGAACACGGCTCCAATAGCAAGTCTATCATGGATAGTTACTAGGTGCCAAAAGCGTGCGCTTCTTGAGGGGAGACACCACGAATAGAGCAATCGCATCCTCCACGGCGTACTTCTCTCTCTAGAGATGGTCTCCACGGTGCGGTTCTCTCCACGTCGACATTCTCTCCACGACGATATTCTCTCCACGGCGAGACTCTCTCCACGGAGCGGTTCTCTCCACGACGACATTCTCTCCACGACGACATTCTCTCCACGACGACATTCTCTCCACGACGATATTCTCTCCACGACGACATTCTCTCCATGGCGAGACTCTCTCCACGGCGCTCTTATTTATTTATTATTTATTCATTCATTCATAGACTGTCCCAGCCGCCCTTCCGGCAGCTATGCATGCAGCGGTTTCTATCACGTTGATAAAAAGGGGTGTCTCTCATCTCGCTCCTAAGATAGATCGACGCTGATGCGTTATTGGGCGAACGAGATCACACGTAGTATTGTCCATATATAGTTTATCCAAAAGATACAGTCGAGTTTCTCTCCTTAACCATGACCGAGCTGGTAGAGACGTTTGTCGAAGGTTTTTAACGTTTCGAAGATGGTGTGAAGACGACACCTGTTTCTTCAGCGCTAGAAATTCAGATACCTCCTTCAGCAAATTCTACTCTGTATGGTTAGAGATATAATCTGCCTTTTCGGTCCTGAGCAGCACAAGTTCATCGCCTCGCACTGCAAAGGTCCATCATCAGTGCAGGTGCTGACATATGTGAGCCCGGCCCAGGCCGTCGGACGCCTAGCGCTTTAGCGGCACCGATTTTGGGCCCTTGCCAATCTTAGGGGTCTGAAATCAGGCCCTTCAGGCGACCTTATGCATTCTGGCTTGGCAACCTTGATTATTTACTGAAAATCTGGTAGTCGAGATTTGCTGATACTGTAAAGATTCACCTCATGCCGCAAAGGACTTATAGAAAGAAGTCCAGGCTGAAGCAGGAACCCGTTGACAATGCAGGCGTGGGTAGCAAATAGTAAGACATATTCTCCTCGAATGCGGGGACTGGACGGAGGAACGGGAATATACTCTATGTGGGCAGGAAAAACTCCATGCGAGACGTGAAGAAGATATTCTGCAAACCGTCAATGGCAGTACAGGCAGCCAAGAGTTGAAATGTGGTAGCAGGCTTGGTATTGCGTATCTAGGTGACTGTGTATCCTTATATAGTTGACAGTACCCATAGCTGCCTATGACTGCCTAATAGGCAGCCACACATGACTGGAATTCAACTCCAAGATGACGATCAGGACGGGCCTACTCAGCTGCCATTCGTAGCGTAGACGAGTGTATTTTATCAAACAGAAGTTCAAGAGGGCCAGGAAAGGCCTGACAGGTACACAGAGATTGAACACTCATATCGAGCTGCTGCAATTCGTATAGGCTATACCTCATCGGATATGAGAGAAAGGAAGCAACTCGTGCAGGACCGGCTTAGTTTCTTGAAGCAATGACGGAGGATGCCTGGATCTATAGTACCGCTGCAATAAGGATTAGGATAGCCACAACATTAGAACACCCGCAAGATCAGAGCTGCCGTTGGGTGCAATCAAGACTAGTGTAGTTGACCCAAAATCGGGCCCGCCTTAGGTCCTGAAAATGAACCTCTTGTGCGTTGAGAGTTGGTCTGCGACAGGGGTCTGCAGCGAGGCTCGCGCGTTTAGGGTTTACGTGCTGTTGGCTTCAATATATGAGGTAACTGATCGATCATAAATGAAGCTGAATTGACTGAATTGACGTCGCTGTCCTCCAGATACATGAATGGTTGTAGTGCCTTATATAATGTGATAGACGAAGAGTCATTAGTAGGCAGCAGCAGGCAGCAGCAGGCAGTAGCAGGCTGTAGCAGGCAGCGACTGTAGCTGACAGGATGAGAGAGGTTATATGTAGGAGCTGCGTAAGGTCGCTGTTCTTTGGTACCGCGCAGGTCGACAGCTCATCCAGCCTATTGACTAGAATCTTGGAGCGGGAGTGCGCGGTCCTGCCGCTATCGAGGAGCGTGACCGCAATGCCGGTAGAGGCGACCGCGAGAGCAATAAGGCCCTACGCGCGGCAGTGCGCGAGGATGGCGTTCTGCACAAACGTCTTCCCTGTGCCGCCAGGTCCATCCAGGAAGAAGAGGCCGCCGGTAGCGTCAGTTACAGCCTGGGTGATTGTAGTAAAGGCGAAGAGCTGCTGCTAATTTATTGCCGCCCTATCAACCTGTGCGTGCTCTGCTAGAGCATCGACATGTACCGCGCGCTGCTCGCGCACCAGGCGGTTTACAGTCCCAGTCTGGAGATGGGCCCAGTCACGCTGTGGCAGAGGCAGAGGCCAGGTCCGAGTGCCGCCTGTACAGCGTACGAAAGCCTCGTGTAGAAAGAAGAGCGCCAGGTCCTCCACCAACTGCGCGGTCGGATTTACGATGCTATACTGCTCGCGCAGGGTGTACGCGCAGTTATCTGACAGCATCTCCTAGAATTTGGTCTATAGGCGTAGAGGCTCTGCCGGATCGCACTAGGTAATAATAGTGATAAAGAGAGCGCGGAACCTTCTTCCAGTCTGGAAATGGCCAGCTTCCTCAAGCGCCTGCTCCCACTCTCTATCGTCCTGTAGCAGGCTACGCGCAAAGCATGCGGCCTTAAAGGTCGGATAGACAACGCCTTGATAAGTGCGTACGTCGTAGAAAGAGAGCTGGCCAGGGACGTTTACTAGCAGTATGCGCAGGTAGTATACATCACTAACAGTTACTGGAACCTAGGTGATGCGGCCAACTGTAAAGCTACGCTTGCGGCAGACCCATGAGCGAGTTTTCCGATCCCATCTAAATGTGCCAGGGAAGTCTTGATAGAGGATGCCTGTCTGCTCCTTGTTGTTCTGCTTGAAGAAGGCAGTAAGTATTGTATCCGTTCTTCAAACGCCTCGCAGGCGCCCTAAAGGCACATCCTCTTAGACTATGACAATCTGCTAGTTCTCTAGATAGACTACAAGCTGCTGTACTGGTACTGAGCGGCCGTGCGTCTTAAACTCTAGGACGCGCCAGTATGCTTAGTGGTATGAGATGTAGAGCACGTCGATAAACTCCTTAATCTCGTCTTTTGGCCCAGTAACTGCGCCTACTACGCGCGGCCCTCCTCCTGTCTGCTGTACGCCAGCGCCTGCCTGTGCCTGACCTGGCGCAGAGATGGAAACAGTTACACGGTCGGCGCCCTTGTACAGATAGCCGTAGACGTACTTCACGCTCGAGTAGCCCTGGTAGGACTCAACGTTGATGTAAGCGTTGAAGCGCGCAGACAGGTAAGGATTGTAAGTAGCAACCAGGCGGTTGTCGTACTAGAACTGCGCCTGGCCCTTTACGTGTGTGCGTCTATTGTCCTGCCTTTTGTATACCGGGCGCCCTCCCATCATGACGGTCTCCTCCTAGAAAGCCTTTGGGAACTGCCAGCGGCAGCGGTTGTTGCGCATACAGGGCGCGCGCGGGTTAGCGGGGCCGCAGGGGTTGTGCAGCATGAAGCGCGTAACGACATCGTATAGAAGGGGCTCTACGCTCTTATTCGGCAGGTCTGCGCGGATGGCTACGTTGACGTCCTCTGGCACGCGCGGGCGCGCGTCCGGCTCTATAATCAGCAGTATGTGGGCGTGCGGCAGGCCGCGCTTCTGGAACTCAATGGTCCACACCATAGCGGCTGCCGGGCCAAGCACCTACTGCTTCATCAGCTCGCTCTGGAGCTCCTTCAACTTGAGATTGAAGACGCCGTTGACCAGGTCCGGCCTGTCGCGCGCGCCCTGCCCTGGCTTGAGCTCTCTTGTGATCTCAATCCAGCTGGTATTGCAGGTGAAGGTGATGAAGTAGTCGGGCCTGCCAAAGTGCCGGGTGAGCGCCATCGCGTCTAGATACGCGTTGTGCATCTGGCGCAGGCTGCCAGTATGCGTAGCCGGGAGGATAACGCGCTGCCCTATGTCTGAGGTTGTCATGTCCTCATTCTGCCCAAGCGTATCCATCAAGCCTGCTGCGCGCGTCAGCCGGTAGGCCTCCTAGTTGTTCCGGTGCCACTGCAGGCGCTGCATGAGGATCGATGTAAAGGCGTCTACGCAAAGCTCGTGGAACAGCCGGCCGGCGTAGAGGAAGGGCGCGAGGGGAACGCGCATCTGCAGGCTGTACCGCCACCACTGCTGCTTGGAGACTAGTAGAGCCATTCTGTCCGAGCTGGACCTCTCCATCCTCCTGCGCTTCTTCTCCATCTTCCTGGGCATCCTCTCCTTCCTCCACGCCATCTTCTTCCTCGCCCCTGCCATGTGCGCGGCCTTGCCAGCCGGGCGCCCAGTTTACTCCATTGCGCGGGAAGGCAGGCTGCCAACCAGACTCTCCAAAGAGGAACAGAAACACATACCGCAGGCAGTTGTACTTAGCCGTGTTTTCGCTAATGTACTAGAGGCGCCCAGTTGCTGCGTTCTGCAAGACGAGATGGCGATTTGCAACTGCATCCTCGCGCGTAGAGATTGGAATCAGCGCGGCAACTTCCTCGACCTGCGGCCGGTTGTAGGTGCGTGGATCTGCAGTAACGGCCTCTTCAATCCCGAGTCGAAGCGTCACGCTATTGTCGTTCCTTATACGCTCTGCATTCTGGCGGAACGCGCGCACATAAGGATGGTGCTGCCACAGGAGCTCTTGGATAGTGCGCATAATGTCTCTGTCGATATTGTGGAACGCCTCCATCCTACGCTCGAGTTGCTCCTCGAATCCGTCGTAGATGTAGAGCTGCGCAAAGGAGGGAAGATTGCCTTCAGCAGGAAAGAGGGCGCCAATAGAATGATGGAGCGCACCATGCAGCCGAAATGTGTAGGCGCCGCGCAGCTGCCGCGCAAGAGTGCTGTCAAATTGGGTCCCTAAAGAGGCGAGCGCAAAGGCGTTGTTAATGTGCCGGATGAAGCGGTAGAACTCCTCAGAGCGCTTTGTCCGGCGCACGCGCCCATTGACAGTGACAGTGCCAGCCAGCAGCTCTATCAGGGCCTCTGGATACTCTACCTGCTCTGGCAGGCGCACGCTACCTCTCCCACAGCAGTTCAAGCCCGGCTTGGACTGAGGAGTATCGTGGGCCCTCTCCTACACCCAATGCAGCGCGCCACACAAATCACATGCGCGGTTACATCTCGACAGCTTAGAGCGATAGTCGACGCCAGGCTGGAGCGGCAGCTTTGCGCAGTCTCTGGCAGGCTTGTGCACGCGGCCGTTGTGCCGATTGCTGTAGTAGAATGTTGTCTCTACTGCAGCGTCCTCTTCCTCTTCTCTATACTGCTCTTCCTCTTGTGTCGCGCCTAACGGCGCCTCCTCTTCTTCCTCCTCACTTCCAAAGCGTGGCGGCGTATTCTGCTCGTCCTGGTCCGGTGAAATCCTCTGCCGGCCTGTACGCCTGCGCGTGGGAGACTCCTGCGCGTGCAGCTGTTCTCTTTGGCCTCGAGACTGAGCGCGCTGCGTAGAGCGCGGAGTGACGCTTAGGGACAGCCAGCTTGAGCCCAGCTGTGACTCTTCCAGAGCTTCCGTGCTGGCAAAGGACATAGGAGGGCTTTCCTCCTGCGCGCTCCAGTCTGGCGTGCTTTGCGCTGGCGTACGCGCGCCTGCGGCCTCCTCCTGCTGTCTCGGCTCTTCCTGGCGCTCAATCTGCCATGCTCTTAACTGCTGTGATCCGGTGCGCACGTCGAATCGCCGGAGAAGCGCTGCCACGTCCTGGGAAGAGGGAAGGCTCTGGCTCTGCGTGCGGCGGTGTATAGGCTGCGCAGGCGTATCTTGGAAGACCTGGAGCTTGCGTGGTTTAGAAGGACCGGCGAAAGGATTTGAGGCAGTAGGCACAGTAGGTGCGCGAGACTGGAAGCGTTGGTTCTTATATATAAACAGTCAGGAGGTGTTTTTCTATTCCCAGCTTCTGGTTTGGATCGAGCGGTTGTAGAGGCTTGCGCGCGCCCTCTTTCTGGCCTGGGGCAAGCTGCGGCTGCCTAGCAGCGCGCATCTTATCCTTTCTCTTTGAATTGTAAGGCATTATAAGTTGTATAGAGTAGAGAGAGAGTGCGAGAGTGTACCTGCACTCACCGACGCACTGCTCCCAGAGTGGTTTGTGGCTTGGCACCAGCTCCGCTTCGAGCTTAGGCGCCCTCCCGTTTGGGCGTGGTGTTGCCACACAATCTGGCGCCACTTTTGTCGAATGCCCGCCCCAACGCGTACGCCGCAGCATCAATAGAAACCCTCCTGAGTCCTGATCACCACGAACTCTTCTTGAATTCTTGACTTCACATACTCGTTCCTACCTCCCCACCCCCCGCTTTCGTCGGCGATCACTACCGATCTGGCCCTTTCATTTCACGCTGCCACCACCCTCCCCGCTCCCTGGGGTCACCAGGCCCCAAAGATTCGCCTTGTGTCGGCACGAATCCGCTCCAGTCGAAAGACCCTCCTCCTGGTGAGTTTATCTGAAGTCGGCCTTTATTTTGCTCCGAATTGGAATCTAAGGGGCGAATGGACTGTAGAAACGAGCCAAACGCAGCGCCGCCCAGAGAGGGGATGGCACTCGACGTCCGCGTTTCTAGCAACCACTGTATTACGTGCCGAATTCGACGAGACGTGCAGGCCATAATATAACGGGTGGTATACAAACCTGACCGAACGCCTTATTGAGATCGTCACCCACCAACGACGTCTACTAAGGCCCGCGCCTCTTTCATTCAAGCGTACCGACAAACCTCGAGAATGGCTACCCTTATGCCTCGCGGATATCGCTCCGCCACCGAATACCGTTTCGACGAAGAACAGACCGATGCCATTGTTCGAACCGCCGCCTACCATCGCAAAGACTACTGTCTCTCCGTGATCTGGTTCTCGCCTCGTGAACACGTCGATATTCGTCCGTCACTAGCAACACCCTTTCGGCGGACTTCGAACGTGGGACTCGGCTCTCTCGATCGGCTACCCCTCGAGCTCTTGCACGACATGTTGTTCCGTCTGGATATGCATTCTTTATTCAAGTTTCGACAAACAAATCTCAGATCGAGACAGACGGTAGACTCCCTCAAGCAATATCAGTTGGTAGTCTCGCATGGACTGAACCTTCTCTGCGCCTTGTTACGAACACGACTTGCCATCGGCATTTCTCTACTCGACTTTTACAACGCACTATGTACCAAGGCTTGTACTCTTTGCGGCGAATTCGGCGGATTTATATCCCTCCTAACGTGGAAGCGATGCTGTTTCAAATGCCTGAAGGAGGCTCCGGAAACCCAAGTGCATACTCTTACCGCTGTCCGAAAGCAATTCCACTTGACTAAGGTCGAATTAGGCCAACTGAGGTCATTCAGGACCTTGCCTGGAATATATTCGATGAAGGAATCCGTGCACAAATCTCGCATTGTGATCGTTTCTGTTCATCAGGCTATTTTGATTTGCAGACAGCAACCACATGCACGGGCGCAAGCCCAGCCAGCGAGCTCAGAACGAAATAAAAAATTCAACTTTATGGGGTCGTGCGCACTTCCTTATTACGATAAACTAACCGGCAAAGTCGAACACGGAATGTCGTGTGCTGGGTGTCAACTTGCTCTCGAAAAAGACATTATCGGCACTAGGGGCGAGAAATGGGCATTCGAGGCTCGAGACAAAGTATATGCGCGAGATGGCTTTTTGGAACATTTTCGATGGTGTGAACAGGCACAGCTCCTGTGGAGATCGAGTGGCGAAGGTAACAACCGGCCAACCGAGGTACCAGAGGCTGCTCGGAGAGGAGGCTACTTCAACAAGAGAGAATGACAAGGATGTGAAATATGTTCGCCAATGTATTGCAGCCAGGCTACCTACACGTGTCTAAGTAGAACCTAGAAAGCGGACAAATTCCTAGACACCCCAACGTACAATGCAGTTCCACAGTTCACAAGCCGTGCTTTAATCTTCCAGAATCTCTCCATTTTGATCCGTGTACTTCACTGGCGCGTCTGGCTTGACCAGGTGCCTTGAACAGTAGTTGGTCGAATCCTTGCCCCATGCAAAGCTGGCAACCTGTCGAGTTCTCCAGCTGGAGTGGGAAGTACGTACACAAGTCGCTCCAACCGCTGACAATGATTGGACAAATTGCATTGAATCTTCGCCGCGGCGCAGGGGCTAGCGCCGGGGTAAAATGTGGGCCAGGGTCTATAGAACGCCCTCATTGGCCTGTTTAACCACTGTTGCTGAGTCAATTCGGTTGCCAGGAAGCCCCCGATCGGCATTCCCAACAATCCCTGATCCCTTAGGCAATAAAGTGCCTTGATGACAGTCGTTCCTCTGAAAATGGAAGAAGGAGGCATAGCGACGGTAAAGGGAATCTCGAAGCATAAATGTGCGAATGCTACTTTTCTTCAAACATATCTGGCTGACGGTCTTATAGTGAGCGGTCCAATGGCGAAAATGTCTGACGACCAAACTACAAACCCGCCAATGCAGCCGGTCATCCTGTCCATGGAAGTGGACGATGACGATTCTTTTGAAAGCGAATACCGACTGCGAATCGGAAACCAAGTCAAATATCTCATCATCTCTCCTAGAACCTTTGACAGAGATACGCTTTCATTCCCTATTCAGTCCCTGCCCCATCTTCCTTACAACGAGGAATGGACCGTAGCCCACATCTCGAGAGACGAAACCAGCGGCGACTTGAAAACTTCCATCTCGAACCGAACACTAGCTGGCGTCAGGTGTCAATGGCATCATACTCAGGTTGATTGCCTACAGTTAGAGAAGACCAAACAGCTCACGGCAATGACCTTCGAAGCCGTCTCACATTCGATTCTTCCAATCACCCTCCCAGCCACCATAATCGCCAAAATAGCCCGTTTTGAATGGGAACTGCCTCGTATCGAACAGGAAACAAGAGCATATCAGTTGCTTGAGGGTTCTGGACTGGCCCCGCGCTTCCTCGGCCATGTCCACGAGAATGGACGCATCATGGGTTTTCTCATAGAGAAAATAGAGGGTCGCTCTGCCTCCTTCCAAGATCTGAGCATCTGCGAAACAGCTCTAGGGAAACTCCACGAATTGGGACTTATACATGGGGATGTGAACCGATACAACTTTCTCGTCACGGAAGAGGGGGTAAAACTACTCGACTTTGAACGCCTTCTGGAGAATGCTAGCCCCGAGTCAATGCGCAAGGAGTTGGAGAATGTACGTGCCGAATTGGTTGACGAGTCAGGACGCGGCGGAGGTTTCATTTTCCATGGCGATAGCAATTGATATTGTCGGAGGATTGATTGGTTGATTCTCCTACACCCTTTCCAGTCATCATCTGACCGATGTGGGGAGCTAAGCTGGTTTGACATTGTAGCAAAGAAAAGCTCTTAAAAGAGCGGCTGTAAATCAAGCTATAAGTATAGCAATGTCATCCTCCAGTCTAGTTGACACTTGTTCCTTCTGTAACTCTCTAAACCTTCCCATCTGAGGTATCTCTCAGGTCGTGATAATCTTGCTCGGGCATATCAGGAATCCTATCTCTAGTGTTGAAAACCGCACTGATAGGATGAAAGGATTTCGATTGTGTGTAGATAGTTCGAAGGAGGCTGGCCGGGTAGGCTGATTAAGGTTGTACTAGCTATAACTGTAGCTGTTGCTGGTCTTCGGTCGGTCGTCGTCGGTAGCGTGTAGATACGTGTCCTAGCGTGAATGAGGCGAGGCGAGGGGATGAGGCGAGGGTGTGAATAGAGAGGAGGGCTGGTAGTGGTGCTGGTGCTAGAGATGGTGCTGGTGGTGGTGCTGAGAAACGGGGTAGGACGCGTAGTCGACGGCTGTGCACGCGTCGTAACAGCTCGAGGTCGGGAGGAGATCGATGTCGATATTGCCGTGGGATAGTCTTAGTTCACCCCGTGAGGCTACTAACGCCCGGCACCGCGTGAAGGTGCTATCCCATCGCCGGGCTATTGTCGGAGGACCTATGTTCCATTCCGGTCGCTGGGAGCTACAAGTCACGTGACCCATGTATTTCCATAGATGGCCGTGCTGCATCACCACTTGTACCACAGGGTCCGCAGTCGATTTTCCGTCACGTGGCCAACTTCTCAACGAAGGCCTCTGCGGAAGTTGGCCACGTGACGGAAAATCGACTGCGGACCCTGTGGTAGATAGCATCATCCGTCCATCCGTTCGTTTCCGCCTGTGGTTAGCGTGTGCCTTCCGAGAGATATTGAAGCTCAAGACGCACTTGCTAGCTTATAGACGGTGCGCATATACGTGCAACGGGTCTGAGAAGCGTCAACCGCAAAGGCAGCATTAGATGGATCTTAATGAAACCGGCACCCGTTTAATTTCTCTAAAAGAGCAGCTTGAGCATGTGCACACTTGCCAGTATTGACGAGCGTGGCGGCGTCAATCTAAGCGCCCTCGCTCGGGAGTGGCATGTTCCATATGACCGCCTCTGGAATCGATTCCGCGGCAGCGACTCCAAAATCAGCCGCCCACCTAGTAATAAGAGGCTTAACGTCGTCGCAGAGGCTGCCCTTAAAGTATATCAAGCGCTATGAGCAGGCGGGCTTCGCACCCATGCCTGTATGATGCATAACGCCGCCGAAGTCATCCTGAACGCGCCGTTACATCCACCCTTCCAATGTTTCTTGGCCGCGATTGGGTCTCCCGCTTCCTCAAAGCTGACCCGGAGCTTCAAAGAACAAATTAGAAGCCTCGAGAGGTCTCTCGCGTCAACGCGCAGGTCCTGGAGTCCTAGTTCCACATCGCGACGACAATTATCAACCAATGAAACGGAGATGGTGTCGACGAGTTGGTTGTTGCCTAGCCCTGCTTCGTATCGAGGTTTTGGACATCCAGTCGCTCAACTTGCGAAAATGCTTACGGTGAGTCTACGTTGCGACAAGGCTGTAAGGTTGCTCGCCCTGCGAAAGTGCTCAAGCGGGTCATTCCATAACTTTCAATTACCTTAGGACACATCTCGCTGCATGAACTCACATCCGTCCGATTCGATTTCATTTGTGCGTAATCTTTGAGCAGGCGCCGAGGCCCTTAGAATCGCAGGCCATGCAAGGAATGCAGCCGGGATGACTTTCGTGTTCGCTCTTGCTTCTACAATCCTCGGGTATAGGGTGTCAGAAAGGTGGGCAATCTAGGATAATATACTTTATAAGCGGCATAGCCTTCAGAATCATCGGTGATGCCAGAGAGCCCACAAATACAAGACTCCTCTCAGATGAGGAACAATCCAAAGGCGGTCTTATTTGGGAAAGTATCCAAGAAAAAGAAATTGGATGAAAAAGGTGACCCAAAGGACTGATTACTTCCCTCTCTGAGCCATCCTCCCATTGCCGCGGCGGCGTCGGCCCGTTCTCCCCTGCTTCTCCAGCCACTTGTCCCATGTTATCGGCTCCGTAATCCCGCTTGACCAATTCCTCAGCTCGCTCAAGCAGAGCTCCATTGAGACTGGTTACTGGTGCCCTTGTTGGTTCCCATAGCAGCTTACAACTTAGAGACCCTCCTCTTCCAAGTAGACGCCGCCAATGTCTACGACTTCCCAGTCTTTGCCACGACAGGATCGTGGGAGTGGCAATGCGTAGCGTGGTATCTTCTCTTCACGAGGGTCCAAACGTACTGAGACCTCCCTCAGCTCCCTCGGCTTCTGAGTCGCCACTCTTGCGGAGCGGCGACGCCGCTTGGGGAGCGGAGCATCTTCGATGTGGGAGTGAGGCCCTGCAGGAGCAGCAAGCCGCTTCTGGGTGGGCGGACGTTGTGCAGTTGGAGTGTCGGTGCCAGGTTGGAGGACCTCGCCGTAGTGCTTCTTGGGTGAGGCTTCCTCCAGCGCCACGGGTTCTGCGATGTGAGATTAGAAGGAGAACGTCGAAGCACAAACGGAGACGGTATGCTAATTACCTTGGCTTGAATTCAAAAATGAGCTCGAAGAATGCTCTGAGACCGAGGGGCTTCCGGTTAGCTGCTATGGCCGCTGGTCCGCATTTCGAGAGCCTGCCCCCCCCCCCCCACCTTCGCGCTCAGTGCCGGTAGCATAGACGTCGTACAAACCGTCACCTGCGACCTCGGTAGGGCTTGGGGAGACAATGCGGTCGGGACCATCCCCGGGGTACTCACCGTGGACCGATTCTCCGCTGTTTCCCCCTCTGGTGAGCATGATATGACTCTGCACAGCACGGCCCGCTCGCTGTGGCTTCTCACAGCCTCCTCGAGTGCCGTCAATCTACCTTCCATGGCGGCTTTGTTCTCCAATCGGATATCGCCAGCTCGTCCCTAGGCGTGTCGTCAAGGGCTTGTGACTCCTTGAAGCCTGGCTTTGAAACAACGATGGATCACCCATAATGCGTAGCTCCGCCTCGTCTGGGCGTGCTCTGTCAAGCAATTCGTCACATCTTTGATTCAAGTAGCAGTCCCGGAATCAGCCCCCTTGCCCGATTTCAGGCAAAATTGAAGCGCGTTGGCTCAGCCACGGCTCGGGTGCCTGATTAAAGAATGCACTAACGTGGATTGGTTGGGCCATAAAATAACTAAGTAAGCAGTGAAAGATACCACTAACTATATTCAGTAAGTAGAGCTAGGTGACAACTTCCGTCGTTTTCGGCGGCAGCTGCCGGCCTTTTCGTAGGGCATTGTCATCGGTGGTGGTACTGTATAGTGCAGCACGTGTCAACCCAGAAGTACTGCAGACCATCTTTCTGTGCTTGTTGGCCACAGAAGTGTATCTTCTGGTAGCCAGGTTTGTCCTTGCTATTGCCCTTTGTAAGGTCTGCAAAATTCACCTCTTCCGTGCCTGCTGCCCAAGTGTGCGAAAGTATAGCATAGCGAGGTATTGCGTCATGGTTGAATGTAGTGATGGTTAATTCTCCGTCTTCTTCGTACTTGAGGAGGCGCATCGCAACGAGTAAGTGTATAGTAGGCGTACGTGGTATAAATGACACGTGAGGGTTCAACGTGATAGCATAGTGAGATGAAAGTGTGGTCGTTAGTTATGCCGTGTACTGTAGATGTTAACCTAAGGATATAGAAGTAGGAAAGTGTATAGCGCTAGATGTCTCGGTGGTGAACAGCGTTATGAGACCCCTAAGCTGGGACGAACGTGCTGAGTTGTATGCTGAGTTGGCAGCCAAAACGTAACACTCCGGCCGCGGCTCCTGGCGCTTCTGCCTAGCGCTAGTCTGAAAATAGAACCTTAACCGACGTTTTCTGATTGGATAGAATTACATAGAAACTTATAGTTATTTACATTACCTCTCACTTCACAGCAAGTATTGATAATAATGTGGAACTGCTTTTATACATGCATCTGATTTCCAGGTTCATCGAATTGAGTCCAAAGACTACGTTCAGCCTCCAATTCACTGTTGTATCGAGGCATAGCACGTCCAAACTCTGAGTACCAATCTCGAACATCTAGGAGACCATAGTGTCCCTTCGTGTATTCCCAATACTCGGGATACCAGCCACTAAACGCCCAGTCAATAATTGCCACAATTCTGCCATCGTCCACTATTATATTGCGCTGGGTTAGATCCGAATGCGTGAAGCATGTACGATAATAATGTGAATGGCACTGTAAGACTTGCTGTCCGTAAACTTGTCCACAATCCTCTAACGGAATGTTACCTCGAAGAAAGGTATGAAACTCCTCATGGTTAGAGAATGGGCCAACTGGTCTAGTTCCAATTCGATAATCGAGGCAGGAATTTGAATCTGCTGACGCAACAATCCCTTTTTGTGGTGGTTCAAGCTCGCGAAGTTGGCGAACAAAGCCAGCAAGCTCATCAATAATAGCCTTCTTTTGATCCACGGATAGAAGATTATTGGTCCAAGCAGATTCAAGATCCACTCCCTTGATATAATCTAATTCAATGAAGAGCTTCTCGTGGTGTGTGTACGTCCTACGAATTTTAGGTACTGGTATAGATGTAGATTGGGCGACAAATCGCAAGGCTTCAAGTTCGGCCAGCTGGCAGGGACCTTTGACAACTCGATGTCTCCCTACTCGGACTACGCTTGGACCTAGGGAGCCGAAGAGTTTCTTTGCGACTGAAGTGCGGATATGTAGCAACAGGGATAGGCCTTGCTTGATTAGGGCGTTTACCATTGTGCTGGAATGCAAGATCTTAGTGTAAGATACAGGTTCAGATTCTAGCTGTGTGGAACGATTGCCAGTATCTGTCAGAGGACGTGCGAGGTAGGCGTGCGTGTGTAAGTATTCCTCTTGCAGATGGAGGAGAAAGCTGCCTTGAAGAAAGTGTTGGGGCCTGCTGCAGTCGGGACACGGAAAATGGTTGCAAGGATGCGCTTATACGTGTCTGGGAGGGAGGGAGGTGCAAAAATCGTTTTACCTCATCGTCGAGTTTAGAGGGGACAAAAGGACTAGGGAGTGAGCTAGCGTGTCCTATTTGGCGGTAGGAAGGGTAGTTTACGGAGCCAAATGACTTTCAGCGGGATAACTTCGGATAGGCCGCCAGGCATAACCAGATAGCAGTTGAGGGAGAAAAGGTAGGCTCTGGGGACAGATGGTCCTGTTTTGCAAGATGAAGAGGGCGGAGCGGATCAGCGATGATCCGGGATGCGTCGGCTGACCGCCAAGCCCGCCTCCATAGCTGCGCAGAAATTGCGGCTGCAACTATGTAGGAAATCAATCGACTCTTAGCGTCTGACATTATCTAGCTGCAAGTTCATTACATCTGCACTCTCTCTTTCAGGTGAGTTCAATACCTACCTATGCATCGTGCTACCTTCAAAAGCTACCTTCAAAAGAATCTAGTTGGTCGGCCCGTTTCAGGACGAGTCACATAGCAGAACATTGGAAGGGTATGCCCAAAGCGTTTGATTATTAACCACTCAACAGAAGATTCATTTCGATAAGGATTATGCACTATGTCTCACCTGCTGGTTTGTTTATTTATTTTTTGCTTTGAGGCTTTGAGTTCTCCATGCTTCAACTTCACGTAACGCTGCTTCAGGATCATATTTATGCTCCAAAAGGAAACCCTGAATCTCGGCGGGGGAGAAGGTCTCTGCAGGCAACTCCGCTGAAAATTGCTTGGCCATCTCCTCTAACTTCTCTCTCCCAAAAGTTTGGTCATTGCTCGGCTCGTCCCTAGACTCTGGACCATACATGCACACGAATATGTCATGAATTTGATCTTGCGAGGCAAGCGTAAAGCTGATCTCCTTATCTATGCGTCCCGGTCGAATGAGTGCAAGGTCTAATCTTTCCGGACAGTTTGCTGTCATTATTAACACGCGTCCCTGAGCTTTCAGTCAAAATTCCTATCATTCAATACTAACGATACTCACTTCTGGGGAAGCTGCTCCATCAATGATATTTAACAGGCCTGCAAGGCTGATAAGACTGGTATTCTTCATTTTATTCGGGGGTACACCTCCTCTCGCGGCCGTTATAGTAAATGAAGTTTTAGTTGCCGGAAGACCCTGATCTTCAGAATCTGAACTCGGGAATAAGGGGCCCGAATGGTGTCGAGATGAAGCAAAAGAAGCATTCGTCCTACTCTCTCTCCGAAGCTTGACGGCGTCAATGTCCTCTAGAAGGACAATGCATCTTTCTGGTAGACTGCTAAAAAGTGTAGCAAGGCTACCTTCTGTTATAGAAGGCTCGCTCAGAGAAAGGCAGTATACATTAAGACCAAAAATGCCTGCTAGTGCGAGTCCTAATGACGTTTTACCTGTACCCGGAGGCCCATAAAAGAGATATCCTCTTCTATATGGTATACCACGGTTGGCGTACCAGCGCGCAGTGGCTGGCTGCAGATATTCGTTGATATCTGTGACGATCATGATTTTCTTCTGCTGATCTAGTGAGACTGTACACATAGGTCTAGAAGGGCGAGTCGAATGTCGTAGCCAGCAGATACTATCAGTAGATGATACTAAAGAAGGGCGATAAACCTCAGTTCCCCTGTCTTCCTTACCGGCAGTAAGACTCTTAACTTCAAAAAGGAAGTTTTTCAAAGGCACAGTACTGCGGCCAAGACATCGAATCGCAATAACTCGATCGTATCCTACTCCATACAAATTTTCTCGATGGCTAGTTGACCAATGGTACCAATAGCCCTTGTAAGAGAAGAACTTGCTCTTAAAGTTGGGCTTATAGACAAGAGGATTTGCGCTATACCACTTCTGGAAGTTGAAAAGGCCATTGACATTCGGGCCTTCTATTTTGGTCACAGTGGCTGATACCTGCGGGCCGTCACGGCTAGGGAGCATATGATTCGTGGAGGAGTCGAAAGTAAGCGCCTTCAGCTCTCTACTCAATTTAATCATACCGTCTTCACATGCCCAATCTGTCGAAAATTGAGTCAGTACAAACACATAAGTATAAACGAGTAACTCGCCTATCAATTGGTTGTACAGCAAATCTGTATCATCCACTTCGATACATGAAGTAAAGTAGGGCCTTGATGGGTACATAAGCATCACAACTACAGGATTTGGTGTGTTGCACTTACAAAATGTAATCATGAAAACACGCATATAGGTATCGCGAAGCCTGATACAATCCGTATATAAGTAGTTATATGAAATGAAAAAAGCTGGGTAATATCAAGACCCAACTGATTTAGCAAAATTTGAGAGATAATACTGTATCCAGGGACATTTAATGCGGTCTCCGAGAAAGAAGCCATACTGTTCGAAGTTACCAGGAACTCTTACAGCCAATCTTTGATTTGCGTCTCTAAGGCGCATTAAAACTAGCACAAGGTTTGCTGCCGATAAGTAGCTTGGCTGCCTAAGCGAATTGGCAGCCCACTTTTGGTCCTTCAAATGTCATATTCGGTTTCTAGAAAACCAATTTGCAGAATTAATTTTATAGAACCTAGGCCATCTAGTTTGTTGGATCATTTTCTCATCATTGCGAGGGTTGGCCGTCTAGTAGTTCAATCTGAAGTAACTCTTGTCATTGGACTTTAAAGTTGTACATAGTACTATGTAATAAGGACGACAGGGAAAGTGCATGCACAAAATCAACTTGCACGTTCGATACGCCAGTTCCACTGCCATTCTCGCACCTATGTTCAATCACTTCGAAGTTCGCTATAATTATGTCGTTGCCTGATCTGCCTCTAGAACTGGCCGATGAAATTGGATCGAGCCTTGGAGCTCATGATATCCTTTTCTTGATCCTGGTCAGTCGACAACTTCATGCTCAGTACATTAGGTGTCTTTATCGCATTGCCAGAACACACAAGAAGCGTCATTACAAACAACAGGAGCTTACGGAAGGACTTAAGTACGTTATATTTTGGTTTGACAGAGGTGGTTAAGGTTCTGTGCTAGAATGGGCTATTTTCCATGATTGGACAGGTATATATGATTTTTTGATCCAATTGGAGGGTATGGATATATTATAAGAGGATAGCTGGGGGACTACCCTACTGCATTAACTGGCCGGACAAGGTTTAGTCTGATATATGAAGGTGTTGATTGAGCGGCTGAGGGCTAGGACGGAACCCTTTCTAGACTGATTGATCACTTTTAACACCCCTCCATTATATATGCCGCAGGCTGAGCTAGGCTTGAGGCTGTAGAGCTTTTGATTGCTATGGGTGCCGACGTCGCAGCGAAAGATAACTTTGGGAATACACCTTTGCATCTTGCAGCAATCACAGGGTCACATTAGGTACTGGATCTTTTAGTGAAAGCAGGAGCGGATGTTTATTCTGAATGCCGCTTTGGTTGGATTGCGATCGACCAGGCAAGCATCTCGCAACCCCATAGTACAGTAGAAAAGTTGACTATGCTTGGTTCACGCCTGCCTACATGGCAAAAAAGAGCACGGGCAATGGATGAGTTTGTGAGGCTTTCGCCATGTCTAGTACAGTGTTATGATCTGCACGTCACCTTCGGAAATTAAAAGGCTGGGGCTTGCCACCCAAAATAAGTGTTAATTAGGTAGCCAATCATAACAGTGGCTGCACTTTCCAAGCCAATTAGGGCATACTTTGAATTAACCATTGTGTAATTGGTCCACTTTCGCCGAGGTGTCGTGTCAATAAGAAGAAGAGATCGGTAACATCCATTTGAGTACACAGTACTCCGATGAGCAGATGACTTTGCATTAATTGACCCTAAAAGTGATTCCGTCCATCACAATAAATGACAATAGCATCCATATCACTGAGAACTAAAGACTTCGCAGGATTCCCAATGTAGTCGGCTATTTTCACTAGCTTGCTACCTACTAATCATCTAGAATCGGATAGTCTAACTTGCGCAGGGAGAAGTTAAACATAATATTCCGCAATGCAATCCTGACCTGCAAGAAGTGGCATTCTCGTTGTCTGAAACTGTTGGGAGGCGCCACAATATTGAAAATCTCTAGATAGGTTAGCCCGGTATGCCCTAAGCGCGTAAAATGCTGCTCATGCGCACATTCAATTCGGCTCTAGGCGGGTATATAATCTTTGCCAAGAAGTGTATTAAACGAATTATCTAATCTTAAACGCACTAAACCCTGTTAAAGTAGCGGTCGAGCAAGCACACTCAAAAATTGAGAAAAAAGCTGGATCAAGGCCAGGTGAGCCTCTTTGCATCTGATTTTCCATTTTTCGGATATATATTTTGATTCTTTGGTTCACTTCACAAGCAAAGCACAAAATGGGCTTGTGGTTTAGTGGTATAATACTCCCTTAGCATGGGAGTGGTCCGGGGTTCGATTCCCCGCGAGTCCATCAGTTTTTTTTTTGTGGTGAGCGTTTTGTCTCGACACTTATGTCATAATCAAAAGGCTCAGCCCACACTTCACCTAGTGTTTCTTCTCTAAGACATAGCGCAGTACTGAGAGTAGATTGCTGGCGAAGATTTTTTTTTAAGTAAAGAACCATTTTGAACAGCAATCTTGGATATCAAAGGGACAGTTTGTGCCCATAGTTGCGTAGGGAGTCTTCGCGCTAGTCCGCATGTGGACTAGCGCAAGGGAAGACGGACGCGATACTAACTATCGCCCAACACCAGAAGACTCCATCAACCATATATACAATCACCACTACTCACCCACATATCGTTGCAACAATCGTGACCCAGTGATTACCCAATCCTTTGTGGAACCAACATTAGGTCACATATTACTGCACTATGAGTCCTAGCGTTGGGAAAATGGGCAGGCTAAATGCCTAATTAAAGAGTGATAGTCGACCATAAGGCAGAAGAGGGCAGAAAATCAAGTTATAAGATCTGGTCAATAAATAGCAAGATTCACCCGTCTAAGTCCCCAAGTTGTATTAGAGATAGGCATGTAGGGATATCAAATAAGGGAGATCAACGAACAACATGTGCTGCTTTGGTCATGCATATCGATAAATCATGATGGTGTCTATGGGTTCTATGAAGCTCTATTTCATCAAAAAGTTATAGTTTTGTGCTGACCCCAAGCACATCTACAGGTAGATGTAGCACATTGGCCCATCAATTGTGGACATCAAGTCACGCATCGTCTGCGGTGGCCCTCCTGCATAACCTAGATCCACAACCGTGTCAAGGGTCGTATTTCGAGACGGTGGCGTATTCAAGAAGGTTCCGGTGCCTGCAATGCCCTCAGCACCTGTACGTGTCTCTGGGTCTAGTTGCTGCCAAATCCACCAGACACGATCAATCATGGCATGGTGGAGGTAGAATGCAGGATCTCCGGGTGAAACGAAAATATCACGGCCCGGATCGCCGCCCATTGTATAGTGACCTGGAAATTATTCAGTGTATGGGAACAAGTTGATGAAACAGTTGAAACGTACCGCCACCGTGGACACCGATCTGTCCAGATCCAGGAACCCCTTGCATTGTCATTTGGAAGCTGTTAATGTCTTGGTTTTGCAGGATCAAGCTTATGATAGCCTTGGCATTGCCCCATCTCTTATTGATATAGTTGGTCAAGTCACGCTTCAAGCATCGGGGGTTGTATGAGAGACCATTGCCGTTTGATTCGGTGATGTTGCCTGGAACGGTCAAGGCAACGGGACCCAAGTTGACCTTCATGTCTTTGAATGGACCTCTCTGCACGCAACCACCTCCAGATCCCGGAGGTACAAGAATTTCAGGCAAGCCATTACCGCCAATAATGATAGTTTTTTGGTTAGGGATGGGTTCCCCATTACCGGACATGGAATAATCTGAACCGTCCCAGATTGGAGAGTTTTCGAGGCCAGTGATGGCTGTTTTTGCCCAGTCCCAATATGGCTGATACCCCTGATACCCACACTCGTTGCGTAGGGCTTGCTCATATTGCCTTCGAATATGACCACACAGTCAGCTTAGGCTTGTTTCCCGATATGCAGATAGAGCGCCCTACCATGTAAAGTATCTGTGCCATGCCAAAAAGGTGCCAGTGTAGTGGATAGTAAGTGTTTGGTTGATGTGAGTGCCAACCCAATCATCAAATCTTGATCGGGCTCCAGGAATGAGTGACAATGGGGTTTCAGCAGTCTTTGCTTGTAGACAAAGAACGGCATCTGTGTATGACTTGCGCTCTTGCAGAGAGAGTGATCCCCATTCTCTGCGTACAGCAATATTACACATTTTACATACTGCTCTTTCAGTAGATCTTGCTCCGAGTATTTCCTTGGTCTTTGCTTGGGCAAATTGAGCCAACAGATCCAACAGCAGCTCGCTAGCCTCTGAGGGAGAAGTCGTTGACAAAGGTAAAGGAGAAGGTGAGTCAGGTGTGGACCATTTCAGTGGAGCTGGTAGTGCTTGTGAGAATGATATGGCCAACAAGGCAAGTGTCACGGGAGAGCTGAAACGCATCTCAAGGAATATTGTGAGAAAAAGAGCAATAAGTTCAGTTAGGATGCTGAATCAGACAAACAAACTCTGAGGAAGGATTAAAGTCTAATGGGGTGGTGAGAAGTCTGTTTGCATTTAAGGGAATTATCTTGACCCATGCTATTGGGGCGTTTGTACTGATAGCATGTATATGGCAACTGACTCTTGACAAGAACGGAGTGGCATAGGTAACAGTCTTCTTGTCCAATCAAAATGATCGTTTCTGACCGCGAAAGGACCCTCTCCCTCTCCGAGAGGTGCGGACGCGGCTAAAGATTTAATAAGAGCCTGGAAATAAACGGATATAGGGCCACTAACTACTATATGCCATGCACATCCTCCCGCATTTCCAGTGGTCCGCGACATGTCAGCTAACGAAGAGGGCAAAAAAGCTGCAGGCAAAGCCAATGCCGCAGTCACCATACTGTAGAAGCTCTGCAGCTGCAATTAGTCGACCCACTTTCAACGAGGCGCACGGCATATCCGAGATAAACTAGCATAGGTAACTAATATTACCTACCTAGGTAGGTAGTTTAGGTATTGTTCTCTTCGTCGCTCAAAGCGCAGAAATGCCATGTCACCTAACAAGAAATCGGCCGACAAGAGTTTTAAGATGCATCTGTAGCTATGGGGACTTGCGGAATTACGATCCGAAAAAAGGGATCAACACGTGGGTGCACAGCCAAGTATCATATCGTGGATTCATGATCAACAACGAACGCGCATCACAGGCGATCGTCCATTCAATCGGGCCTGCACTAGGAGCCTCGTCGGCCGCCGAAAAACCAATCATACACTTTGAAGTGCTGTTTATCCTTGCTAAAGAAAAAAGATTGACCATCGAAAATCGTGAAAGGTCTACCAGGTTCAATCGCCATCCTACTGCTCTACCCATGGACCGCATTGGTGGCCGTCAGCTCAAGGCTATTATAACCGCCATAAGCTACCTGGCGCAGCTTAGACGTGCGAAGAACGCCTCTAGATTCTAGAAACTTCTGACGACATAGTCGGGCCGCAGGTAAAATTATCAGGTGTTACATTTTGCATACCTGATTAGGAATTTAGTACTCAAACCCTCACAAATTACATGCGTGCTAAGTCTGGACGCTCATCAGTCAAGGTTAGCTGTTACTGCAGTTCGAATATAATTTATCCAACTGTTTCGTTGGTATCCACATTCTGAAAGAATATGGCTACATCAAACAAGTCCTGAAGTTATGTGCACGGGAGGTACACTATCAGCAGAAGTATTATTTCCGAAAGGAGATAAGATTTCACACATGTGACAAGAAAACATGAGCTCTACCGAAGAAGCTTTGTGGCCCGTGTTTCTGAGTGCATGGGTGGCCTATTAGCTTATCGGTGAGAGATGCACCCGTGGACTTCAACTTAGAGTTCGACTAGGGATCCCTGAGCTCCACCCTATTTTGCTTGTTCTATCATCCCTCTTGCCCACAGCCGCCGGCATCTAATTACATAATCTAACTCTATAATCTGTCGAAAGACTTTGCCATATACCGATTAATGTCGTGGCTCATATAGAGTAACTAGGCAGGCAAGTACAATTTGATGTGTATACCAAGTATTAACGACAGGCCAAAAACCTTTTACGGGATTGGAGTCGTGTTCGTTTCGGACTGCGTTCCCTACTACCAGTCGATCCCAAACCACTGGCTTTGCTGGGACCTCGGGACTAATTCGACTAGGTGATCTGGGGACCTTTTTACGAGTACTGCATTCACACCTTGGTCCAATATTAGTCCTAAATTTCTGAATTGCAGGCAGTGGTTCTTTGATCCAGGCTGCAAGGCCTTCTGGGGGGAACCCACTTATCTAACACATCATCTAGTTATGAAAAGTATCGTCTGTCAAAGCGCGATGGGAACACACCACTAAGTCTTCCCCAAAAATATGCGGGAACTCTCCCGGTCAGCTTGTAGCTGAATCTAGCGCTGTGCGGCTATCATATATAACAAACATCGACAGCTTCTTAGATCCCAGTTGTTCTCCGTAAGGGCCTTCCCTGAATGGCTTGCGCCACATTTGTGACCTGGCCTAGGGAACTCTGGGGCTTGCTTAGGTGGCGGCACGTCCCTCATCTTAATTATCAGGACAAGCATATCATTCTAATCGATTTCTATTCGGGATTTTTAGCTTCGTGTCTTACCACTTCGCTGGGTGCAAGGCTTCCTTGCAGCAAGCAGACTTACTATATGGCATTTGTCTCATCCTTTGGAACTGGCAATTGATCAGAACACAGAAAAAGATTTACATACATCTAGCGTTTTACCTTTTGTGTCGAGGGTACAGCGCATCTGGAATTAGTCCAAGGTACATCACCGCGCCTGCACGATTTGTCCTTTTGAGCGACGACCATGAATGCTCACTGACTTTTAAGTGAACCGGCCTTGCCACTGTTCACACAGCAACTTTGCGCCCTTCAGTATGCAAACATTCTGGGATCGGGAGGTCGCACCTACGCGCCCAGATGAGACAGCAGGCCCAGCAATTCTCGGAGCTACCCTCACTGTCACCATCACCGCCTTGCTTACCATCATTGGGAGAGGCTATGTCCGTATTATCATGATCAAAAACCTGGGATGGGATGTAAGTTCTTCTCATAGCAGCATCGTCGACATTTTTGACCACGTAGCCAGGATTATGTGATGGCCCTGGCGATGACGTTGGTAAGCATATAATTCCCCCATCTTCAGCTCTAGGTCGCTAACTACGATGAAGTGTATAGTGGGACAAAGTCTAATCGTCCCACAAGTTTATATGGGAGCTGGACGACACATTGAATACATCCGCCCTCAAGATCTCTCCACTGGCTTGAGGTTGAACTTTATCATCCAGCCGACATATCTCTTTGCAATCTGCCTAGTCAAGATCTCAGTGGGCTTCTTTCTTCTCCGTATCGCAGTAAAATTGTTTTATAAAAGACTGATCTTTGGCATCATGGGTAAGTCTTGATGTGAAACTTAGTGTAAGTGAGACTGATCGCAAACCAGTATTCATGGGACTGTACACGATTGGGTGCTTCTTCACACTCGTGTTACAGTGTACTGACCTCAGAATGTTGTGGGACATGACAGTCAAGGGCAGCTGCTGGTCTAACAGGACCCTCAAAACTCTCAGCTACCTCAACAGTGGGTTCAACATTCTCACTGACATGTTCTTCTCGGTGCTGATACCTGTGAGCATCCTCGGATGACGCATTTGATTTCACATGATCTGAGTACAGACAGATTCCCATGCTCTGGTCGGTTCAGATGAATCGTTGGCACAAAGCTTCACTCATCTGTATCCTTGGTTTGGGTATCTTTGCCACAGCCGCAGCCTTGGTCAAGCTTTCCTATATTCCTACATATGGACACTCTGGTGATTGTAAGTCTTTCTACAAGAAGTGAGACATGAAAGCTAATTCCCTATCCCTTGTACAGGGCTCTGGGACTCGCGTAATCTCACCATATGGACCGTTATTGAGTGCAACGTCGGTATAATCGCTGGTAATCTCCCTTGTCTAAGGCCGTTATTCCGCACTGTTCTTGGGTCGACATATGGACGTGGCTCGCGCAAGACGACCGGACAAAACTCCAGTTCTAATCCGCACGTTCGAGGGTTGAATCGCCGCTCAGATAACAACTACGCCTCAATTCATTCAAATAATCAAGAAGCAGAACGAGAATTTCAAAGTTATGGGGCTCCGGGCAAAGCATATATGCTCACAACCATTGACGCAAAAAAGGAGAAACGCGGCAGTATAAGCAAAGTCAGTTCGGGTAGAAATTCACCTGATGGTGATAGCATGGACAGCATCATCGGACAGAGTAGTAGAGCGCAAAACATGCATGCCATAGGTGGAATTGCGGTCACCACTAAGGTAGATGTGCACGAGTCGCACACTCCGGACATGTATGGACACTATAGTTAACTAGTTAACTAGTAGTTAACGCAGAAACGGCCCGAAGCGAAACATATGGTCTGAGCTTTGTACTACATACATAGTATATAGACTCTCTAAGTGTCAAGTTAAACCCCTGCTAAAGTTCGATAAATAAGATTTATAAAGGCAAACGATGCGGATCTCTTATTGATTAGTCATCGATATGGGTTCAACCTTGGAATCTTGGCGCTTGGAGAGTCTGTACATACATACATGTGACCAGTAACTGTAGATCCCCACGATAGCTTCCAATTGAAGCTGGCTCGCTTTTCTTTCCTCAGATTTAAGAGACAAAATGGTTAGTGTGTATAGTTATAGAATTAATGCTGCTCAAGCCCAGATGCCAAGAAGTAAATCATCGGAATGTTAAGACAAGTCACTGCCGATATGTAATCAGTTGAAACAAAAGTATCGATGTGCACACTGCAGAAGATGTTTTATAAACCGCGCGGAACTAATAATAACTAATGACCGTGCCGAAAGTTCCGGATAATCCGGCTGCCTGTCATGTTTCCAAGATCTCTGCAGCTGCATATCCATGCTCATTCAGGATACATACATCAAGTCGCATGGACTTCGTGATGCGAAAATATTTTCATGATCCACAAATCAAGCAGATTGTTCCCGGTGGTGACATGGGAATATGCATCCCGTATTCCTTTGATCTGTATATAGTATGTACACTCAAACTCTGATCAGGTCACGCAGCCCACACTCTGCTCCGATGGGCCTCGATTACGCGACTATTGGTGAAGCCCGAACAAGGTAATGCCTGCCAAATTCTTTGTCTTGCGTGGGAGCGGCCCCCATCGAAAATATTGACAGTAAAGTGTATTTCCAATGACCTATGGTTTAATACCACTGGTATACCTACATTAGGACGAGTCATCGCTGCTACCTCTATGTTTTGGGAAGAGTGCTTATAATCTACAGGGCCTTCCAACGTCGGTTCGCATCCCTGAAGGTCAACTTTAATTCTATGAGGACAGCAGATTTGAACTTTGACCTTGGAGGGATTCAGGCTCTACGTACAGGGATGTGAACCGACGTGGGGAGACTGTGAAAAGGCTACCTTGCTAGGTTTTATCAAAAGTTAGATTATTGCATCCATTGAAAGTTAATCCGGGCAGCCGAAGAATAAGTTGTGGCGCAATTACTAATTATTGCGACAGTGTTTCAGGCGCTGCAAATCAGCACACCATCTGCTAAGTTGCTCATCGGCACCAGCATCCTCCGAAATCACGACGTCAACCTTACTACATATCTCCACTCTGGTTGTCTTTTTACATTTTAAAATCGCGAGACTCAATTATTACGATATATCTCAGGCGACAACAACCTTTCAGATCAATCGGAACAATGCTTCAACGCAAAATTGCCCCTTTGACAACTCTCAATGACTACATCAACCAACAGCTCATTCCATCATGAGAAGGTTCATGTATGATTTACTGCCGTAGCTGTTACGCCGGTCTCAATATCCGAATGCACTACGGCCCCGTTTCCCACCGCCTGGATCGGCAAAACAGACGTCAATACCTAGTGCAAACAGCTGTCCGAACTCCGGACTGCCACGCAATCTGCTTTTCTGGGTCCCGAGCACCAGGAAGAGACCGGTCTAACATTCGAATGAGTTTCCTTATTGATGTGACGCGATTTGATAATTCTGCTTCCGGTCCAGATAAGTGAGGCGCTGTAGCTAGATTAACAAGAATCTAGATAATAAGACGCTGCTAAGGCTCTCTTTTAAATACGATGATGATCTCTATAAAATAGAGATGCATGCAGCCACAGTTGTAACAGAAACCACTTTCACATGTCGAAGAGGGTAAGAAGATGAAAGTGACCACGTTTCGCAACTTGAGCGTTCTTCAAGTCACGCGATAACTATAGTTACAATGCAGACTAGTGGTTGAATTTCTTAAGACTCAACTCCAGCATACGGGGTTACAAATGACGAGATTCGGAATAGGACGGATAGTCTGTACAGTAGCCCGGGTCATCGTCGAGCAAACGATGTCAGTGTAAATGCTTTTGCTAGTGGATATTCTAGGTTCAAAGTCATACATTCCACTGTTACACCACTCTCCTGCGCGAAGGCTACCCAAACTTCTTGATGGTAATGCCACATGTAAGCAAATTATACGCGCTACAAATATAATCGAGAATGACCTAATAGGCGTTTTTGTACTTTACTTGTATGATTGGACCGCCATTTGAGCAAAGAACTATCCTCATTCAGACTCACGTGAGCTGTTACGTTGCACAACCTAGCTACAGGTCCCTTAAAACTCTCCAATTGTACTAGGCTAGGGACTGAGGCTATTCAGAGACGTCTCATAACTTTAGGCTCCTAGAATCGCCACTGGGCCGCTTGCTTCACAAGGTTGTAAGATTCTAAAGCAGCCTCGATGGGGGGTGAGTTCTACTTGGACTACTTCTGCTGTTCTCATTCGACTAACGACAGACAGGAATATGTATTGCTCTCGGTGCGACAAACAGTTCCACTCACAGCGAGCTGTGCAACAGCACTATGATGATTCTGCTAGTCACTATCAGTGTAAGAAATATAATTTCGATGGAACCACATGGGGCAGCTTATTGGAGCACTATCGGAAGACAAAGCACCGAGTTGTGTGCCAGGGCTGGGATGGTGGGGATGGAATGACCTGGCTTGTTGGATCAGAGGACTATCTTACTCATTTGCAAGAGTGTAATGTCTGCCAGGATTACGAGAAACATTTTTCAAGCGCTAGCAACCTTCATCATGTAAGTGCAGCATTTAGAATTCTGATTCGATATTAATACTAGCGTTTAGAAATTGTGCGTTTGCATCGATCGATCGAATGTTATGGCTGCTATCAACAATTTACTACCTATCCTGCTATGATCATTCATCTGGAGTCAGGTACATGCCCTTCTAGGATCGATGCAATCAGACTGAACCAGTCCGCTGCCATGTGTTATCAATGGAAGGACTTTATTGATGAGGACTACCGGGATGATTTACTCCGTCTTTTAGACCTACAATCGGAGTTCATCAACCCAGTTTATCCATTCATATGCTCCGAGTGCGGTAGAAGCTTTTCCAAGCTGTCGGGCTTATTTCAACATGCGTACAGCCTATCATGCGACCAGACTTTGGACGAAGGAAAGCTGGCCAAGTTGATCAGGTGGCTAGATAATCGACATGAATTAGTTGGCGATGAATGATGTAGAAATTATGCATCACGCATGAACCTTTTTACTAGTCGAATGAGATATCGCATATAAGATCAAAAGCAAACTCTACACCAAACCATCACTGAACATTCTTTAACGGCTAAGTACAACCTTGCTGCATCAAAATCTGCGCCAAAAAATACATCTTTTCATATCGACAAAAATAATTTCATTTACCCATCAAATCTGAGTCCCGATCTCGTCAACTTCACCTTACAAGTCCTCATCCTAACTTATCCGCGACCCCTTCCATGGCCACGACCTCGCCGTAAATTGCTACTTCTGCCTCGAAACCCATTGCTCCTGCCATCGCTCCCTGAATTTCCATAGCGAATCTTCTTTGGCATTACAGAGCCATCATTGACGTCGGCATTTTCAGTCGCATTACCACTCCACGCACGCTTTTTACCCATGCTTAAACTCGGAATCTGCATATTTGCAGGTCCAGAAGGAACACTTGAAATAGGATCGCTGATTTTATTGAACTTTTGGAAGGCGAGGGGCGCCGTGTTCTGCATCATGCCACGAGTTGTTACTGCGTTTCGTTGAACTGATTGCCACTCCTTTGGCGCATCGTCTTGATGCTTATACGAGCATGAATAGCCGTTCGGGCAATAACGGCGCAATGGATTTCTTGTGCATGGTGTTCCTTTTGTGTCGTGGGAGAATGCGCAATTTTCGCCCTTTGAACAACCCTGTGCTGTGTTGATCCAAGTGCATGGCTTTCGCTTAACACTATTATGATCAAACTTGCATTCGTCGCCTTTGGTGCAATACTTTCCGAATTTACAGCTAGGAGCAGAGGCGGTGCTAGGTATGGGGGTCTCGGATCGAGTATCTGGATTATCTATGATGTCTGTGGTAGTATTCATAGTAGACTCTGCGGTAGCGATGATCGATGAGGCCCTGTCATCGTCCCAATCTATAACTTTATCTGATGGCAAAGTTGTTGTAATTGTAGTTTCTTTGGGAAATTCGGCTGCAGATTCTATTGTTGGCTGCTCGAGCTTATAAGTATCAATGATCTTCCATGACACTTCATAGACGATTCCATCAAGGCGAGCTTCAGTTTGGGTGATGTCTCCCACATTGCGCAGATTTAGGGCGGGCGCTATGTGTGGATTGACTTCGAACAAATATCCCATGGTCCAGAGCATGGCCTCTTTGGCTTGCTGCATAAGCAGGTCGGTGTTCTGATCTCTAGCTGTTGTAGTATCCTTGGTAGACGCATCTACCTGGCTGGGGGTCTGGTTTGGGCCATCTTCGTGGGCGGAGCACGAAGATTGGCTGCATTCGAGATCTTCATCACTCCAGTCTAGATTACCTTCTAGGTCATATCCCATGTTGTCCATGCTCTTGCAGGTTCCTTGACAACTTTGACAATCGATGGACAATATTCGTTTCCTTCCACGCTTTGATACAATATTAGTATGTACTTTTTTCGCTCACTCTGCTTTCTAACATCAAGAGACAAGAATAGTAAAATAGATGATGCGAATGATATAATGAAGTTTACTGTTGACTGACGTTGTTACTCCCGCACTATGTGTTGCAATTAAAGAGCGATGTGTCCGTTAAAACAACAACAGTGCGCCTACAGCGAAAACAAAGCCCTTTGTCCTTTGTCACAAGATTATCCATGGGGGCTTAGATATGACTTGTCAATATGAAAGAAATTTATTCATGTGATTCGCCACTAATATGAATAGAACAAAAAAGGTCAGCATGAAAGGTCCCCGCGACGAGGTGAAAGCGGAAGCAGAAGCAGAATGCAGAATAGCAACATCACTTTCTTGGAAGTTTCCGCTCAGTCAGATTTTATTCGTGCATAATGTGTAGAACACTTTAAACTTGGATTCAAAAACGTGTTTTGGTACGGGGGATGGGTTCTAGCTGACTTTTTTAGGTTTTGTCCAAGACAGAATCCACCATCTGTTGTGAGAAAGCGTGCTCAGGAGTGAGTTAAGATGATCACTGAATTGCTAGTCTATATGCTCAGCTCTATATAGACAAGCAAGAAGCAAGGGGGTGTAGATGCTCGCTCCTAGCCAACTAACTACAGCCCTCGCTTGTGTGAGGCGAGCATCTACACCCCCTTGCTTCTTGCTCGTCTATATAGAGCCGAGCATATAGACTAGCAATTTAGTGATCATCTTAACTCACTCCTGAGCACGCTTTCTCACAACACCATCTTTATCACTCCCAACCTTGACCTGATGCATAAATCCATGGACAGAGCCCTTTTAAGCTCAACTGAAAACCTCTCTCCATTACACAAAATCCCATTCCTTAAATCATACTTTTAGTTGCAAAATGCTTCTTCAACCAACTCTCAAGCCTGACCACCAATTCCTGTGGTGCCTCCATTGTAACCCAATGTGCCGCATCAATTATGTCAGCCTGCTCCAAGTGGGGCAAGAGACCCGCTTGGATAGCTGGGGTCATACTCTCAGGACGGCAGACAGGATCGTCCTTGGCCCCAACGTACAATACAGGTACATTAACCTTGTCTACCCCCTCGGGAAGTTTCTTGTCAGCTTCGTGATGGTGTTGTAATACAGCAGCTTTGTACCAGCACTGTGGTCCTTCAAAGCCATCACGAGTGAAGCGATTGATGAAATCTTCCTTCATCTTGGGATCTTGAGCATAAGGGCGCAGCTGAATGTCGAGACCGCCGTTCAAAAGGTAGTTACGCATAACGCCTTTGGAGCAGAACAATTTCTTCATGGTGTCGCCGGTTCCATGGAGACATCGGTACATGCGGTCGAGGTCATGCTTCAATACTGCCGGGCCATCTTCGGCTGTGAACAGGTACCAGTAAGCGAAAAACGGGTAGCCAAATATTTTCTCCGCCACTGCATTAGTATCATCCAGGTCGAAGGGCTTGCGGGTAGGAGGCGAATAGACGGTGTTGAGATTCACAAGGCCGACAACCCTATTAGGGTAGTAGTGGTACATGCGGGAAGCACTTGCAGAGCCCCAGTCATGCCCAATAGAGATGAAGTTGTTGGCCTTTTCGGTATCGATAATTTCAATGAGGTCCTTGGTCATTAGGTCCCACCTGTACTCGGCAGGGTCGGTAGGCTTGTCGGTGCCATCATACCCAAGCATATCTGGGATGATGATGGGATGCTTGGTGGAACGAAGCGGGCCTGCCACATCTTTCCACATCTAGCTGCGATCAATATGATGGTACATCAAAAGGATGGAATACTCACCTGCGCATGATCAGGCCAGCCATGTTGAAAAAAGAGAGTTGGTAACGATGTATCGCCCTCTGCTGTATAATAGGTGTAGGTATAGCCCCTAGAGGTCTTCAAGGTTTTCTTTTGGAATGAATCCATGATGACGTGAGTGGAGGTTGAAAAGTGTGTGATGGGAGATGCTGTCATGGTGAAAGGGGCGTAGGTAGTAACTACCAAGAAGCGGGGTTGTCAGCTTGAAATTACCGACGGCAGCGTATGGTATGTACCAAATGTCAAGTGATTATGGTGCTGGTCTCATTTAGCTAAGAATGCGCATCTCATCTGATGTGATACATCCTGAAAACAATTCAGGTTGATGTTCGAGCACATGAGTGTCAAGCTATCATTGGCCAATCACAGTGGCAGACTCCGAGTCTCGACCTGCACCACCACCAGGTAATACTCGATCCCAGTGAACTGATATCAGGACATCCAAATATGGCTGGAACACGAAGATCCATGCGTCAGTCGACAACTACGGTACCCAAGTACAATGAAGATAGCCCTCTTTCTGCGGACGAAGCTCCAAAAAAACGCAATGGCAAGGCGGCGACGCGTCGAAAGCGCGCCCAAGATGACGACGAGGTAGAGCAAGCGATTGAAGAAGACGAGTACATAGCACAGCTATCACATCCAAAGTCAGGATACTAACAAGACTGTACTACAAAGCTCACCACCACCTTCTAAGAAAGCCACAACATCCAAATCCAAAGCCAAGCCCAACCCTTCCAAGACATGCACCACCTCTACACCCGCCGCGAAACCTTCAAAAGCTACAGCACCACCCATCACTTCTTCAGACACCAACCGAGATGAAGACGGCAACCAACAAGTCTTCTGGCTACTCAAAGCCGAACCTCTCCCACGCTACGAGAACGGCGTCAACGTGGCCTTCTCCATTGACGACCTCGCCGCCTGCACCGCCCCTGAGCCATGGTCCGGCGTGCGCAACCCCCAAGCCCGCAATAACATGCAAGCCATGCGCAAAGGCGATTTGGGCTTCTTTTACCACTCTAATGCCAAGCCCAGCGGTGTCGTGGGAATACTGCGTGTTGTGGAAGAAGCCAGGGTAGATAATTCAGCGTTTGATAGCAAGGATCCATATTATGATGCCAAGAGCGATAAGAAGAACCCCAAGTGGTATTGCGTGGGAGTGGAATTTGTCAAGAAGTTCAAAGATGTTGTAGACTTGGCACAAATCAAGAGTCACGCAGGGAGTGGAGGCGAGTTGGAAGGGATGCAGTTGGTTACAAATTCAAGGTTGAGTGTGTGTAGGGTCAGAAAGAGTGAGTGGGACTTTATATTGGGGCTAGCGGGTGAGAAAGAATGAGGACTTGGGTACAGAACTTCCAAGGAAAGGAATGACTGAGATAACTTTTCCTAAACCTAACAATCATGGTGTAGGTATTCAGTGCTGTCTCGCAACACTTGGTTTATCGCGTGTATTCAAGCTCAGGAATTTCATATGCTGGAACCATCTTTCACACATCTTAATATCGAAGAGCTGCAATGATTTCAGGACTGTTGAGGAAATCACATCGCTCCTTCAACCTTTGCACCTCCATCTCGTGTATCGCACCTGGCCCATCCAAAGTGGTCAATCCTTCATGCGGTCCGCCAAAAATCATCACATAAGGCCCCCCCTTGCTGCTGTATTCCGGATCCGCATCCTTTATAATGGACTCAGACTCATTCAATCCAAGGTAGCCACGAGTAACAAAGTTGCTCCAGGATCGACTAGCACGCTCGACAAGACCGCGATCAGCCTGCGTCAATGTAACCTTGTAACCAGCTTTTTCATACTCGCCAGCGGTGTCAAACACATATGCAAATTCAGATGTATGGCCAACGCCCATACCAGAGACGTTGTTCAGCCTATCGATGATAGGCCCGATAACAGTTTGGTTGAAGTCATAGTAGTACGCCGGTCCGCCATGAGTCTTCGCCACCGCTGCGCCAAGGTATAATGATGGACAAACCATGATAACATCTCTAAATATGCGCGAGGAGCGGTAGAATTCGACGCTAAGATTCGTTCCTGGTTTGTAATCAGTGGAAGGGTAGAGATGCAAAAGTTGCTGAAGAGACGACTCTGTCAGACCAGGCAGGTAGGCACGGATAAAATCGTAAGTGTCCTGAGCTGTAGCGATACTGGTATTGGTGTAAAAGTCGAGATCGTCTTGTGTCCAGCCGCTTATGAATTTTACGCTGCCGATATGGCCCTCTGCAATAAGCTGGCTAGGGGCAGCAGGCAGAAAATCGCCATCGACCACTGGAAGCCAAATGTCGCCTGCGTTATGACCAATATCGCTAGAATAAGTTGCAATCGAAGCCTGGAGCAGTTCTTCAGTACCCTTCGAACGAAGGCAAGCAATAGTCTCCGGGGCATGTATGTTGGTGGCGTCACATGTAACATTTTTCGCAAGTACCGTCATAGCATCGATTGTAAAGTTACCAGTAATTCCAGGCTCGAGTGACTGAGACTGAGCAACGCCTTGCCAGAAAGGAAGTGGCTTCTTGCCGCCATAGGCCAGGATCTGCATACCAATAGCAAGACCACCGGACGATTGGCCGAGAATCGTAATCTTCTTCGGGTCACCTCCAAAGTTTGCAATGTTGTCACGGACCCATTCGATCGCCAGACGTTGATCACGCAGCCCTGCATTCTCGCTCCCTTCTGCTTTGAGCGTGTCCGACTGAGCGAATCCGAAAACCCCCAGGCGGTAATTCATGGCCACATGCATAACCGGAGTTTCATTGAGGATGGACTGCTTGATCAAACCTGCCGGAGCTGTCGTAGGTTCCGTGTTCGACCCGGACCAAAAACTGCCGCCATAAATCCATACCATGACTGGAAGATTCCCTTCACGAACCCGCAGTCGCGGCCTCGCAATGTTTAAGTTGAGGCAATCCTCTGACACTTGAGTAATGTTGCCAAGTTCAAGAGGAGGAAATATTTGTCCAAGCTGCTGAGGACCTGCAACAACATCAATATGGTGCTCATTTGAAGGTGAAGCGTCCGTGCTACTAACAAGCAGGGCCAATCTTGGTAGCATCGACAGTGGAACCTGAAGTGGGAACATAGAGGCGCGGGGGTTTGAATCTATGTTCGCCACCAGTATCTTGCGCATAAGGCACGCCGAGAAAGTATTCGATTCCATCGACAGCAATGCCCGTGTACTTGACGTTGCTGGCAGAAAACTCGAATCGTTCATCTGCATGAGCAACCGCAATGCCAAGCACGAAAAGATAGATTAGACTGAGCATATTTCAAAGCCAAGACTTGGGGGTCAAGAATGGACAATTGGTAAATATATTCATGTGAGAATGGAGGATTTCATCTTGCAATGTTTGGAAATCTTATATACCTGAATGTGAAATTCTAGTAGCGAGAGAGAGAATCACGTGCGGCGACACAAACGCCCACTGCCTCTTCAGGCAGGTGCATACTCTCCGAGGACCACTCCTACGCTCGCTTACAGTAAGATACAGATTACCTGCATAATGGTCTACGCTATATGATCTAGAACTTGTTGATCTGACGTCGACGATTTGAAAGCAAACGTATGCTCCGCTTTGCATGCAAACGTCAGCTTGTTGGTGTGTCTGTGGTAGGGCCAATCACTACTTCTGATCACCACGTACAGCAGTAAAAGGATCAGATGAATGACAAACAAGGACCTGCTGTGGGTAAGTGCGGTATCGGCGAAGGAAGCTCGGGAACGAATTGGTGTGATCTAGATGACTTCAACCCAATCTTGTTGTTGTTGTTGTTATATTAATTTTCGTCCAGTGAAAGGGGGCTAGCTCCCCTGTCTAGCCTCCCTAGAGACATATAGATGTGTCAAGTAATTCGCTACTGTAGAAGACATTTCAAGAGAATGTACCCAGTGCCTGAGACCCAGACTCATGAAGTGCCACCGAAAGCAAATTTCCACAATTAGGGCTTGAGTTCCTTTCTTAGATCCTTTAATCTCATCGAATTTTGCATCGTAATCTTTTTCAGCGTCAAAATTGAACAACCAAGTCTATCTTGCGAGATGGATGGCCTCTGGTGCCCTCGCAATAATTTCGTCCCAATTTGTGCCATCTCTCACTAGTCTCGACTCCTGTTGCTTGTGCCCTGTGAACTCTGAGGCATCGAATTTTCTCATACGCCCGTAATTCTACATGGGCATTCTTTCTGCCTGCTAGCGGTGAATAAGTCGCAAGAACTGCACCGCCATCCTCAATGGAGTGACTAGCTCTCTGGACTGAAGTCGGTAGAAACGGATGCGCCGCATCGCCTATGAGATTGATACTTGTCTTAGTGTCCGTTCGTGGAGCCTGAGTCTTTGCCCCATTCTTGACAACAGCCGAGGTGGCGGTGAGTCATTAGGTGGCGCCCGGTGACTCCTGATTGGCCGGCTAGGAAAGGGAGAGTGAATTGAAGTATGTATTGGGGCTCAGCGAGTCCGGCGGAAGCCGCCGGCCAGTGCGCCCATCTCTTTTTATGTAAGACCTCTCCGGTTCGATCGCCAGAGAGGATACACCTGAATATAATATTGTTTTTTTTTGCTTTGGCTATTACAGATTGGACATTTGTGGATAGTTTCCGCCGAACACTTGGGGTAAATAAGCATCAGGAGTAGGTCACGAAAGACGATTTTGTGGTCCATAAGGCGAGCATTCTTTAGAGTTGATCTGATAATCTCCTGTACAATTGGTGCTTAGCCCTCAACGTACTTCAATCCTCAATTCGACTAGGAAACTGCCAACTCTCCTCGATATTCCTATCATCAACATGGCTACACACCTAATTGCCCCTCCTACCTTGAATCGGACGATACCAAAAGTGTAACTCTAGTCAAATACCAGAATGCGAAATCCCATCAACAACACATATTAGCATCGCAATACCTTCAACCACATCTCCACCAAACCCAACAACAACGTCCGCAAGCATTTTCTCGCCACCAACCACCACCCCCGCCCTCTAATCGTCCGCAAGATAGTCCGTACCCCTTCCCCCAAACTGAATCTCAACCCGCCTCGCAACAGCACATCGATAGATAATCTCATACTCCGTACACTGCACCCCTACGCCCATCAATCATCAACCCCCACCCCTTTCCCGCCTTCGAAACTCTAGCTCGTCACAAACGCAGAACACAAGCCCAGCCACGCAATTTATCGAGCAACCCTTTACATGTCTTCCATGACCCCTATCCAGCGCCCAAAGGAGCACGCACCATTAGTATCATAGAAAATACCATCGTCACAACGTGTGAATTCCTCGACTGAACTGTCTTTCTCCAAGACGCTAGGCGTACAACCTCTGTCATTGCATGCAGTGAGGTGTGCGAAGTCTGCGCCTCAAAGAGGATTACTTGAACGTTTCGAGATGGGCGGCTGGGAAAAGAGGGTGAGCGAATAGGGCCGTTTTGCAGGATATTCGCACGGAGTATAGGGGTGGAAGGGGTGATGTGCCCCTAGTACCTACGGGCATTCCTATTCAGGGGGACCTACTATGTAGATTCAAGTAGGATATCGCCCCACATTGACGGCGAGCGACATGTTCGCAGGAATCTTTTTTTTTTTTTTTTTTTTTTTTTTGTTTTTTTTTTTTTTTGTTTTTTTTTTTTTTTTTTTTTTTTTTTTTTTTTTTTTTTTTTTTTTGTCCTTTTTTTTTT
>SSBG01000003.1:1039763-1052604 GCA_028220655.1 Shiraia bambusicola | reverse complement strand
TTTTTTTTTTTTTTTTTTTTTTTTTTTTTTTTTTTTTTTTTTTTTTTTTTTTTTTTTTTTTGCGGGTAAGTATCTTGTAAGGCTGTTATATGTTGTGGGCTGCTTTGATATTATGCCGTGTATTTGCGACCTCTTGCGATATTCACGGTTGGGTTGGTTTTGTGTTTGCTGTCTGTATACCTGTGTAGTTTGAGTTATCACGTGCGGGAGGGTGAATGAAGATCAGGGGGAGCGGAGCACAGGCCTATCGGCCTTGTAGTACTACCCCTATATACGGAGTAATTTTCATAGGTGGGGATATATGGACCGTTTTACCTTATACCTGTCTTACACATTTGTGCCCCCTACCCCCGACTTTCTCTATGCAGCAGCTGTAGGAATTTCCACCAACATTTACGATATTTGAAGAAGTAAGCTTGAGGTTGAATGGGCTTGAATAAAAATCTCGATTGAACATATAGTTGATGTAAATTATCTACACATCCAGGATTGTCGACCATCTGATAGCTTCAAGAGGAGATTATATAAATGGAATCCATACTCGCGTCCTTGCTTTATATTCTTTGTAGTCGGCACCAAAGAATTCAATCAGATGCTTTTCTTCATCTGCTTTACAGTTAGTGTGGTAACAAACTGGAGGATGCGTGTACGTACGAGCTATTCTGCAGCTGAAGAAGTACCACAACACGCCACAGTACCCTATCAAGCATACTGCATTGCCGAGCATGAGTTGTGTACCAACACCCCACCAAAAGAAGCCAAAGTATGAAGGATGACGAAAATAAGCATACAGCCCACTCGTCACCAACTCGTGGCCATCGTTTTTACGCGATTGCACTTTATGATTGAAGTTTGTTCCAGCTTGAGCCATGGCAATACTCCTGACGCTCTGGCCCACAACAACGAGCACAATTCCCAAGGCTACTAGCAACGGAGGGTGTACAAGTTCCTGCCAGTCCGAAAGAAAGTAGGAAGTTATGCATGTCTCCACAAAGGCCATTGTATGTGCTTGACGGTATTGGCTGCCATTTGAGAGGAGGAACGAGGACACCCACGCAATCGAGGTGTTGTATGCAGCAGTCGTGTAGAATTCGAGGAAATGGAAGACGGAGAGGGTCGCGAGAAACAACCAAGGTCGCCATAAGCGACTCCCGCTGTACACAGCAAGGCCCGTCATCATGGCCCCTAGCACGGCGGCACAGCCCATGCAAAAAGCTCGCACAGCGATGCCGGAAAGGGAGCGTCTGCCATGGGGATAGAACTCCTGTGCAAGGGCGTTTTGGCCCTTGAGCTGCTGCATATTGGGAGCTTCTCTTGCGCGCAACTTTGCATCGAGCTCTGGTGTCCAGGTCGTGTTCTGTTCAGGGCGGTTCACGGGGAGAGAAATGTCAGCGTCTGACGATGTAACAGATCCGTTTGAAGCCATGGCAGTGCTGGGCTGTAACTATAAACTGTCGCAGAAACCTAAAATGGCCACGAGAGGAAGGAGATGGTAGGTAGAATCAAGACATAATCAGACGTTTATAGTGTGGTTTTTGCACAGGCGGCCTATATCGCGGGTTCTTGTACGGCACAACAATAGTAAGTATATTCGTTTGTCGTGAATCCTTTGGCATTGTTTGCAGAGCCGGTTTAGGCCGCGGCATGAGATCATTTGCCGCTAACTAGTTATGGTCTGGACCCTTTGACTGACTCATCCATTCATCTCATCTCCATCCAGATGCCTCATGCAATTGCATCGTATGCACCCCAGACTCACTTTTCGGCATAACTCCGCTAATACTACATTTGCGCCATGTCTCTCTCTGAAAACAAGGCCCGCATGGCTCGCGGCGAGTTGTACTACGCTTTTACTCCAGAGCTAATAGCTGAGCGAGCGCGTTGCAAGCACGCCTGTGCACGTTACAATAACGCGGGAGAAGTTGCCCGTCGAAAACTGACCGAGTTACTTCGAGAGTATGTAGCATTCTCACAGCATTTGTAAACATCACCTTCATTCTCACGGCCTGCCCAGCATCATACAGGATAAGACACCACTGCCACAAGAAGCGTCGAGCCCTGAAGAAGATGACAAGCTCTTTGATGACGATCCGTGGATTGAGCCTCCAGTTGCCATGGACTACGGCTACAATGTCAAGCTTGGCAAAAATGTTTTTATCAACCACAATTCTGTCTTCCTCGATACTTGCCTCACCACTGTCGGTGCTCGGACTTTGGTTGGGCCCAATGTATCCTTCTACTCAGGTACTCATCCTCTCGACCCTTTTCTACGGGACGGCACGAGAGGACCTGAGCTTGGCAAAGAGATCCATGTTGGGGAAGACTGTTGGATTGGAGGCAATGTTGTGATCCTACCTGGTACCACCATTGGTAAAGGCAGTGTGATAGGCGCTGGGAGCGTCGTGACCAAAAGTGTCCCCGACTTCACAGTTGTCGCAGGCAATCCAGCAAGGGTCGTGAGAAAGATCACAACGGAAATGGATCCCCCAAAGAGTATGAGTGCATGATGGACGTTTCGGGCGAGCTTCAATAAATCATCTACAGATGAATAGTTTGAATGAAGTCAAGGCCACACACGTTAAAGTTCAAATATTCAACGACGAGTTATCTTGGAGAGACCATACACTGAGGAACAGGATGCCGCCAAGTATTGACATTAACTAGGTACATATTACAAAAGTTTGGTGATCGATCTCGCTGGATGTAAGATAGATGTATTGCATCACTACACATCGACTAAAGTCAATCTCAACTAGAAGCTGTCAATCTTCTCCATTCATTAACTTCAATTGGCCAATAGTCCAGAGGCTTACCGCTTAACCCATGACAACATCTCATTATGGTTATTTATGCCCGGTGGTTGGCTCAAAACGCGAGCCAAGCGTCTTTGCGAGCATTAACTTCGCGTGGTCTTTGACATTTTCCAAACATGTGTTCTCGAAGAATCTGAAACTGCAATCGAGTTTCAAAGCCAATGTCTGATGATCTCTCCCAAGCTTTCCACTGCCAAGACTAATGAAACCATTTCCCAGACGCCGTCCAAACTCTGACATCAGATTCCTAAACAAACGTCGGATAATTGGCACATTTTTCCAGCAGGGTGGACCTGGCAAATACATGCCGAATCTGCCTTTGGGCCCGTCTTTGGGGCCCGACAAATGTCTCTCTTTCATACCAACGAAGCTGCTTTTGATACTTGAGACTGCAATGCTAACCGACATGCTTGGTCCAAAAGCATGCCAAGTGCTACCAGTTGCTTCATCCCCACACCATACCCCATTCTGTGGCGTTTTTGACGACTGTGCAGGCCGTTATGCATCAAAGCTCAAAGCCGCTCGAGCATACAAATAGTCCAACATTCACAACTCTTGAAAAATCATCGGACAGGTTCCTCATTCATTTCACATCACCTAATCATCTTTTCTGTTCTCTCCACTCTTTTTCCTTTTTTATAATTCGACTCGGTAGATCCGATCCAACATCAACACAATCACCATGAAGTATATTCTCCTCGCCACTCTCCTTACCTCTGCGGTCTACGCCGCGCCCTTTGCTGCCCAAGGTGGTCAGGGTAACGGCCAGCAGCAACAAGGCCAGCGCCAGCAAGGCCAGCGCCAGCAAGGCGCGCAGAATGGAGCCAGCAATGCACCGCAGACAGGAGGGAAGAACGGCAAACCATCGGCTGCTGACCTCGCAACTGCCGTGTCCAATTGGCAAGCCGACACCGGCATGGTCTCCAACTTCTTGAACACCGGCAAAGGCATCCGGAACAACGCTCAGTTCAAGCAGGCCGCTACCGTCGCCTTCAACGCCGAGGTTGACGAACTCACCCATAAAGCTGTTATTGATGCTGCCAACGGCGCTGATCCCAATGTCATTGCTGCCAACAGCACTCTTGCCACTGGCGGTTCTTTCCAGGATGTCGTCGATAAGCTTAAGCTCATGTCTGTTCAAGGACGTGCTGCAGTTGCCAACATTGACTTGATCAACGAGAACCGTTGCGTGAATGGTAAGTCTCTTACTTTCCCATATCGACGACAGGTTATCTGACTGTTTGTAGTTCTCCCCAACATTGATGCCTACATGGCATCCACCGGATCCTCTTCCCAGGCTATCCGCCCCAAAGCCTGTGACCAGACTGGTGTCATCAATGGTGTCCAGGGTATGCTGTTTGAATGAGTTGTCGCCTGAGAGTATCGTACTAACAACACGTTCTAGGTAATGGACCTACTCTTCCTGGACAGCCTGCAGGTAGCCCCGCGGCTGCTTTTGCAGCTGCCGATGCGCTTGCTGCTGGAACCGGCAATGGACTTGTTCAGAACGGTGGCAATGGAAACGCAGGACAACAGGCTCAGAACGGTCAGCAAGCCGGTCAGCAAACTGGGCAGCGAGCCGGTCAGCAAGCCGGTCAGAAACAGGGCAACACCGGCGGCAATACTCAGAACACTGGTGCTAATAGGGCCAGTGGTGGCAAGGCTGGAGGCGCCCAGAACGGCGCTTCTGCGAGGGCTGGCAAAGGTGCTGGTAACAACTAGTAAACAAACTCCAAGGCAAGAGAGTATACACGGCAGGGTGATTGTGTTGTGCTGGCCACAGGGTTATGTATGTAAATGATCTTACAAATATGGGCATTGGAAAAAAAAGCATTAGAATAGGGTGTAACATTTGTATACACTACTCACTCGTTTTGTATTTCATACGAGATAGTAGGAGATGTACTGGATTGCTTTAATGTCGAAGAATTATCTGAACAAGTTTGTATTTGCTTGCTGGATGACATTTCTGAGTTGAGGTTATGGTGTGCGTAATGTCTGCATCCACTTTTATCAACTTGCTATGCACATGTCATAACTAGTCATGATTGCGGCTGACAGGCAGGAACTCAGATGACCTGCAAAGCTTGTCAGCCTTGAGTTTCAAAACCTTTTAGGCAAACGCCTGTTCACGGAAGTCTTGGAATCCGAGCCCTAAAGTTTGATATGTTTCACGAGTGCTCGGAAGTGAAGGACGCCGTAAAACATGGTGCGAAACAAGCGCTGTGCTGTGCTAAGGTTGCAATAAGAAGTTTATCTGGGGACCAAGTGAGCGTGAGGACCAGTGTGTCGTAGAATTGAAGTCATTAGGTAAGGCTGGTGTTTTGTAAGGTGGGGGCGTAAGGTGGGGGCGTGAAGGGGTTGTCACGTGCAGAGGGGACGATGATGAGAAACATGACAATGCAACAACAAGACGAGAAACTCCTTCTCACTGGGACGGGAAAGGAATTGCTCTAGGAGTTGTATTAGTTGTCTTGAAAAATGTGCTCAGTGCGTTTAGGTCATAGCTGGGTACTTTGTCCTCTGAGCACTGTCATGATGCGAAGTCGCGTGACACGCTACTTGAACTAACGACGCGCACACGACGTCGTCATGTAGCATCAAAGGGTCCTCCAGGCAGTGGCTACGGGGTGTGGCGGTGAAGTCAAAGTTCGCGGTTCGGATGCGCTGGCATGTTATGACGCCTGGCAAGGCAAGACTTGACCAGAGCACGCCAAGTTGCCGAATGGCTGACCGCATCTGATCAGCTAAGGTGGAGAGCAGCTCGAGCAGCTAGCGACCGTACCACCTTGGACTGTAAGTCTCCTGGGCAGCGCAAAGTACAGCAATGGCTGAGGTGGAGCGCGCTGGCGGAGCGCCTAATGATCTGGAGAAGGAATTGACATGCTCGGTAAGTCCATGTTTCGGCGTTGGTGATGTTGTTGCAGAGTGGAGGCGGGGGGTTGCGCGCGAGGGGGCCACAGAAGCAAGTGTCAGTGAGAGGGAAGACGAGAATGTGCGCAAGAGGTGCATGGCATCTACTTGTACCTTGGACTCTACGGGACCCCAGTTCGCCATGGTCAAAGTGGCTGCGGCCCGCTCGACGATAGTTGAGCTAGAACCTGCTAACAAGCACAACCTCAGATCTGCACCGACTTGCTCTATCAACCGCTGACTCTCCTCGACTGTCTCCACACCTTCTGTGGCGCTTGCTTGAAGGAATGGTTCGCGTTCCAAGCCTCAACGGCAACCTCGATTCACCCATACACATGCCCGTCTTGTCGTGCCTCGGTGCGGTCCACGCAACCGAATGCATTCGTGACTACGCTGCTGGACAATTATGTAAAGGCAAATCCCGACCGGGGAAAGAGCGAGGGAGAGAAGCAGGGCGACAGGGCCAAATACAAGCCTGGCGACAATGTGCTGCCAAAGTTGCGGCGCAGAGAGGAGCCAGACGAGGACGAACAGCGCATGTTGGAAGAAGTACAGGCCCTGAGTCTGCGTGAAGTCGGCATACCAAGCGGGAGCAGCAACAGCCTGGAGCCCCCCAGGGAGCGGAGACGGCGAGAGAGAAGCCGTGAAACCAGCAGGGAATCTCGAAGGAGTCGAGACGAAAGGCGGTCGAGGAGCAGGCAGTCAGCAAGGTCGCCCACAAGAGTCGTCATACCACATCGTGCCATCGAGCACCAGTCTAGCTTGCGGTCGCTGCTCAGTTCGTCTGAGATTGACTCTGACGAAGTCGATGAGGAACTCGTGCGCCAGGTTCTGGAAGAGCTGGTATCGGAAGGCGTGGATTTGAGCCAGATCGGGCCTTTGCAAGAAGAGGAAATCACTGAGCGTATAGCCGAAGCTGTCAGGCGGCGACAGTCGGAAAGGCATGCAGAAAGACAGCGAGAGCGGAGAGAACGACGAGATCGATTGGCACGACAAGGTCTTGCAAGCTCATCGTCAACGTCGCTGGCCCAGCCTCTACGCAGCCCTCTTGGACGTGACGAAGAAGTCGCTCGCAGGAGAGCGCATGGCCGATCAGAGAGTGGGACTTCAACTCCCCAAAATCCCTCGGGGCCTCCAATATCACGCCCCGGACTTATCGATGCTGCAAATCGAGGCGGCCGTACCCAGCATGCACGCTCTTCTAGTCAAGGGAGCTCTCGCTCAGCAAGACGAGCAGAACGCCCTGCTGCTCTTTCAGTCCCTTCCGCCAGGCCAAGCAATCTCGATGCAGAACGTCCATCGACATCAAACGAGATGCCTCCAACCCGACGGCGTCAATCTGACCAAGGCCAAAGAAGCACAGTCGAAGCACGCCAGCAATTCAGAAACAGTCTGCAAACTGCCATGTCCCCCAGCAGCAGCTCTCCACGAGGGCTGGGATTCAACGTCCCCACCAGCGACAGCCCTACCAGCTCTTTGGCCATTGTCGGCACGCCTGGACACTCGCCATCCACCTCAACGTCTGCCATCACTCCATTCCAGCCCCCAGGATCACGCCGTACTACAGACCCCACTGGACGACCTCGCCGGTCTTCCAACCACGGCACACCACCCACGATATCATGGCCTGTATTCCCACGCTCCACCACCGACCCAGTCGCCAACGAATCTCGCTCAAGACAGTCCTCGACCGCCATCCCCATGGCCCCAACCCTCTACAGCGAACCCCACATAACCTGCAAGCACTGCAACAAAGACCACATTGAGCACGAACTCCACTACAACTGCCCAAGATGCGACGACGGCACCTACAACATCTGCCTCCGCTGCTACCGCTCGGGCAAAGGCTGCAAGCACTGGTTTGGCTTTGGCTGGACCGCAATGGCACGCTTCGAACGCAACCGTCCCGAAGCAGGATACCCACCAGGCTTCGACACACCACACATCCTAACCGGCCACCGATACCGCCTCCCATCCTCTCCCCTCACAGAATCCCCAACACCACCCCACATGCTCATGAGCGAAGACGCTCCCCAACAACGACTAGAAAACGGCGTCTTTTGCGCAATCTGCAAAGCATTCAGCAACACCTGCTACTGGACCTGCTCCACCTGCAACCAAGGCGACTGGGGCTTCTGCAACGACTGCGTCAACCAAGGCCGCCACTGTACCCATCCCTTGCTCCCCCTAGCCTGTACTCTTCCCTCGTCCTCGCTCCCTCCCACCGCCACCACTACAGACCACAAGACAACCCCAACAATTACAATATCATCCCTCCCCTTCCGCCCCCTCTCCTTCACCACCCTCTGCAACATCTGCACACACCCCATCCCCCCCTCCCTCACCCGCTACCACTGCCTAAAATGCAACGCAGGCGATTACGACATGTGCTCCGCCTGCTACCACAAACTCAACCTCGCCGGCAGAATCTCTCTAGAAAACGGCCTAACTGGCTGGCGCAGGTGTCTAAGAGGCCACCGCATGGTCGTCATCGGATATCAGCGTGGAGAATTCACAAATGAGTTTTACCCTTCTTCTTCTTCTTCTTCGTCTTCTTCTTCGCACAACAATCCAGCTACGAGTGTCGGCAGCAGAATCGTGGTTAGGGAATTGGTGGGCGGGTGGGGATTAAAGGACGAATCGTGCTCTGGCGATGCGCCGCCGCCGCCGCCTTCTTCTTCTTCCTCTTCTTCTTCTCTGCCATCTTTGGCGCCGCTGGGAGGGGGGCTTCATGCTGGGGAGTTTAGGTGGCGGGGGGCTGATGGGACGATGCATAGTTATCGCGCGCCGTGTGTGGGTGGGACGACGGGTACTGGAATCGCTGGGGGTGGTGCAGGAGCAGAAGCAGAAGGAGCAACCCCAAGCTCGCTCAAACCCACACGCTTCCCCCCCGACGGCGGCATCGGCCTACGCCTGCACGCGCGCTGGAGCTACTGGCCCGACGACGGCGTGACTGACGAGCTGGGGTTCCCGCGCGGCGCCGAGGTGCGCGAGGCGGTGGATATTAATGGCGATTGGTATTGTGGGGTGTATTGTGGGCGGATGGGCTTGTTGCCTGCTGGGTTTGTGGCTGGGGTTTGACGAGGGATATAGTGGTGAAGGGGGGATATAGTGGGAGTCAAAGAAAGGAGAAGGGATAGTTATAATAGTGCTTCTTTTCTAGGGATTTGGGATTTTTGTTCAAGATATTCAGGTAGCCCGCCACGCAAATCAGAGTATAAACCAAACCAAGTGAATAATGAATACAAGACAAAATGAGTCCTTTTATAGCCCCATGAATCCTAGCATGTAATGTATAGAAGAAGAAAAAAGAGTAGTTATATATTCCCCAAAAGCAAACAAGACGACGAAATTTACCAGACTTTGGTCATTTTGAGTTCCTGATTAACTAGTACGCAGTAGAAGACAATAAAACAAAAGGGCTAGATAAAACGTTGCGTAGAACGAGTTGGCTTTGGTGGTGTTAAAAGACGGAAATACTGGGCACCAATGTCTAAACAAAGTCGGAATCAATCACTCTTTTTCAAAAAATTGACCAAGTCCACCATCTCGGCTGGTGATATTGCAGAGTTCATGGCTCGGTATGCCTCGCAGAGGATCCACACGGGGAACACGACCCAGAGACCGTTGAAAAACGCGAGATAGAGCCATCTGTATACACCATTAGTATTATTTGCCCAACTGTTTGTCAACTTGTGATAAAGGACAACGTCCTGTTCCTGACACGAGTGTGGCGGTCAAGTTGAGATGAGAGAAGTGGGCCCGCGGACGGCCCGCTAGCGCATATGCAGGACCAACGCATCTCATTCAGGAACCAACAAAACTGCAGAGACTCCAAAAGAAAAAGTGTCCAGATTGGGGGACAGGTAGGTAGTGCGAGACGGCGTACGGCAGTATCGCGCACCAACCAACCGGATGAGTCGGGTGGTAGTGACAACAAGGTGAACACGTCGATGAACTCAAGCCACCAAGAAGAAGAAGAAGAAGAAGAAGAAGAAAAGGTCCACTTACAGGTACATCCAGTTTGAAGTGTCGAGATTTGGGCTGCCTGTCAACCACTCAGGGGCAAATGTCATCCAGCCTAAGTTGCGGTGAACCACGTGTCAGCCGCATACTCGAACAAAGCGCACAAGCAATCTCAACAAGGACCCACAGTACGCCTCACAACTGGCTGGCCATATCCACCTTTTCCTATATGGGAAGTATAGGTGTAAAGCAAAGCCGTTAGGATCAATGACTCACCTCCATATATCTCGCCTGTAGCCAAAATTGTCATCCAAAACCACTTTCTCAACGTATGCTTCTTCTGGTCCTTGCTGAGCAGATAGCATATCCAGCACGCCAATGGCCCGGCAACAAACACAGTCAACAACTCCAGACTGACAACCGTCAAGTCGGTACCGCCCCATCGCTTATCCGCCTTTGCATATTCCTGCCACAGCCTCGAGAAGGGAGAAGTGCCGTAGTTGGCGCCGTACAAGAGGTCCTTCTTGCCCAACCAATACACATCCGGGGGAGTAAAGAGGGTGATGTGCTGCAGTCGAGACGCAGCAGAAAAGGACGTGGGCAGCGAGTATGTGACGAAGAAGCAGTTCCACAGGAAGGAGCCCTCAAAGACAAAGTGGATGAGCGCATCAAACAGGTGCCAGATGAACAGGACGCGTGTTTTCTTCGTGACTGTGCTTGGGAGGACCTTGACGGAAGTTCCATAGGCGCTACCAAGCAGGGCGAGTATGCCTAGCAGCGACACGACCGTCGTGAAGTCGATTTCGGGACCAGAGCGTGGAACGGGTGGAGGCGGCGGCGGCGGAGCAGGCGGGGAAGCGGGTTTGCCCCAGAAAGACATGTTTGCATGCAAAGGGAAGACAGGCGAGCACGAGCAAAGAGTGATTGATGAAAAAGACTCAATTGAGCAGTAGTATTGTGAAAAAGAGCGCGTGCAGGATCTCGGAAGAATTAAGTGGCATAGTGGGATGATGTTGGAGTCGGGAGCTTCAGGGTCCAATCACCACCATGCCGAGACGGGCAAATGAGCTGTCACGACGTGGCAGGCCGTCCAGCGGGAACCGACTCTTTGCATAATATCCACCCCAGCGCTGGGGAAATTTGGTCACACGCGCATACAGACTCACGATGCAGACCAATTCCACTCCACAATTGGCTCGCCCGTGGAGCAAGGAAAAAAGAAATAAGAAAAAAAAAAAGGCACAAGGTGGGGCTCGATAACACGAATTATGCAATCTTCATCGTATTTACTGTTGGTATATAGGGTCGCTGCTCCTCAAGAGCTAACCATCTCCTACTACCGACCCTTGGCTGTCCAGACTTCCAATTCCAAGCGCAAGCGCCGCATAGCAATACACCGGCTGAACGAGAGAAAAAACAAACTTTCCACAATGGCCATCAATTTAGTGCCGACTGCTGCAACAACTTCCATTCTTCAGTCCCGCCTCCACCCATGTCTATTGTGTGGACGACAGCCTCAACTACCCGCCGTCAATCCATAACAATAATAATAAGAGGAAACCGCTAGCAAATGCAAATGACAAAAAAAAAAGCATCAAAAACTGCACAAACGACTTTTGCAAACCCAGAAGCCGGTAGTCACCGACAACAAACGCCCGAACCAGAGTGGGGTCGCTCAAGAATAGAGCATTACAACCAGACTAAGGCTTGTGATAAACATCACATTAAAAAAAAAAAGCGCGCCAAAGAACATCAAGAGTGAGCCCCAAAAGAACGCCCGTTGTGTTCAGAGAATAGAAGATAACAAAAAAAAGTAACCGAAAAGGTCGAACCGTAAAATGCAGCACAACAGCCGTCCCGACAAGGCTGCCAAAGGGCATGGAGGGCTTCGGGATGACACATCATGGAAAAGAAATATATGCCGCTAGTTCACAATAACGATTCGTACCATGATGAAGAAGACTCGTGAGCGGTACGTCAGAACACGTCCGCTCCACTCATCGTAGTCATGTAGGTCGTAAGCGTGTCTTCGTGTCCAAGAAGATTCGTTATGCGTCGGCGGCAAGACCCATCATCACTGTTGGTGATTCAAGATGCATGCCTAGACGCAGGCTTGAGGGGTGTGGCTGTGCTCATGGAACATAGCGCCAGGCATATTGTTATATCCATACTGGAAATGCGAGGCGGCCAGATCCTCAGGCCCCGATCCCGTCACAGGTCCGGGCGAGGTTGAGCGAGATAAGAAGGGGGAGGGAGTTCGAGAGGGTTTGATGTCACTAGTACCATCCACAAAAGAAGGCATAGAAGGGGAGAGAGGGCTGCTCGTGGCAGAAGAAGTGTTGCTTCCAGAGCTGCTGTTCAAAGCATCCTCCAAGACTCCATCGTGGTGAGTATTGTTGTCGTTGATGTTGTTGATTGCAGGAGTCGTAGCTGAAGGCGAAGAGACCTTGCCGGTAGGTGTGCCAAACTGGAAGCGAATTAGTCCCCGTCTAGGCGCTATTACTTGGTCGGTGAGGTTGAGGTTGAGAACGTACAAAGCAAAACTTCTGGATCAATTCATGGTACTCGGCGGACTGAAGGTCGGGCTTGTCCAGAGTCATGGAGTCAGGGCGGGTCCCGGGAACGGGGGCACCAGCTGTCTGAGCCTTGGTAGCCGACGCTGGACGATCAAAATAACTCTTACTAGAGGTATCCGCTCTGGTAGGCTTGATGCCACTGCGATCGCCCAAAGCGGTCTGGGCAGTGGACAAGGCCGCCGATAGAGAGGCACTAAAGTCGTAGCGAGACGAAAATGCCTGTCCAACCTGAGATAGCTCAGATGCCTGGTCAGGAAACAGGCTTCCTCGCTTGCTCTTGGGCTTTAGACGGATCGAGGAGCTAGGTGAGTCGCCACGATCACGGCCAAAGTGGAACTTGTTCTCAAACTCATGACCAAAGTCATCATCAATGACAGCGGGCATGGAACGGGGTCGGGGGGCAATAGGTGAGTTCCTGCTGCGAGGGATGGCACCAAGACTACCAGGTGAGCGTTTACTATCACGCTGCTGTTGCTGCTGCTGCTGTTGCTGCTGCTGCTGTTGTTGTTGTTGTTGTTGTTGCTGCTGCTGCTTGACCTTCTTGGTAAAGTCAACCTGGTAGTTCATAGAGTT
>SSBG01000003.1:989925-1015983 GCA_028220655.1 Shiraia bambusicola | reverse complement strand
AAGTTTTCTTAATTTCGCTCTATATGGCACACCTCCCCAAGCCGCCAAGCATGCCATTACGATTATAATGAATAGCGACGACAAGAAAGAGATGCATTCAAAGGAAATTTTGACCAAGAGCATCAAAGGTTTCAAATATGGAGGCGACCATTGGCTAACCAAGCTTGCTGCGCTCAGCCAGCTGGTTTTGTTGGCACATTCCGAATGCGAAGATGAGATGGACACCATCATCGAGATTGCCATCCAAAAAGTCCTACAAACGTCTCACTCTACTACCGACGACGAAGACGCAGAGTGGATTGATGTACCAGACGAGGACATCCAAGGTCGCACTTGGGCGATCAAGATACTCGTCAACCGACTACGCTCATTGCCATCAGAATCAAACGTCAACGATGCTGTCGAAGATACTTATGCTTTACTCAACCGATTGGTGAAGGACAATGGTGAGGGGTCAGACGAAAACAATACACCAGCAGCACACAAATCTCGTCAACGCCTTCTCGCCGCAAACTCATTGCTCAAATTGTCATGCAACAAACGTCTCGATAGTTTCCTGAAGCCTGCAGATTTTATCCAGTTGGCACTGGTTACCCACGACCCATGCCCACAGGTGCGCAAGGGATTCTGCGAGAAGCTGATGAAGTATCTGGGCCAAGGCCGACTACCAGCCCGGTTCTACACTATCCTTTTCTTCCTAGCACATGAGCCGGATAAGAATATCAAGAACAGCACAATGACATGGATTCGATCGAGGCGCGCTGCGTTTGCAGCTCGCAAAGAAACTGCGTTGGAAAGCGTATTTGCACGGCTGCTCAGTCTGCTTGCTCATCATCCTGATTTTGACCGGGAAGACGATACCCTCAAACTCATGTCAGAGTATATTCTGTACTACCTCAAGTGTGTCGCGACTGAAGAAAATCTATCATTGATATTTCATGTTGCTCAGCGCGTCAAGGGTGTGGCAGATGGTATTGCGCCATCAAAGGAAGCTGATGAAAACCTTTATATTCTGTCAGACCTAGCGCAAGCGCTTATCCGAGCTTGGGAAGAGCAGAACGGATGGACAATGCAGTCGTGGCCAGGAAAGATGAAGCTACCATCGGGTATCTTCCGCCCTCTCGAGAGTCATGATCGAGCACAAGAGATTGCAAAGAAAAATTGGGTCAGTGAAGACCTCGTCGACGAGCTGGATCCACTGGTCCGAAAGGCAATTCGAAGCAAGAAGCGAAAGGCCTCAGATGGAGTTGAGAAGCCACGTAAGAAAGCCAAGAGCGAGAGACCAATCAAGGAAAAGAAGGCCAAAGCCGAAAGGCCGACAAAGGTTCCAAGAAAGAAGCGAAGGGCTGGCAATGACGAGGATGAAAGCGATGTCGATGGTCCAGTTGCACCTTCAAGCGAACCAAGGCGAAAGAGCGGGCGGCAGAGCACCGCACACAAAAGCTACATCGAAGTTTCGAGCGATGAAGAAGATGATGCTGTGGCTGGCGCAGAGGAAGACGAAGCAGAGTCATCCGAAGCAGATGAAAAATCATCGCCGGCTCCTGATGAAGATGTCGAGATGGAAGACCAGGAGGAAGCCGAAGACAATGCATCTGAAGAATCCGAAAAAGAGCCAACGCCTGAACCCGAGCCTCCAAAGAAACGAGGCCGGCCACCTAGGAAGTCAACCGGAGGCGATGATACGCCAAAACGCAAGGCTGTTGTTGAGCCTGTTAAGGGGACTACGCCTGCGAAAACTGCAAAGAGCGCGGCAAGTGGCAAGTCAAAGGCCAATGGCACTGTAGAAGCATCACCTTCTAGCAACACAAATGGCGCTGGTCCTGTACGACGCAGCGGTCGAACGCGCAGCTGAGTTCCGCATGCTCTATTCACCTACATTTCATTTACCACTTATGCAATCTACATGCTTTTCTGTATAATCAAGTACCTGGGTCATGACTTTACGAGCTACAAATGCACCACATCTCACCATATATTTCGGATAATTTCCTTGGGCGCGGCCTTTCCTGTCTGTTCAACACCTGGCGCTTTACGTCGTGTGTATAAAAAGTGCAGTTCTGCTTCGGCGAATTCATGGATTCTGTTTGATTAGGTACCTCAGTTTAGTTTAGTTTTTCCCCGACGCGCTAATGAAAACGAATTGGTATTTAGCATTACAAGCAATGGTGTAGTATACTCCGTATAGACCTATATATCTTATTCATGTCTTGATAACACTTGCTGTTCTTTGTTCTTTGTATGTCTGTGCCGAGAAACACATGGCAGAAAATACCAACCTTGAAGTCAAATGGAATTTCGTAAATCTGCAAGGTAGTAGTTACTCAATGTGGACCTCCGCATTACCAAAGGGCGAAGCATTAACAAGCATAAATATAAGTATTCCCTTTGTTGGTTCCACAAAGGATTGGGTGATCAACGTCTCACACGTCGTTGCAACGAGTATATATAAGTAGTATTGATTGTTGATGATTCTGGTGTTTTGGGGCAACCAGCGCGTTCGTTCCCCTTGCGCTAGTCTACAAGTAGCCTAGTGCGCAGACTCCCTACTCAACTTACTGACACACAACTCTATGTACATACTCCGTAGGAAAACGTTGGTTCAAATCCCAACACCCTTTGTCGTTATTATTAAACCCAGAATCTTTACTTTCTTCAAATATTGCAACATCGTGGAAAGCCCTGGTTATTATGAACTTTTGTGCCTTTGAGCGGATAGTTGTATCACCCTTGGTCATTGCAAACACTAACACCATACAGCACAACGCATCAAAGGTCTTTTAGGCCTGAATCTTGCACGCGAGATTGAGCCATGAGGGATTCAATTTGATGGGCTCTCAAAGGCCTGTCCATGCTTTTTCTATATATAATTTCCATCTTTGTAGTTGCAAAGCTTCAGCACGGTGGCTGCAGCAATTCAGAGGGTGCGAGCGGCGACTCGCCTAGCCAATTCATAGCTGCAGTGACGAGAGCGGTGTTTGGTTCGAGCCTTGGTGGGTACACGAGCTTTCATTGCTTGTACAGTACCATTGCTTACCTGATGTCAGTAGTAAACATATCTCTATACATGTTCTCGCAACAATTGCATTATGGCCTCTTCGTTCATCAAAGGCTTAGGCTTCGAAACTAGTTGTCCACTGTGGTCATGCGTCAAGACTGACATTGCATTCATCTTGCCCTGACAGATCAACAGATGGCACATGCCTACATCCCCTTGCTGCACCGCCAATTGCAAGGGGTTTTGTTGTGCATTGCCCAAATCAGTAGGCTCACTAGGCCCAGCATGCGAGAGTAGTATTTTCGCGGCCTCGCATTGATTTTGCGAGTGTGAGCTACTCCTAACAATCCTAGTGAGAGCTGTATCCCTATTATTGTCGATTTAGTACACAATGTCTTGTAATAGGGGAATAAGCAGGCAGAAGACGGCTGGATTGTAATAGTTTAACGTAACATGCAGTAGGCTTTCGCCTCGGGAGTTCAGACTCTGCAGATGTACTTTAAACCTATTGTCACCTAGCAAGTAGTCTACTACCCCAACATGGTTTCCCAGAATAGCTTTGCTGATCAGTTGAGAATTACAGTATAGTTCAGATTCCAGCTCTTCTAAGTGCTGTGCTTGGACGAGTAACTGCTAAACTATATGCAGACAGCCTGCGCGAGCAGCTATGCATAAAAGCTCATAACCTCAGTATTCATAGATAAGTACTTCTAACACGTTGTTAATAAGTGTAAAAGCTACTGGCCGGTTGTCGTGGCGCGGACCACAGTCAACTCATCTCTTGACAATCAGCCGAAAGAATTCGAGGTTACGGAGCTGGTAGCCGAGTTTGCCTTGCGAGAAGAGGATCCTAAGCCTCAATAGATTGCCCCATTGTAGAATCTGATCAGCAGCACTTACAGCCGGAGAAGCAAAGTACGTATCCTCGCCAAAGTCTAAATTCTTAAGCATGCTACAGAGGATAGCATCTAAACCATAGTTAGAGCAAAGTGATGCTAAGCGGATCGTACAAACGACTATCAAAATCAAATCTAGCCTTAATAGCGCAGCCAGGGCGACAATTCTTAATCTAGTTAAATAATCGCATTGAATCCACCTAGCACAGCTTGTCTATTTTAGTCAAGCATAGAAAAGGGTCACTGTTGATGTCGCTAAAATGCTTTAGCTAGTAGCTAGACGTATATATAAAGATTTCTCCGAAACCGCGCTCGCTAGGATTAAAGTGATTTATATCTTCTTCCTACGCTTCTTACGTGCAGTTAGCATCGTACTTAAACGATTCTCTGTTGGTGAACAAGTCTATATCTTATAGAAGCTAGTTGATGTCAGGACCCAGCGGAATACTGGGGGATCCTACTAGGGGTTAAGTCAGCATGGTCTGCAATAGCCCACAGAAAGCCCCACAAAGCGTACCTAGCATCCAAGGGCCATCTTTAGCAAGGTCTCTAAAACCTCTAGAAGGGTTTTTTGAGATGATCTACTACACTCATCTAAGCCATCAATGACGAAATAAAGCAGGCGATCAAACGTTGTAAGTACTCCTTCCAGGAACTCTCCTAATCTTCTTGTACTTGTTGCTGGCTTGAGGATCCCGGAAGATTGGTTTTCCTTATACTATTCGTAAAACTTCTTCTTTAGACCAGAGAATTGTTTAAGCAGCGCTAGAATTCGCCCAGATAGAATATTGACTGCTTGGCCAGTTTCGTCGTCTCGATAGTAGTGGTAGCACACCTTGGGCATTGGTATCTGGCGTTTATTTCTTTGGTTGAACTCGTTTATAAGGAGTGTTGTAGCAATTATCTTTCTGTAACCTATTTTGCTAAGTATAACTAACTATTTAGAGTTGGGAGAATTATACTATTTAGTAAAGTTAGGGTACGTAAGTAAGAATTCGCAGGCCTTATTACTTCTAAGCTCTCTTAGATAGTCATAATACCAAGCCTACTAATTTATCTTGCTACCTTCTAACTACCTTGCAACTAAGATGGAATAAGTATGTGTTTATGCGCAAGATTAGGTGAGAGCTTACTCTCACGGTTGTAAAGCATAGACCTAATGTCCTCAACAATCTCCCACATTAATTTTTTGATGAGTTTCCGGAGAGCATCGGCATGTACCAGGATTTCTTAAACAATGTTTGGTAGATGGTCAATTTCTAGGATCATTTTCATTGCCAGCTTTCTACCCCTTTTGGTAGGGATCTCATGCGCGACCCGATAAAACCCCAGAATCTTCTAGTACACGGTAACAGGCGCCTATAAAACGTTAGCGAAATGCAGAAAATCTTAGTACAGATTACCTTGTGTATATCTGCTTTATTTACTCTGTGTCCAAGTGTGTCACAGTCATCAATATAAGAGATCTGCTCTAACATTTTACTAATCTGCTTTGCAAACTCCAGATCAGCAGTCGCGAAGCTTATAGCAATCTTGATGGAGTTAGTTTAATCAGTTTGTGTTAGTTACAATTACTGCTATCACACTTCAAACAACACCAATAACAGCTAATGCTGCTGGGTCTAGGTTGGCTATAGAAGAGGCTAGGTCTAGTGCTAGCTTAAACCTTTTAAGTAGTACTTAAATAGAGTTTCTGTCCGTTCCTCGGCGTTCGAGCTCGAGTACAGTCAGCCACAATCCTCACACAGATCACCCATGCGCACGCGCCCATACGCGAGCTCTGATAGGAGCCTCATCCAACCGATATTGGGATCGCCCATCCCATCGCAAGCATGGGGGTAGTATAGGGGGAAGGTGGCTGGGACTCGGCCGAAGGAGCCCTCTCCTTCGCACCGAGCTTTGTAGACTGTTAAGCTCCCACCTATATGGGAGCAAGGCTTTAGATACAATCATAATTGATTTGACGCCTCACGTTGTTTTATTTCTTTTCACCCTCCCCGCTCTCCCATTAATTTGTGGATAGAGTACTCCACCAACAGTTTCTAAGGTTCTTAGTAGTTTTACTACCTATACTTTCAAGTTCTACAAACAGCTATGCAGCATCGCTGCTAATATGAATTGCTACATCTAGGTCTTTTCTAAGGCTTCTAACAGCTTCTTAATATACTGCGCTCTAAAGGTTAAAGGAAATACTTCTAACTAATGCTTGTGTTGTTTTTTATAATTAACTAGTTAGTAGAGCTCGCAACAAAGTCCAGATGCAAACTGCTCTTATTTAGTTAGGTAGGAGCATTATCATCGCTAGTAGCAGCTAAGCCCTTAAGCATGTTGCCCGCCGGTAAAGAAGAGCGCAAGTTAGATCTGCTTACTTAATCAGGAGGACGTCCTAGGCAAGGCAATTGACTTACTAGGTTGCCACACCTTGATCTGCGTCGAGGTTTTGAGGCCGTAGACTGCTATTATTATCTGGAGAGGGCTGGCGCTTCAGACGAAGACGGCTCAATCGCTCAGATAATCCGGGCCGAAGGCTTTTACTCCGCCCAGATGGTGAGGGTGAAGAAGGCTTCATGATACGAGCCTAATAAAGTTAGTTGGGTATCTGGTAACCGTAACGAAACGGACCGCAGTCGTGCGACGGGAACACCCTCCCCTTATGAATAATAATACATACTGCTAAGAATTTAGTTGACTATTTACCCCGCTCGATGTGTCGATTGATCGAATGTGGGCGCTTATAGTGGCGCTTACATGGGCGTACAAACCTTGGAACGTGGCGGACTGTCATCGTTGATCCGGTTCAGACAGCGACACTGCGCTGTGAGAACAACCTGACCAAGACATTGGAACTGTGACCTCATAGTATTCCAAACTTTGTAGTCTGTAAATGCTATTTGCAACGCAGCACTCGGACGAAAATGACCCGAAAAGGCTCGAAACTATCAACTACCTAGGTGGGTAGTTATGTCAGCATCCGTGGCAAAATTCCAACCTCTCAGAGATCAACCATCCTTCAATCACCGTAGCTTGTAATTTTCAAAGACATTTATTAACACAGCGACAGCCTATAGATTTTTTATTCACTTGGCAGGGTTATTCAGGTCTCACGTCTGACTACACAAAGCCATGGGCCACAGCCAACAAGAACCATCGACAGCTTCAGTCAACTTCCTTGATTTGCCCGAGGGGGCACGCAACAACATCTACAAGAGATTGCTCGTGCTACAGCATCCGCTCTATGTTTTTCAAGAGCCAAATTCACCTATAGAGAGCTTCGTGCCTAACAGGCCACGTTAGTAGCTTACACTACTATACGCCAACCAACAAATACATATCGAATCCCACACAGCGCTCTATAAAATAAATCAATTCCATCTCATAGATATAACGCCACATCAAGCCAAGCTCCTACAATCTTTTCTAAACTATATTAGCTCTATTAACTCTATATTACTATCCTATCTATATATCAATTTCCCGGTCACAGAACGCTTAAACAGCAAAGCTAACAGAATTAAGCTAAGGCCTAACAGTCTTAAAATTCTACAGCTCATCCAAGACAAGTACACCAAGGTTTCAACGCGAGACTTATACACACTACAAGAATTCCAGCTTCTTTAGAGAGTCTAACGACTTTCTTAGAGAAGCGCGATTACTAGTTAATACACAATTAAAAACCATTCCTTTATTATACAAAGTTATTGTTTGCTTTATTAACTTTAATAGAATTCTAAGAATCTTAACAAAGGAGTTTATGCAAGAGCTTGGATGGGTAGTGGTCGAACCTACTGCTTGCTTGTAGTTGCCATCACATAGACTCACGCTCCCATCTTGCAAATTATCAAGCAAAAGCGGCAGTATACCCCTTTTCTTGCTGCCACCCTGCGGATGTATTGTCTCTGCGTACAAATGCAGATTGCAGTTGCATAGAGAACTCACTGACGGAGCCTTTGAAACTGTTGGCAACCATGGGAAAATGTAAGAGTTTGCGTTCTTGCTACTATTGTCATGTGAGCAATGCGTCCTCGGCAATCTGGGCGGCTTCCACCGAGGATGCGGCAGCTTCTACAGAGTATGCGTCTGTTGTTTGTTATTAAGAGTCAGGGTAGTGTATTTTGTTGGCAAATCAGGTGCCTGGGGCTTCGCGTTTTGCACAAAGCGATGCACTGTTTTATCTCTATGCCTCCCTGGTCCACCAGGCAACCTCCTTTCCCGCGAGACCGTTCGGCTCCTTGACTACCAGCCGCCTTTGCAACCATCCTGCCCAAGTCAATCGAGCCTAGACAACCGTAACAAGCCCCGAGCATGCAAAATCATCAGTTGCCAATGTTGTCCGCAAGCCTCGTATGTCGGCGCCGTCACTCAACGTAAACTTTGGAAGGTTATTGAGAAGAAACACGTCGCAGCTCACCAGAGCGAATGGGGCGGCACAAAGCAGATAGAACTCTATTTTCTATCTCGAGGAAGAGGCGGAAGCAGATGACGAGATGGTGTAGTGATGATGTCAGTAGCAATGAGGTATTAGATTTCTATATATCGTTTGCTGACACCGTTGAATGAATCACTGTGGATGTTGGGGGTTATGCGGACGCAATAGTCTGTCGAATGTTGTACATTTACAGTATATGTCTGGAAAGCCGCGCTTGAAGCTTGCAGATGTGTATTAAATATTTAGGAGAAGCAGAATTTTGCAAGGTTTGCGGATTCAACCTGGTGATACCACACTAGGAACATACTAGGAACTGACATCCTATGCGAACAAGGCTGAGTATTTTGCCCTCTGCAAAAGCAGCTTGCAAGACTGCCTTTTTCGTCGAGAAGTCAACGGCTGATACTTTCGACCTCGTTTAACCTCGTCGTAGCTGAAGAAGCAGCTGCAAATTACAATTCTCGTCGTCTTTCCATATGTAACTGCAGAGGCTACATTACAATTAAAGCGAACCTCCTAAACTTCAACTAGCTTACTACGCTCGGTCTGATTCTCAGTACGATATCAGGAACCTTGATCTTTTCAACTTCGTTACCGACGTACGCGGATAGTCACATACCGCCGCGGTACAGTCCGCCGACATTTCGCCCTGATTTGGTGCAATCGTCTGTGGGAGCAGCAGCTTTGCCTTGGCACTGCAACCAGACATCTCCTGTGCGACTTCAATAGGTAGAGCTTTTCCCTTTTATACAAATTCGTGCCCCGATTTTCTCGCTGCAGGTGCAGAAAGTTCCACCAACAGGTCGTCAGATTTCTCATCATCAAGATTCGAGTCTGCATTGAGTTGATTATGAAATTTGTGATTTCTTTTTTTCGCACATATTTACCCGCCTTTCCATCCTTCAACCAAGACAACGGGTCCCTTGTATTGGCTCCTGCCTCGGATAGCATAATCAACACCCGCCAAGATAGCGGTACCACAAAACATGACAACAGCCCAGTTGAAAGAAGAAAGCTCAACGTGCGAACCTTCAGGCCAAAAGCACCAGAAAAACGCGTGGGTGGCATAAAGAATACCACAAATGTTTACTGGAACACCCAAACGGCCAAGAGACCATTGGCAGTTGGGGAGGAGCTCGGGGTGTTTGATACGTCGGTAGAGTACGGCGCCGATTGATACCATATAGGTGATCATAAGAGAAACAACGTTGAGCGAGATGACTAGCAACATTAGCATAAGATGGATAATTCATAGGTATCGCTCAACTTACTCGCATTAAAGGCAACATCAGATCCGATGTTGATAAGGGAGAGCGCAACAGTAATCAGACAAGTTACGGTGACTGCATTCGCAGGAGTCTGCAAGTTTGGGTTGACGTATCCAATCCAGTTGCTGAATGGAAGTCCCTTGTCGCGAGCAAAGGCCCATGTTTGACGGGATGTAGACAGATTGTAGGTCAAGGTTCCGGCGAAAATAAGCACCGTGGGGATCGTGTTGAGTGCAACGACGCCAACTGGCGATACTGCTTGCCTGAAAACCCAAATGTGTGGATATCCCGAAGCATCGCCAAGAGCTGCTCCTACGTCGGTCACCATGAACATATAGCTGATGAGAAAAATGAGGCCCAAGGATCCGTTCATGAGATATGCTCCAATCATGGCCTTGGGGACAGTCTTGCTAGCATCTTTGATTTCTTCAGACATATGAGCCGCTGAATCAGAGCCTATCGTTTCTCATCAGCCATGATGTGGTCTTCGTTGATGCCTTTGTGGATCTCTGGTCTACTTACAGATGCAAGCATATATGGCAGATAACTGTCCAACCATCAATGCCAAGCCTGTCGTGCTCCAGCCACCAGAGTTGGTGAATTGTGTAAACGTAGCTTCGGCAGTGGAACGAGGTGAGAGCACCCAGAACATGATGATGACGGTTAAGAAACCAAACACATGTATGACCAACATAACGTTTTGGAACATGGGCATTCCCTTGGTGCCCCACACGTTTGAGGCCCAGACGATGAGAGTGACTGCTATGACGATGAGAGTACCATGCCAGCTGGTAGATGCGTAGTCTGGATAGCTGACAATGGCGGAGGCCTGGATCAAGGTTCCCACAAGGAAGGGACCTGATGCAGTTCCAGCTTGCCAAGAAAGTGTTGACATCCATCCAACGAAGAAGCTCAGTGGTTTTTGGAGACTTGGAGGCGAGAACTCAGACACCCAGTGATACTGTCCACCAGCCGTTGGAGCCATTGAAGCCATCTCAGCGAGAGAAAACATGACGGTGCTGAAGCCAAACCAGGTCCAAACAAAACTCCATATTAAACCTGCTGGCCCGCCGTCGACAAGACCTTGGGTTGTCGATCTGGACTCAAATCAGCACAATGATAGCAGGTTTGATGTTAGAGCATACGCACGTCATGAGAACTTCCCAAGTTCCCTGAAGGATTACGGTGAAAGCAAGTGCAGAAAGTGGTCGATAATTTCTCTTCAACTCCTGAACTTTGCCCATACGCGTCATGTCGGCACGATCCTGTCTTGTGTAGCCTCTGAGAGAATCATGATACTCCTCATTGTTCCCATTATACAAGCTCCTTGGGCTTGTTTCGAAGTGAGTATTGTTTCCCACAGGAACAGGTCCCATCTCAGAGTTGTTGTGCGACTCCATGGCCGAGGAACCAGGAAAACGCAGTGCCACGTGGATAGTTGTCGCGTGAGTGGACGGTTAACGGAAGAAAAGAGCATGTGGTGATTAAGCGACCTGTAACTAAATGTCATCTGCGCTTGGTGGACCACTAACTAGTACAATATGCGGCGCGCTCCCGAGGACATGAATCAGGTCGTGGTCTGAGCCTGACAGCCAATACCGTGATCATAGCCCGCTAACATCTGCCAACGAGAAGTGCCCGGAGTCCTCAATGAATGCTGTGTTTGGCTATGAGTCGATCGGACGACACGCCAATGTGTGCCATGAGCCCATGAGCCATGGCCATTCCCCCGGGGACGGCTGCGGCTGGACCCTTGGCGTTCTTCCCACATACTTTTTCTGATTGATATAGGACTTGATATAGGTAATACTCCGTAATCACGGATCAGTCTTCCAGATCGCGCCGGGAACTGTTTGATATGGTGGGGCAATGTGCATGGATGCCAAAGCCAGACTCGACCAAATGCTGATGCATCCTGCCGTCTGGATTGTTTCAAGGTGAGAGGCGGCCAATGCTATATAATGCATCTGCTCCCTCGGAAGCACTTGATGGAATTTCCAACCATTGTAATTCGGTTGTAGCATCTCACTTTGAATCAGTTTTGCGCTTCTTACAGTGTGGAGACACTGCATACAACCGCGAGTGAATGACGGTGACGGACCACGGCACATAACTATGGTTTCATTGGTATATAATACCTGCCTGATTAGTGCATTGGCTTCTAAGCGAAAAGTGTCAGAAGTTCTCGGCATGGCGGTGTTTAGCGGTATAATTCTTGCTGCAAGCTATTGTCACGACCTGGAAACCTGTCGCACATGTAAATGGTGCGCAAACTAATATTAGCCATTTCACAGCCCAAAGGGGTTATAGAGTGCAGCACCAGGGCATTGGACTTTGTACGGAGTACCGACGTGGGGGTCTGGTATCCAATATACTGCCCGCCGGGCCGCAGCCATCAAAAGGCCTTGAGGGCATCCTGGCCGTGCAACCTTGACTCTGGAATCCTACATATGGCTTTTCGATTGCTTTCCCGGCACTCACTGTTCCCAATTGTTGACTTGTCTCATGGCGAACACAGTCATCCCACCGCCATATCTCATCACCACAGACGACAAACGCGGCCTGATTGTGGTTACGGTTGCCATCATTCTGGCGTTTGTATGGATTTGCTCGCTGATACGGATCTGGCTGCGTTACCAGTCGAGGGACTGGAAGACTGACGATTCGTTGTTGGCGGGAGCAACGGTGAGCCTTTTGCTGGAAGACTTGAGATTGCCGTTCTGATTCCAACACTTTAGATTATCCACACGGTCCAATCAGGCATTTTGTTCAACCTTGCAGCCTTGGGGCTGGGCGCATCGCAAAAAGAAATGCCATTATCGCGACTGCAGCGGTTTGGAAAGGTACGTCGAGTTTAGGTTTCGACGAGGTGGTTAGGGCTGCATAGCACCCGGTGGGGCCAGAACGAAATCGTGTTTAATAAGCAGATCAGCCAACCATGGTGACCATCTGCTTCGTATAGTTATTGACTATTAGTTGACGCTTGTGATAGGAAGGGTTTGCAACGCAGATCCTCTACGTATGCATATTGTTTCTGTCCAAATGCTCCGTATTATTCTTGTACCTACGGCTGTCCCCTGATGGCAGGCATCGATCCGCCTTCTTTGCGGTGCTGGCCCTTTCAGCAACTTGGGCCATCATTGCCATTGTCCTGATAGCAGTGCCGTGCAATCCCGTGCAGGCATATATCGTGCCAGCCTCGCAATGCACCAATAGAGTGGGTCCAAAGCATCCTCTTGCACTCCCACATCGCTGATCATTACAGTGGCCGAAATGGCAGGCAATTGCATCTCTAGACATCATTACCGAAGCCCTTATATTCATCACCGCCCTGTTACTTGTCTGGACACTTCAGATGAGACTCAAGACAAAGATCATCGTGACACTCGCCTTCTCAGCTCGTCTGCCTGTCATCGCCATCGGCGCCATCCGACTATACTACATACATCAGAGATTCAATGGAGATAATCACACCTTCACATATCTCATCGCAACACAGTGGCAGATAGGGTATGCACTCATGAGCTGTACGATTTCGGGAATAGGGCCGTTCCTTCGGCCGTTTGACCAGGACTATACTACCAATTATAAGAAGTACGCTTTTGGTCACAGCTCAGGAAAATCACACGTGTCGAGAGCCCACGAAGCTGAAGCGCAGGCTGGTCCTCAGCGCAGCTCCTGGCAATCAGAAGGATATCTTATGCAGACACTGAATATTGAGCCGGGGTCTACAGAAGCAAGCGCCGCGGGTAACCCTTCCGACACATTCCAATCATCATCAAGATCAATGGCAACAACAACTCCAGAGCCGCAAGAGTCCTCTCTACCCCAATTCTTGGCTATACCGACTGCTGACGCTAACTTCCGACCTGTTGATGGCGTCTCACGAAACGATGCCGAAGTGTGGGTGGGCGAACGAAGCTGTAGTTTCGGGACTGAAGACGCAATGCCCACTAGCTCTGGGCTTATAATCAACAAAAGAACCCAAGTCAGGGTGGAAGTTGATCGAGCGAGTCGTGTAATCTGAGGGTCTGCATTTTTGCTTTTGGGCGGTTATGGCGTTTGGAATTTGGCGAATACCCAACTTGTTGATCTTCTCGTGACGTTTGACGAATATATGCATTGGCCATTGAGCCTATCCTGGTCTATAAGTCTTTATCATAGCAATTGGCCTGTTGCTAAATCCGAACACTGCCAGTGGGTTTTTAAAGTTATTTTAAAAACATGCGCGCTCCAAATGACAAGCCTGCAAATGCAATATACAAGCATACAGAGTACATTATATCAACATACCATTATTCAAAGCCAACTATACGAGTATGTCATCAAAGAATACAGTCTACACAGGAGACGAGAACGTCAGACCAGCAGTCAAAAACAACCCTTTGATCAATGCCAACACCATCTCAACCTAAAATCACTTCCCTACAAGACCCAAAAGCCCCTTGGACGTTCACAACTCAAACACCCGTCTATCCCACGCTCCAAGAATCCCAGTACTGAAATTACACCCCCAGTCACCATAATTCAGCACCAAACCTCCAGGAAAAACCAAACGCCTCTCCTATAAAAGCATCTAGAGAAGCTAGAAGGGTCTTGTAGTCTATAATCTGCGCTGTTCACATTCGAAAATGTGATTGATTTGTCTATCTAATGTAACTAAGCGAGGTGCCTGGTCGATCTGAGTCGTGGTACGAGAAGTGTGTATGTATGGCATTTTTAGTGGAAAGGGTGAAGACGAAGCTCTACTTATAGCTCGTGTTTATACTTTCAACACGATTGCCTATTAATTCTGCAATGTAGATTGTTCATCTACAGCATTGGGGCTGTGCTTTTCTTGTTGGAATCGAGGTCAAGGGTTTTATATTTTTGTTAGAGGTTAAGGTTGAGACAACAATGGATCTTATCCACAACTCTGGTCATACAAAAGCTGGATAGTTATCAGGCTTCTATTAGGAGTGCTAAGAAAGCCCTTAAACTTATGAGGGATATCCTGTCCTGATACGCAAATTCACATGAGACTTGATCATAGATACTGCGTACTGTTCAGGGCTTTCCATGCTTTCGCTTCAATGGAATCGTATGCTTATCATTTTGATTGAGTTGCAGCCCCACGTGTCCCCATCGGAGAGATGCACTAGGTACTTTTCCGGCGGAGAGGCTGAAAGCATTCCAGCAAAAGCCCCACGCGTCCGCGCCAATTTTCTTCGAGGTATGGTGAATTGACAGGAATTATCCGGTGCCTTATAAAGTCACTTTATCCGTAACGTAGACTTAGCTACCAAAGTAACTGTGGCCCCACTTGACCCCACCAACTATTTCATCGTCACTGTAGTGACACTCACTTTTCAATTAGCAGCTCTGCAGCAACGCAAGGATATTCGCCATGTGCGACAGTTCACAGACGCAATTGTTGAGGAATTCCAGAAATGTATCCTGGCATTTTACTCAATCGTGGGATATTCTTAGGGCGAGGAATTGATAGATCTCGGGAGTTTATGCAACCAACATGCAAACATGTTGGACATGACAGCCACAAGGTGCCGCCAACACGGTTTGGCCAGGATAAATCGGAGCAGATCTGCTTCTCCAGCGGGTAAAGATGCACCTAGCAGCTGCCCGGTTCTCCGGTTGAAGGCGTTACAGACGCAGGGAAGGATCGCATTGATTAGCCTCCAACACGGCGTAACTATATAGACGGCAGGTCTCCGGTGGCTGCTTCTCTTCACGGCCATCGGATAGATAGACATGACCACTGGGCGATTCTGCCGCACGAGTACTAATACCGTGCGATCCTTCTCGATTGTTTCAGTTGCTTCCAGAACTTCCATCCTTTCTCCTTTGCGTAACTGCTTTTCTAGACCTACATCCACTTTTCAAACATCTGCGAACCGCAAATTCTTCGCTACAATGGCTGTCGAGACGCCCTACGTGACGCTGAATGACGGCAACAAGATGCCTCAGGTTGGCTTCGGTCTGTGGAAGGTTGACAATGCGACTTGCGCCGACACAGTATACAATGCCATCAAGACAGGATACAGACTATTCGATGGTGCTTGTGGTATGTATATTTCTTGGGTGTGCTCTTATAACGTTGAAGACTTGACGGTGGGCTTGGGAAGCTGAGACTATGCCGCTCATTCTTTCGTATTTCGTTTACAAATTTGTGCTATGAATGCCTGTTACGTTAGTACTCAATCGAAGTATGACAAACGGTACCCCGGGGAACATAATCGGGACCAGTGCGGTCGTACGACTCTGTAACACGATGGGAAGCACAAAGGCAGAAGGACTGGCATGTCGTTGCAGGCGAAGCCGATCTACCGGTGGCTTCAATCCCGGTAGAACAGCGGATGTAGCGTTGTGCGAATGAGCTGCGGCACGGTCGGAACAATATGTACCGTAGCAGCCACTGACAGTTTGCAGATTATGGCAACGAAGTCGAGGCTGGCCAGGGTGTCGCCCGTGCCATCAAGGAGGGCCTTGTGAAGCGCGAGGATCTCTTTATTGTGTCGAAACTTTGGCAATCATTCCACGAATACGAGCAGGTCGAGCCAATTTGCAGAAAACAGCTCAAGGACTGGGGTATTGACCAATTCGACCTCTACCTCATCCACTTCCCTGTGGCGCTCAAGTATGTTTCGCCCGAGACCCGATATCCACCTGGCTGGTACTCGGACGATGCCAACAGCAAGATTGTTCCCAGTAATGCGCGCTTGGAGGACACATGGAGGGCTTTTGAGGATATCCAGAAGAAGGGCTTGACCAAGAGCATTGGCATCTCCAACTACAATGGCGCGCTTTTGCTCGATATGTTTACATACGCAAAGGTCAAGCCTGCGACTCTCCAAATCGAGCACCACCCCTACTACGTCCAGCCGTATCTCCTCAAACTGGCCGAAGAGCACAACATCAAGGTCACTGCATACTCGTCATTCGGATCTCAGTCGTTCCTCGAGTGCGACATGAAGGTGGCAGCAGATACTCCTCTTCTCTTCGATCATCCCGTCATCAAGAAGATTGCCAATGCGCATGGCAAGACATCGGCACAGGTGCTCTTGCGCTGGGCCACACAACGCGGTCTTTCTGTGATCCCCAAGTCCAACTCGCAAAACCGCCTGCAGCAAAATCTCGACGTAACCAGCTTTGATCTCAAGAGCTCTGAGATACAGGAGATATGCGATCTGGACAAGAACCTAAAGTTCAACGTGCCCACCAACGTAAGTCCTTCCCTTTTTTTTTTTTTTTTTTTTTTTTTTTTTTGGAAACCAAACCAAACCAAACAGAAAGCTTGATTTTGATGGCATCGTGTTCTCTGGCTAATAAATGTCCTCGCAGTACGGCATTCCCTGCTACGTATTCGCTTAAAAGACGTGTTTCCTGCCCACTGGATCAATTCCAAGCACGCGCAGGTATATGTACTGCACGTCACATCTCACACCGTGACACAACCACACTACATAGTATGCACAGTCTTGCACACACGGCATTTTGAGACGGACACAGCAGCAAGCAGCATAGCAACGTATTATATAGCACAACGAACTCAAAGTAAAAAGCTCATCAACACTTGACTTGCAACTGATTACTCCAAAGCAGCCAGCAAAAAAGAACCGCAGCCCTGCTTTGTAGTTAAAGTAAACGCGCAATCACATGTCCTCGCGAGTAAATCAAGGCCGAAACCCCGCTCGCCATTTGCAGGCTGCGTGACAGTCATGACGATGACGAAATTGATTGCCAGACAAGTGACATGCTACCAAGAGCAGCTAGGCCATTGTAACCTTTAATGATCGACACACACACACACACCAGTCATCAACACTAATCAATCCCAACCCTCACATGGCGGAAATAACCATTGGTAAGAAGCGCTTAAAATGCTCGTGCGCGCCTCCCCGATACCAGACTTGCAAACAACGAGTCTGATAATACAAGGTAATAGACACAAAAGCCTCGTGAATTACAACTAGCTGGCTCGGCATTCCGTTGTATCAAGACGTATTAAGCTGGAGCACCCATTTCCGGCCCACCTCTAGTTCCGGTCCACTTTCTCACCAAAATAATCCCTGTATTAGAACGTGCACTTTGCTTAATACTTAATATTAATAAGTAAAAATTTAATATATTATAGCTTATATAGAGTTATTTAGATAGCTTAAATTAAAATTTAAAAATATTAAATATTTAATAAGTTATTTAAAGCTAAAGTTTTTATATATAAAATTAAGTACTTTAATTACTTACTATTTTAGTACTTTTAAGTTTTAAAACTATTAATATATACTTAGTTAATTTATATTTTAAATTTAAAAATAGTTATATAATATAATTATTAAAATAATTAAGTTTAAAGTTTTACTATAGTAAAAATTAGTATAATAAATTTTAAAACTTAAATAACTTTTTATTTAATATATATAACTGTTTTAAAATTTAAACTATAGTTTAGTTATATATAAATATATTACTTATAAATTTTACTTTTTAAATATTATTTAGTTAAAGTACTTATTTAAAATAGTAAATTTAGTATATAAAAACTTTATTTTTAGTTATTAAGCTAAGTAAATACTATATACTTTAATATTATTATTTTTTATATATTAGTAAGTTTACTTTATAACTAGATTCAAAAAGTAAGTAATTATAACTACTAGTTATTAAAGTGCACGTCCTTATGTAGGGGTTATTTTGGTGAGGAAATGGACCGGAACTAGGGGTGGGCCAGAAGTAGGTAGGCGAGCTTATTTCCAGGGAGAAACAAGGAAACAAGGAAAAAAAGCCAAGACCTGCACGACAATCTTTCCGCCCCGATCCGCAAACAAGCCTCGCCACTGCACGCATGCCCAATAACATTCCAATTGTCGAGCGCGCCAAACGCCTTGCTTACACATGCTATGTACATACACTACAGAGTACTCCGTATTTCGTATCTGTATGTAGTTATACGGAGTACATAGTATGTACGGAGTATTCACTTTGCAAAGACAAACCTGGTAATTCCCATTCTGCGTACCTATAGCCTTTTTTTCCCCCTCTCTCTCTCTCTCTCTTTCTTTTTCCAATTCAATTCACAGGAGAAGAAGAGGATGGACAGATGGGGGAAAAAGAAAAGCTAATGCTATGATTCACATGCCCACTCTCTGGATTATTAATAAGGCGTCTGTCTACCTACCTACATCCTACAACCAAAAAAAAAAAAAAAAACACTACTCGGTTAGGTACACACATAAACAGCCCGCCCAGACATCCGCGCCCTCCCGGAGGCAAAAAGAAAAGTGGGGCGTTTTCCTTGGGGTTGGCTTCTTTGTTGATAATACGGTGAAGATGTGAGCCTGTGCGTTTTTGCTAATGATATAATATTACGTGCTTGTTTTGTACAAAAGAGGGACGATGCTGCTGCTTTTATATACACGTGTGTCTGTGTCTGGCTTTTTTATTTTTCGCTTTTTTTCCGTATACATGTGTACATGTGTGTGTGTGTGTGTGTGGGAGACGAAACGATTGACTTGTTGACTGGACTTTTTTTCCGCTGGTGGGATTGCGATAAAAGGGACTGGTGGTGTTTGCAAGGGGATTTGACGACGACGAGGTCGGGGGGCGGGGGTTTTTTTTTTGAACGAGTTGCGGTTACGCCTTTTTTTTTTGGGGGGGGAGGAAGGGCGTTGGGGAAGGGGGTTTGTTTTTGAATGAGGAGAAGGTTGTTGTGTATTCTTGTTCATTGTCCTACCTCTCGCCAACACACCATCACCACGGCCAACATGCCATCCCAAAAAGATCACTCGCAGACCAGGTACGTTTTTTTTTTTTTTTTTTTCTCTTTTTCACATTATTCTAATGACAGAGACGTAGATTCCTAGCAATCGTGCTCCCCGCTCTAACACTATGCACACACATACTCCTCTCCCTAAGCTACGCCAGTCCAGACGCCGATTCAAATCATGCCTTTTGGTCCCTCGTGTACAATGTCACGGCGGCTGGCGCTAGTATACTGGGTTTGATTGGTGGAGTCAAGGTATGTTCTTTTTCTCCACGCACTTTTTGGGGAAAAAAAAAAAAAAACCTCCCAAAGAAGGAAGGAGCGAGAGAGAAAAAAATAGAATAGAGGAAAAGAAATGCTAACGGGTTGAACTATAGCGATTGCCAACTCTCGTCCAAACATTTACGCTACTACACACGCTCACGCTATCCTTTTGCTCGCTTGCGCTCTTGAATATTATCATCCCGATGATTCTGCCCTTCAATATCGATAGTCTGATTATCAACCCGGTTACGCCTAGCTGGAAGATTGACGAGGATGCGGTATGCAGGGATATTGACGCTGGGTTCGGGTGGGATGAAGAGTGGCTTGTGAAGTGTGCTAGTAATTTCTACGTGTCCATGTTGGTGGTGGCGTGGTGTGGGCTTGTCTTGATGCTTGCGCAGTGGTGGGCGCTGGCTATGGTGAGGCGGTGGGGGAAGGAGGTTAGGCGGATGCAGATTAGGGGCAAGGGGGATCTGGAGAGGGGGGGTTTTTGGGAGGGCAAGGAGAGATTTTGAATTGCAAGGCAATCAATCAGAGTGGAGAGTGGGGAAGATAGTCAATGCCATGTTTCGACCTTCTTGATTTTCTTGTTGTTGTATCATGTAATGTGGTGTGGTGTGATGTGATTGAATCTAGAAATACGTCATAGTGTGTAGGTATGTATCAAGGATAAGTCTTGTCCACGTCTTCAAAGACTACTGGCAAGTTGATTGTTCTGATCCTCGCGCCACCTAGCTCGGTCAGCTCTACAGAATTACATGGTCGTCTTGCTCTTCGAATACGTTACCTATCTCGTTAGGCCGGTCCCTGCACGTCTCTCTGACCATGAGCCGCCCATGTGTGCCGTCAAGGTTCCGTGCTTGCTCGTCTCTCCAGAATACAAACTGCCGACATTCGCTGTCGTTGTTCAAATAGCGCGTATATGTCCTTACTGGTTTGAATGTACAGGTATCGCAATGGCAGTCACACGCTGTCCATCCCTTGACGGCGCCGCAGTGCATGCACATGCAATCCATGCGACTGACCCATTCGTTCCTGCCCCCAGTATTGCGCAGGATTCGTGCCAGCCTGCCGACATGCCATGCACACAGTCTTTGTGGAAGTTGGACAACTTCAGTGTTCCGTGTATTGCCCGCATACGACACCGGAAGACACGCAGGGCTGGTGGAGGAGTTGAAGAGACTGACAGGGTACATGTTCTTGCACAAGATGCAGCGTATGCCATCAGACTCTGCACTGGGCCGCGAAATGTACGTCAGCATAGTAAGCCGTTCACATCTGGAAAGAGTCTTGTCTTTGAGTCGCGTGGCCAGTGGCAGAGCACTATCGAATCTTCGGTGTGTTAGTTTCAACGCAAGAATGCCGTCTGGCGGAAGGTGATCTGCGACGTCGAATATAAGTTCCAGAGGGAGTCTCAGCAGAGGAGTTGAGACCATTGCCGGCTCAGCGTACAGTGTAGATTTGCCGTGGTAGATGTTTCTGGTCGATTTGCAGGCGAGGAAGTACAATAGATTGCGTTGTTGGTTGCATGTGTTAGCTATGTACCTAGTGTTGTTTGTTTGTGACATGCCAGACGTTTGGTCGCACAAGAATGGTCATGAAATGGGTAGTCACAGAGAATGGTGATTCCATGCTTCATCTCAGTGACCAGTTCCGGTGGACTCATCAGGGGTTGCTAACGTGAGGTGCTAATAGCGGACCGTTGGTTTGACTTTGCACAAACATGAACTCTGTTTTAGGCTGTGAGCCTGTGGTGGCAGTCGTAGCATGTCTCCCATCCTTTTGCGTGCACGTTACGAGGGAGACGTGCCATTGTCGAAAGTGATCATTGTGAAGCATTTGCCCAATGTCTGAGTCGCTGTGAGTGTGCAAGCCATGCTCAGGTGGTGGTTATGGCCCGTGGTTTGCCCAGCGCGTGACCAACTATTAGTTAGTGGTCTGGCTACCAAGACCAAGAGTGACGTTATGGACTACTCCGTGCTGCCTCATAGCATTTCCAAAGCGATTTCACCAACTTCTTCTTGATCATGGCTACTTGCCTCGAATATGCGTCTGCGAAACTGCGCAAAGTCGGCTGCACAAGTATGACGAGGGGGTAGTTTGGGTATGAATAGCCGAGCGCCAGGGCCCAGGAATAGTTTTATCGAAGCGAAATGCCACCACCAGGGTGATGGCAAAGTCAGGCAACAATCCATGTAGTATTATTATGAATCCCGTGTTGCGCGTGAGGTGTAAAGATGATGTAATTAATCATACGTATTCAGTCAACTGGGACGAGGTTCCGTCTAGGAGGGCGGCATATTAAATTTTTTTTTTTTTTTTTTTTTTTTTGCAAAAAAACACACGACGTGGTAGTTAATTAACTATTCTACGGCGCATCATGGGGCTTGGTAATAGCGGTATTAATTAGTGTTCCAGTTCTATGAGCAGCATGCAGTGGCTACAAGCGCTGCAACCGCAGAGTAGTAAGCCGTGGGTGCATACCATACCTTGACCCATCTCTGGTCAGGCTTGATGTGGAAAGAAAGCCGCGGTAATATAATAATCATTGTTGGAGGAGTGGTTTACGCTCGTGCAAGTGAGATTCTCGATCGGATAGCTAACGGTGAGGCACCCCACCTTCCAGTGCTGTTGTCGTCAGACTACCTACTCTGTATGCACCTTGTTGGATGCTGTGCATGTACGAAGACGACATGTTCATTGGCGGTGGTTGATTGTGGACAAGTCACTGCCCCGCACCATGGCGGGCAAGCCCAGAGGTAGAGTTGTAGTCAGTGGTATTAGGTATTTAATAGTGCACGATCAAGGCGGGCAGAAGTGGTCATGCCGGCAGCTTAGCGAGTGCATTGCGCCTGGCAGAGACGGGCGATGCAGGACCAAAGATGGAGATGGGGGTTGTGGTTGGCAAAAGACACAGGTGATGATGTGGTGGGGGTGTTGAAGCCATGGCGTATGCAGGCCTGAGGTTTTTTTTTCTTTCCTTCTCTCCCTTCTTTCCCCTCCCCCTCCCCCTCCTCTCCTGCAGCTACAGTAGTAATAGCATGGGCAGGGCAGGGCAGTAATTATGTATGCAACTACATAAAAGGCTCAAGGAAGTCGGGCTGCGAACACCAAGGTTCGCAGATGCACAAGTGCTGCAGCAGAAGACAGGTGCTGCGTCTGTACATAAACTTTAGTAGGGGTCGAGACGAGCCATGGCCCATGGAACAGCAAAGCGTCTCTACTACTCTAGGCGTGTCAACCAGACAGATATTACCGTCTACCGAGTATTATGTATCTGCTCGTCTCAGGTATGGTGGCAGGGTCCACGTGCCGCCCACGCAACAATGAATATACCACTCCATGGCCATGGCCAGCAATCAAGACCAGCAACACCCCAACTTTTGACCACTTGGACTGGCGACATGAGTGGAATCCCGACAGCTGGTTACGGCCAGTCTACTGTATTAGTGTGTGTGTGCACTGCACCATGCACCCTTTCTGCAGACTGCAGTGCAGCACAGCGCGCATAGCCCGCGACCCTCGTTGACTGACTGCCACACACACACACACACACACACACAGTGTAGCCTGTAGGTATACATGCCCTTACACACTACCGAGTATTACACTGTAGACATGACATGTACAGTACATGGACCAATTGTGGGGGAGAGGGAGACGGGGCGAGCAACAACCCCAGTGCCCCCTCCCCCCAAGCATGTTCTCATACACACACACACACACACACACTCACACACACTCACACACACTCACTCACTCACACTCACATACACACACCCGACAATGGGCCGGCAGCGGAGCAATCATGCGACGATGCGAGCCGTTGGCAACAGGATGGACGGGCACGACGGGGGCCACCCTTTTTTTTTTTCTTGCTGGACTATCCGACTAATTGCGTGCAGCACGGCGGGCCCGTGGGTGAGGTCTCTAATTAGTGCTCTCGGCCTGGCGTTAGCGTCATATTTGAAGAATTCCTCCCCTTTCAAGTCCATCACTCTCCCGCAATCTTCTTCCGAACTCGCCCCCTTGCCCCAATTTCCCCTCGAAAGCCCACTTGTGCTGCTCTCCTCTCGGTGACTTCACCTGCGCCTGGGCCAGCGTGAATATACCTGTCGCTCCTTACCGTCCATTGCTCCCAGTCTGGGAACTCTGCAGTGTTTTTGCTGTTGCTCCTTTGGTTGCCATTGTTTTTTTCCGTAAGCCACACACTCTCTCTCTCGCTCTCTCTCTCTCACACACACGCACACACACACACACACACACACACACACACATCTACCCGAATCTTGGTAATTGATAACTCTCCTCCGCTCCCCAATGAAAAAAGAGAAAAAAAAAACATGAAAAAAAAATCAAAAAAAAAATCCTTTTCTGCCACCCTCGACATCTCATTTCCCGCCCCCACTCCCCTCCCCCATTCCGCACATGACTTTGCTTCCGCCCACCCGCCTGTTTCTCCTTTCCTCTGGCCATTGACCCTTGGTCCTGACCTGGTCTGCAGTTTGACCTTGGCTACTGTTGTTCGAGCCATCGCTTGACCTTTGCGGTTTTCATCCCAACTCACTCCTCCCTACGCATACTGGCTACCTCGACACTCGACGCACACACACACACACACACACACGCCGCTGCCGCCATGTCCTACTACAGCGACCCCACCTGGGCTGGGCCAGCTCCTGCACGCCAGGCTTCCTGGGAGCAATCGCAACAGCCTCCCTCGCGCTCAGGTACCAAACACAGTGTATACAACGGCGGAAGCACTTTGAGTAACTTGGACCTAGGCTCTAGCTCGACGGTAAACAGGGAGGAGATGAATGCTTTTGCTTCGCAACTTGATGGTATGTCCAGCCCCTGGAAAAGCGTCCATGGCCTGTTCAATGGCAACGCGCCAGCTGGACCGTGTTGTGGAACAAGGCCATGCCAATCACACGTGCTTCTGTGCTGACCCCCCGCAACAGAAGTGGATCGCGCCATTGAAAATCTCGTCAAGAGTGGAAAGCCATTTGGCCCCGGATTCCCTCCCCAGGTTGGCATGGGACGTCGTGAGTCGATGCCTCTGACGACGGGAGGTGGTCCACGCCAATACCAAGATTTCGGTACGTGTACCACATCCACCACACAAAACGCATACTAACGGGAACGCTACAGACCAACGCATGGGCGGCCCCCAGCGCCACCACTCGGTGAGCGAGTACGACGGCATACGATCCCACTCGGCCTCTAACGTACAGGGCTTCTACCAGAACCAACGCTTTGCGCCTCGACCCAACGATGCGGACCAGATGGCTCAGGCAAAGCGTCGGATGGCGGCTCAGCGCGAGCGTGAGCTGCGCAACTACCATCAGGAGCAGCAATATCACAGAAGTAAGGACTCGGAATCTGGGCAACAATAGCGGCAGGACAGTTAGTTGACTGGGGTAATACAGATGTTTCAGGATCCAAGTCGGACCGCTCCATGAGCCCCAATACCATGAATGAAGACGAGCGTCGCGAGCTCATTGCGCGCCAGCATCGTGCACTGTACGGCGAGAACTCGAATCTGTACCATAGCAACCCCACCTCGAGCCAGGACGTGCGAGTTCAGGCCTCGGGAGGTGGCCGAGGTCAATCTCCCCTGGCCTTTGACCCCTTTGGCATGCAGCCCCAGAATACCTCTGGCGAGTCTGCTGTGCAAATGCCTCCGCGAGACAAGGATGCTGCCAGTGGAGCCCAGCAGGAGGCCCGTGCCAATAGCAATTCGTCTCCTTCCTCCAATCAGAACCCAGGTTTTAATCTGTTTGACGCCCAGCAGGCCAATCGCACCTCCAACTCTTCTCCTGGGGGCGGCTCTTCTCCCCCTGTTGCAGGACAGAATAAGCCTAATGGCTCTGGTGTCGCTCCCATTGGCACCCGTCCTTCTCAGGGCCTCCAACAGCCTGCTGGTGCCCCCCTGGGCAAGCGTGCGACGTCGCCTCTGCCGTCGCCGCTGGGCTACAATGCTTACAATGCTAGCGAGCAGAATAACAACGGCGCATCTACCACCTCTGCCTCGCTGAACCCTTCTTCGACGGTGACTGACAAGGGTGTCGGTATTTGGAACAATGGTCCTTGGAGCAACACCCCCGGCCAGGGCGTCCAGGCTTCTGTATGGGGCTAAGAATGATATTTTTTTTTTGATTTGGGAGTCTCGATGCACATCCGGAGTTTTCGCATTTCAGGTGTAGGGGCATATTGTGTCGGTCCTCCAACGGGCGGAGCAGGTCATGGGTGGTTGGCGAAAAACTTTCAGCTGGGAATCAGTCTGATGCTCATACGGCGTGATTTGTCTGCATCTCTGGGATGATATAATACCATTCAATGGCGGCTACACAGGTGTTTGTCAAGTCGGATCAAGGTTGGCATCGGTTCCTTCATATTTTTATGGAATGGCAGGAGTTTTTTTTTTTTTTTCTTCTTTTTTTTTT
>SSBG01000003.1:972817-986986 GCA_028220655.1 Shiraia bambusicola | reverse complement strand
AAAAAAAAAAAAAAAAAAAAAAAAAAAAATCTATCAAATCGTGTCCTTACTAAATACACGGTTATAGAATACAAGCACAAGATACATTATACATTAAAAATATAAGCTAGAATTGCCTCCAGAAGCCATCTGACACCCTCAGATCAATCTTCTGCATGCCAGCCCCAGATCGGGAAATTTCTGATCCAAAGCTTGAGATCTTTTGTCAAGTATTCAAATACTACCGACTCTAGTTAGCTCTTTTTGCCATATCATAGTTGCTGAAGTACCGTCTTGGAGTCAAATCAACGATACTTACATCCGTTTGTTATGTACCAATTTGTCGTGGGTATTACACCGCCATCTCTATCTTTAATCTCCTCGTAAGTGAAAACGCGTTCGTTCAGAGCCATCTCTCGCTCCTCGAGCGCTGCAATGACATGGGGATGGCTTGTATAACCCATAGCCTCGCCGCCATCCTTGGGATACTTGACTTCCCGATACTCATGCGTGCTTGGGTCGGTGATGGTAGGCATTATTTGGGGGTTGACTAAATTATCTAGGTGTTTTAGTGGTCTGTTCAACTGTAAATGATGCTGCAAAGTGTCAAACTATGGGCGAGGCGATATAAGTACACCCTCTGGGTTGATCAAGGGATCTATGCAATGATTCATGCTGTGAACCCAATGTGTTGTCAATGCAGGTATTGCAAGTCAGAGCTGAATCAAATCGTCGTAAGAGTCAAAGTTCTCAAGACAGGTTGGTGTTGGATTGACATGGCCGTCACACGCTCATGGAAGTTGACTGGGTATCTTTGGAGGCCTATAAAACAACTCACATGTGCCAAAATAGTGATTGGCATGGATGAGTAGTATCTCCCTCCATAGAGACTCAGAGGTAGCGGGTCAGTAACTCCAACTGCTAGCAAGCAATTACATGGGACTTGGGAGTCGGTCAAGCAGCTTTTGGCTAATAGCCAATTCACATAAAAGTCTTTTCTCAGCCATGTTTGCACTCCACTGCTCTCACCCATGTGGCATTGGATTGGGGCAACCACCCCCCTTCCACTCACCAGCACAACATTTCCAAAGTTAAAAAGTCAAATGATCAATCACTCACAAAATCCACATCATTACCCGAACCCAGTAACAAACCTTGTTCAAAATTAAACTAGCCTGTCCAATTTTCCATCCCCATCACTTCAATACACATGACTACATATATAACATCACAATCAACCCATCCAAACTCAAAAAAAAAAATCCCCTTTTCCCCTTCTACAAACCCACAAACCCTTCTCTAAACAGCCCTCTCCTTCCCCTTCCCCTCCACCACCCGCCGCTGCACACCATGAGCCCTCTCCATCCACAACATCGCCTTATTCACTAAGCTCCCGTCAGCCTATATCCTTCCCCCCCCCCAAAAACAAAAGAAGGAAAAAAAAAAAAAAAGACTCACATCCAGAACTAACTACCCCCCCGCCCTCGACCTCCACAACCCCCCCATCATCCCTCATCATCTTCCTCCAAACTGCCGCGTTAAAAGTCCCGTGCATCCACGGCTCGTCTGGGATTATCCAGCCGTACGGCAGGAATGCTTTGCAGTGCTCTTTGAGCGGTTCGGAGGTTGTGTAGCCTTGTTTGCGGGGGGGTTGGGCGTGGTGGGGTGTCGAGGTTTTTGGGTCTACGTAGTGGATTGGGTAGACTTTTTGGGGGGTGGATGGGTTTTGGGAAGTGGACATTTTTTGTGTGTGTTTGTGTGTGTGTGTGTGTGTGTGTGTGTGTGTGTGTGTGTGTTTGGAAAGAAGAAGAGTGTTTTTTGCTTGGGTGGTGGGGATGGGGTTGGGGGTATTTATGGTGGTGGTGGTGGTGGTGGTGGAGGGGGGAAGATGATGAGTGAAAGGGGGTGAATCATGGTGGTGAGTTTGTAGTGTGAGTGGGGGGTTTATTTTAGGGGGATGCTGGAGTCATGGGGATGAATGAGTGGGAGGGTGGATGGATGTGGTACAGTGATTGATTGCTCTGGGGTACGATGAGGGCACGGGCTGGCGTGGCGATTGTGACACGAGTGGGTGTATGATGGCGTGGTATTTTGTACATGTCATGGCTTATATTCAATGTATATAAAGTCTCCAAAGTATTTACATGTATGTACATATATCGCTCAAATGTAGCGGTCGCGATTGTTCTTGACCGTCTCTTTTACTGCCTTCATTGGGTCCAGGGGCACTGGCGTTTGATATAAGCCTGGGACTCTGGCTGCTACATATACATCTTTGCACCATTTTGCTTCGACTGCTTTTGATGGCCCCTTGGCCTCGTAATACTTTCTCGCTACGACCAGGGGCGTCAGGCTGCCAAACTTGGCCGTATAGCCCGTCAAGGGCCGGACGTTATACGGTACGCTGCGACATATGCAATCTGCGTAGCCGCCGAGTTGTTGATCCCACATATAAAGCTGCTTCATGTCTAGCTTGCGGTGCTGGCGGAGCAGTTTGAACGTGTTACTTTGCAAGATCAACATGCTCATCCAGTAGATCATGTAGCAGATACCCGCGGCAAAGTATTTGAATTCAAAGACGGGATCAAAGACGCGGTCGGCACAAATGTCTAAGAAGGCATCGATGTGGTCAATGGGGACCTGATCGTATCGAGGTCCATGTTTCTCAAAATTAGACAGCCATTGAAATGCGCGATTGGCGACTTGCTCCGAGTCTTCTATGAGTGAGTCGGCTTCTTCTTGTGTGCACTCTCCTTGATCTAATTCATCAGTGCGCTCGAGTAGTCGCGGTATGGTAATACAAATGTCCTGGAGTGCGACGTATGGGTCGAATTTGGCAGCTTTTGCGGTCACTGCTAGCCATTCCGGCGAGTCTAGCATTGAAGCTTTACGCATGTGATAGCCGATACTTAGCTAGAGCATGTTAGAGTGATGAAAATGGGCGGAGTTGGTGCACCATACCGAATTGTATCGTATAGCGTGAAATATTTGCATGCTCAGTCTCGACTCAAACGACGATGGTCCGCGTTGCTTCAACAGATGCAAAAGACCTTGAACGTGATAGAAGAAGCCATGGCCGGATGCGAAGCCCACAAAAACCTACAGTAATCAGAGGGTTGAACATTCGAGGAGAGCTTGGAAGTATACCTCATACAAGGTGAGCAAGTAGCTCGACAACAATATTTCGTCCTTTAAAGATTCTACCGGATCTTTAATGGCTTCCATCATTTGGATAAGTGCAGTGCCATAAAGAGACCTCGATCGATTGATGAGAGGCATGTTTCTATGATCCACGGCGAGTTGCGCCGCAGACAAGGCATCGACAGCTGCCAACAACACCTCGCTACTAGCCGGCATAGTGGGTAGAGCAAGCATCAAGGCCGACGGAGGAGGTAATGCGGGTCCATCGCATCTCGGCAAGTACAGTGCGATGAATGTACCCACGTGTTGAATACGCTCGGCAGCAATAGAACTAACACGCTTTGGCAAGGATGGTCGACGAACAACAGCTTGATTTCGAGGGTTGGTAGGTTTTGTCGGGCTGGTTGGGCTCTGATTGTTGTATCTGTAGCAACTTTCATCTTCTTTGATCAGTGCGGGTTTATCGGTCTGATGATCGAATTTGTGGATGATGAAAGACTGTGTGGGCCTGTATCCAGGGCATTTTGTACCGCGCCTCAAGCAGATGTTGCACTCTGGCTTTGTTTCATCGCAGCGCACTTTTCTCTGCAGTCGCACAATTCAGCTTTGGTCATCTGAGAACAAGGAGATGGCGAGTTGCATACTCTTCTGCACTCGAAGCAGCCGGCAGATCTCTTGGGCATCGTCACACTACGTGTGTAGAAGGGCCCTACATGAAGCTCAAGCTTGGTGATGTCAGCGGTTGGAAAAAGACCTGAAGTGGCAAAGGTCGCATCGTGAGAGAGATGAAGCGCGGGCACTGCCGCTAGTTAGAGGGGGGAGAGAAGCCAAGCATCCCTCGTACTCAACGGCGACCAATAGTTGCTGACAGCTAATATTATGTGGCAAGCCACTGGGGCTTTTTGGTTGGGCGACGTGGCCTGCATTTGTTGTGTGTAATGAAAGTCTCAACTCTCAAGTGACAGCTTTGTGCATTTGCCTCGGCTGGCGAATAACGAGAACACGCTCGTCATGTCTGCAGTGAATACCTGCCCGTCTCAAACTTTCCATCAACCAAGTCCAGGGCTCTGGCAAAACTCAAAAGATACGCTTCAAAGGCTCATCCGTATGCAAGATGACAGGCACGGGCCGAAGACGCGTCAACAGTGAACACTTGGTCTTTTCCGAGCCTAGCGATGATCAACGCCGGGCCGATGTTTTAGTGACACGTTCACCTTTGGTGCAAGATCAATCAAAATGAGCAACAAGACGAACAAAGTGCTTCATTGGCATGTATTGCTACAAACAACTAGAGACTCAAAAAAATGGCGGATCGTCTGGAACATCGGGCCATATCCGCCGCTTTCTTCGATGCCAACTACGACTCGACAGGGCAGCTGTAAATTGGCGTTTGGTTTGCATAGCTGCAGCAGCAGGTGGAACGTCAGGTACTAGAGCTTCGACAGACGACCCCCTACTTTTCCTACCCAGCTTCAAGGACAGAAGAATGAAGACACCTGCAATCAGAATAGCGAGAAGCAGCATAATCTTCCTCTTGATGGTCCGTTTCTGGTAGCCTGAAGCTACTTTGAGTTCCTTGTCGGCCTCCTTCACGTCTCTTGTCACCCGCTCCACATTGTAGTCGATGCGGTCGAGCATGGTGCCCTGATCAATAACCATAGTCTGCAGTTCCTGGAAGATATTTGCCAATTCGATAATGCCTTGAGCAATGTGTTCAATTTCGTTCTCGCGCTGGGCGATGAGAGCTTCGTTGGGGTCATGACGCAGGCGCTGTTGCTTCGTCTGGAGTAGAGTGGATTGAGAGAAGGAGCGATCGGCGTCTGACTCTTGCAGGGCTGGGTCGTTGTAGGGGTTTTGGACAGGCGTTGCGGAGCGAAAGGGCGAAGTGAAGCCACCAAGATCACGTAGTTCTTCATCCGTGTCAGCCATTGACATGCCCCATGTTATCAGGCAGAAAAAGACTTACTTTTGAGGTAGGCAGACTGCTTCTTGCGGAACATGGCACTGACCTCACCCACACGTGTAGCCAGGGAGATTTTGAGATTCTGTGCCATGACCTCTTCACCCTGGTGGATGTTGCCCTGCTGCTTGGCCTCGCGCACCATCATCTCGATCCTCTTGATGGCTTGCTGGCACCTCTGGAAGCCACGTGTGATGTCCTGGGTGAGCTGCTCAATCTCGCGCTCCTCGCGCTTCTTGACGTCCTCGTCGTCGAAGCCAGGGAGCACGTGCTTTTGATGCAGCTGGTCGAGCTTGCGCGTCTGCTTCGCAATCTGGGCGAGGTGTTCAGTGATTTCGTCCTGCACGTCGAGCCAGCGGGGGGGCAGCAGGTCCATTTCGATTACGGCATCACCATCGTCCTCGTAGGCACCGCTGGACATGAGCCCCTGGCGCTCTTCAGACATGCGCCTGCTGTCGCCAAAGCCATTGGAAGAGGAGGCGCCATAGTGGGCAGCCTTCTTCTTCTGCTGCGGGTGGTGGGAGTAGGACTGGCGGTAGGAGATGAAGCTATCACAAGCTACGTCAGCGCGCGAACAGGCCAAGGTGTCGTCGCATGCAGCCTACAGGTTGGTTCGATCCCGCCACATGCTGGGCTGGCGAGGAGCAAAGGGGCTATGTCATGGTACAGAAGGGAGGGCAGATGGGGAGCGAAGAGCGAGCGGGAGCCCACGTGCCTGGGTGTGGCTGGTATGTACGGAGTATTATGAGATGGACTGTACGGAGTAGAGTGAATGGAAGAGCAGCTAGGTAGCTGATGGAGCGTTGTGGGCGCAGACTGGCTCCAGCTCAATGCCGCCTTCCCGTTCTAGGGGGGGGGGCCGCTAGACGCTCCTTCCTCCCTCCCACCAGCCAGGACAGCCCGCTAAAGAGTGACACTTCAGCCCAGCTGCTCCACCAACTATTAAGTCTCTCCAGCCGCAAACACTCGCAGCCTCTGCTCTCTCCTGCGACTCCAGCACAGCCTCTCTGCTTGCTTGTATACACCCACTCACTTTCTACTCGCACTCACCTTTGACTTCCTTTCTCTCCCTCGACACATCCACCCCCCCCCAGCAAAAACATGGTGTGTACCCCTCCCCGCGCTGCCCTCTCGTTCCCATATCTACCCCTCCCTCACACACACGCACACACACACACACACACACACACACACACACACACACACACGCACACACCAAACATCACAGCCGCTCACGCACCCATTGGCCGCGCGCACTGCTGACACCTGGCCACAGGCGGATTCCCTCACCGAAGAGCAGGTCTCTGAGTTCAAGGAGGCCTTTTCCCTGTTTGTAAGTGCCTTCTTTTTGCTTGTCCTGCTCTGTCTTGCCCTCTCCTCCTGCCGCGCTGCTGCCTGCTGCGGCTGCCTCTGCAACGGCGTCGCTAATACAAGATTCGCAACAGGACAAGGATGGCGATGGTTAGTACCTTCCTTGCACATCATTACCACCACCACCACCACCATGATTATGGCACCGCGCAGGCGACAAGCGACTAACCGCTCCCCACTTCCCACACAGGCCAAATCACCACCAAGGAGCTAGGCACCGTCATGCGCTCCCTCGGCCAGAACCCCAGCGAGTCTGAGCTGCAGGACATGATCAACGAGGTCGATGCCGACAACAACGGCACCATTGACTTCCCAGGTACATTGCACTGCACATTCGCCCATCAGTCCATTTGCTGATGATCGCCAAGAGTTCCTGACCATGATGGCGCGCAAAATGAAGGACACCGACTCTGAGGAGGAGATTCGGGAAGCCTTCAAGGTTTTTGACCGCGATAACAACGGCTTCATTTCCGCTGCTGAGCTCCGCCACGTCATGACCTCGATCGGCGAGAAGTTGACCGACGACGAGGTCGACGAGATGATCAGGGAGGCTGACCAGGATGGTGACGGCCGCATCGACTGTAGGCTCCACACCACACACTTAACATGTACCCACACACACACATACTGATAGATTGCAGACAACGAGTTTGTTCAGCTGATGATGCAAAAATAACCGCTTAGCTTGGAAGATTTGGACCCGATACATGTTATGACGGCGACACGACTGCGGTTTGCCTGCAATGAGTAATGAAGCCGATTGTTCAGAACTTGTTTAGTTTTCTTGAGGTCCCTTCTGCAACCACATGCAGCACATTTTCATAGCATTTCCTCTCGCCAACTCTTGCAACAGACGACGGCTATATATCCTCAATACATTCCTCCTTTGCCTCTGCTTTGCAGCCAAATATCTTCCTTTGCTTGTGCACGTGTACGTGGATATATATATATACCTATATACGGAGTATAGATTCTGCCAATGACGGCCACAGCTGCTGAGCTGCCACACTTTTTACCAGGGCGGATCTGCAGGGTCTTATGGCTGTGCACATAAGCTTCGTCTAGCTCTGCGGGTCCAACGGCCTCAGCCTCGTGACAATGTTCTATTTCCAAAGGGGCAGTGGAAATGCAGCGTACCGAATAGCACAAGAGGATGAAATTCAATACATATCCCCCATTGCTTTTTTTCCCCTGTAAACGCTTCTCTTATACATGCTGGTACAACTCTCTGTCCTGCCAAAGCGAACAAATCCCCTTTCTTTCCCAAATGATTCTTCTAAAAAAAATCCTTTGAGTCAAGGTGAGCTAGGTAAGGTAAGGTAGCCAATAAAAGAAATAGATAGAGGGGGAGGGTGTGAAAAAAAGAGGAAAATCGGTGTTCAAACCACCTCATTCCCATGTCACAAAAGAACAACAACGCCATGCTATTCCCAATCAAAACATACTCTCTCACGCACAAGCACCTATACAATAGCTCACCAAGGGCAGAAGGCAATCAGTGATGCATTCTACCGATTCACAGACGTAAATCCCGCATCCGTCATTTCTGTATCGCCATTCTGCGCCGCTCCTTCTGTCGTTGTTGATGTTTGCGAGGGTGGTTGTTGTTGCGCAGCGCCAGAGTACGCGCGTTGTCGACCATCGGCGGCATCGCCTTCTGCCGATGGTGCAGGACGCTGTTCGTCATATGCTGGGTCGTAGATGGCGCGGGAGGCTGGTGTTTCTGGGGCACGGGTTGTTTGTGCTTGGAAGGATGGCAGGGATTGGAGCGAAGGGAGTACGGCGACGCCGTTTGCTGTTCCCGTGCCAGTGGAGCTGGTGGCTGTATTGTTGTGGGGCGACGCAGGGTGTGCGCTGGTGATGGTGTTGAAGTAGTTGCCTGCTACGCGGCTTGGGTCGGGGGTGCTTTGAGCACTACTCATCGAGTTGATGGGGTGGAGGATGCTTTGGTGGACGTTTCCTGGGCTATGGTGCTGTTGTTGGCTGTTGGCTGTTCCTGGTTGTCCCGCTGCAGGTGGAGTGCCCTTTCTATGGCTGCGCTTGCTCCTCAAGGGCTTGTCTGTTGGTGTGGGTGGGGGAGAACTACTTCTGTCGCTGTCGTCGATATTGTATTCCATATGTTTGTTGAGTTGCTCAAGGAGGAAGGCGCGCTCCAGGCGCATCTTTTGCACGCCGCGGTTGAGGCGGAGGATGCGCATGCGTGTGCTATCGTTGGATTCTTCAATGTCGTTGATGCGCCGGCGGAGGTCGATGCATTTGCGATAGTAGGCGGTTTCGACGGATGGTGGGAGGTCTTTCTGTGAAAAGGCGCGAGCCGCTGTGCATGTGTTAGTACTGGTCCTACAACATTGCGCGCATAGCTAGAAATACGCAGTCAGCTGTGCGAAAGGGAGATACATACGTTGATGGGGAGCCATTCTGGGCGGCGGTTGTGATGGTGCAAATTGATGGAGACAATACAGCGGATGGTTCGAGGTGATGAGTAGAGAGTGCGTGTGGATTGGGCAAATGGGGGCGTAGTCAGAGAGATATGTGGTGTCGAGGATAGGTCAATTGGGCAGACGCGATCACGTTGGAGCTTGACACGCCTGGTTAGTTAACTAACTCTTTATGGAGCCGAAGATGTTCCGGCCCGAGCAGCCTCACAATTACCAAGTAGGTAGCAACAAGGTTTGGTATCTCTTCTTCCACACCTCCACTACATGAAAAATCTAACCCCGGTTTGATCGCCTCTAAATAAAATTATGTCAAAAATGCGCTTGGTGATGCACGTCTATCCGTACGACACGTAGCATTACCCACCCTCATGTATCCTATTGACAGCAACCTTTTGGTTGACGAAAAATTCTATGATGCAGCATAAGTAATTTTTGCCTCATATACCTAGTTTCTTTGATACAACTACAATATTCTTCCATTGGATCCCCTTACTAATCAAACGGTTTCTGAAGTTCTTTGTCTCTCACTTGCTTCGACAGGGCTCCACCTGACAAACACCAAACACGGCTGAATGGCTTAATGAAATTACGAGCTCAAAGGCTTGAAGTATGAAGATCATGATGTTTCTCGAATTCTCTCTCTGAGACGTATGTAAAACACATCAGTCACCACGATCGAATACCATAACCGTATGTGTTGGGGCAACCCTTTGTGGCCTAAAGCGGATGTGTGGTGGCTTTCAGAATTAGCAAGGCGACAGTTAACAAAGTAAAGACATCTCATTGTCGTTTCTTGGCTTTACTCAAACATTTCTCACACTTACAAGTCCCAACAAACTCGACCTTTGCGTTGGCACACTTTACCGTTGTTGTATTCTGCAAGACATAACAGGAACGAAGTGAATATCATGGCATCTCACGTCGAACTCCAACCAGCAAAGTCCACGCTCCCTCTTCAATGGCCTTGGCCCCTACCAGACGGCATTACCTTTGCCATTTGTTGCATAGCGGGTAGGGAAGCAAGCGCATCATTACGCATAGCACTCGGCAAAAGACAGAGCGCCTCTGCTCCTAAGAAAGCTACTTTCTACGAGCCATTCACATACTGGGACTGGCACGGAGTACCCACCGATGACGAACATGCCCGAGAAAAGAGTCAAAGGCTTTGGGAGTACCGCCGAGGTTTTCAATTCAATGGCAAGATCCTAGGCTATCCCACACCCAAAGAGCGATGGAGCGTGTTTAAAGCGCAAATTGAAAAATATCCAAAGCGAGCAGAATGGGTCTTGAGGATTGCTGTGGCACATTGGATGCAACCAGAAGATATGATTTGGTAGGTTGTTTGTTTCAATCTCAACGTAACTCTTTCACACAGGCCAACTGATGCAAAGACTTTAGGATCGTTACGCACCTTAGAAGCCTTCGAGAGCTTGACCTCAGCGATACTCCGCGGATGGAAAACCCCAACCACAAGCTATGGCCCGAATACTTCACTGGGACACCAAATGAGGGGATGAGTCCACCTGAGGATATGCACAATTTCCTCCAGAAACTGGAATGGCTAGGTCTTCTAGACCCACGAAGTTCCTCACTGATCCTTTCAGTATTGCCAAAATGTGTGAACCTTCAAACATTGTCCATCCGGGGTCAATATGAAAAAGAGTCACAGCTTCATCCCTCGAAGAAACTGTCCAATATCTCCGGCTTCATTCATCCAATCGCAGAACTTTCCCCGAGTACTGTAGTAGCCCTTGAATTGCGACTCTCTTTTCCATGGCTTGATCGCCTTACCCAAGGCTTGAAAGCATCTGAATCTTCCATTCGATATATCGGTATTGACATTGGTGCATGGATCCAAGTTTACTCGGGTCAGAATCTTTTCAATCAAGGCATTAGTGAGAAAGAGCTCGAAGCAGCTGCACATGTAGCTGCCCTCAAGGACCGGCAAGATGCTTATGAAAAAGAGCATAACGAAACCTACGCCCAAAACTGCAGGTGGTGGCTGCCAAAATCTCAATACGACAACGATTACACGAATGGAGAGAACTTCAAAGGCTCAGATTCGGATGCAAATATGTCTGAGGCTGGAATTGTCGAGGATTCAGGCGCGGTGGATTCGCTATACGGAAGCCTGTATGGAATGCACAAGAGAGCAATAGCAGATATTGACTTCTCTTACTATGCAATGTAAGCTATCATGCCCTGGTCAATTTGGGATAATTTCGCTGACAGTTAGCTTCAGAAAGTCAGAAAAGCAAGCCAAGAGCAGCAATACAGTCGATCCACTAATTTTATTGGATGCACCTTCAGCCGCAGGATCTCTTTCTAATCCATTATACCAATCTCGGTTCTCGAGAATTTACGCATGGTTACATACAGCCTTCCAATGGCGGCCAATATTTGACTGGGATGGCTTCATGGGGACAGAACTGCGCAATAATGACTCGGCCTTGATCTCAATGGAAACACACTTCCGGTTACTGAAAGAGGCTGGAATTCCGATCCATCTATTCATTGGTCGACGTCAGCAGGATGAGTCAAGTTTGTGTTGGGGCTCACAACACAGTTCGGATTCTTGGCCTCAAACGCTTGAAGAACAATTCAATTGTAACCTAGAATCCATAGCCCCGTTGGTAGACACACTGTCAATCGTGTATGATCTTGGTAATCCCCTTGGAAAAGATCGCTTGGCACAAATCGATTCGCTGGAGCCTTATTATCCACCAGCTGCTGTATGCCCACGAATGGTTTGCCCCTGGAAGGGCAATGGTAGCTGCCCGTTTGAAAGGCAATGGGAGAGGCCGAGTCCCCCGAAACATCGAAAACTGCCAATGCGGGGGAACCGCACTGCAGAACCAAGACCGATCAAATTACAACCACCGCTGGCAAATAGCGATTCCCCAATCTATGAAACTGGAGAGTATGCTGATATAAATGCCTCTGATTTTTCAATCTCTGACGAAGATGACTGGCCTGCCACTATTAATCATCTCGCTCGACTTACTGCATATATGCGTGAGGCGGCCAATTGGCAACGCTTCTGGGGAACATATGCAACCTGTTTTACGGCTCTCACGAAGCTGGATCTTCGTATGCCTAGATGCTTTGACCGAGTTGGAAGTGTCAAACTAGCGAAGATACTATCACCTACACGAGGCTGGATCTTGACCACATATGCTAGTGAAAGACAACATGTTCAAACAAATGATAACAAGAATCTGACATTGAAGACTAAAACATGGCCGTCTGGAGTATTTGTTAGGAGATCTTGGACTCGCATGAACAACTCAATTACTATCAGCACTTCGGGAAATGAGGCTGGAGAAGAACTTTCAACAATATCTGAAGAAAACAAATCCATTGATGGTAATAATGAAAAGGTCGAAGAGCAGCATGACCGTGACTTGCTGGACAAAGCTATTGAAAGGGCAGCTGAAGCAGCAATGTTAGAAAAAGAGAGGGAGAAAGAGCTGATTGGAGAACAACCTCATCCTTATACCGAGTCAGCCTTGACCACAGTAGTCGATACAAGTTCGTCCAAAATCGAGCAACTTCTGAAAGGCGTATACGGGCAGCGAATGCAGAATCATGCTGAGCAGGCATGGCGTCAGCGAATGCAAGATTACATCGAAGAGCTAAAAGAATACGAGAGCAAGAGAGATGATGCTACTAGTTTCACCGAGGGCGTTGATATTCGGCTCAGCATCAAAGAGAAAGATGCAATCATAGCTCTTCTACAACGTGCACGAAGAAACCTAGAGCACCGTGCGCAAGTATTCCAGCCCCAGAACGTATTCACCGTATGTGAAAAAGTGGAACAAGGGTCTTTGCACAGAGAAATTGCTCTGGTCGACTATCAGCAGATACTAGGTGACCAGAAAGAGCGGATGATGGCGGCACAAAAGCTTTCAATCTTCGAAACTGGCCAATCTAGTGATGCACCAAGCGTAGCTGAACCAGTGCTCGAGAATCTATCTGATCAATCAAGAGGCATTCCAGACGTGGCTGAATCAGAGCGAGAGGTTCAGCTGTCTGTTATTGAAGCAGAGCACAAGATCCCCGATGAAAATGATGACCTACACGACTCACCATCGCCACGGCCCATCATTGAAATGGACAGACTGGACTCCAAATTGCTTGAACCAGGTGTCAAAAAAGAAGAAGGCGATCCTGATCTGATGAAAGATCTTCGCGGCTCACCTCTGACGCCTCAAGATGAAGCGGTCTATGGAACATCTGAGTATGCACAGTATGATAACAGTGCTGAATTAGTTGTGGATGAAGGAGATGGCGAGCCAGAGCACAAGGATCCCAAGACATTCGAAGCGCGAGAAGCAATCCAAATAGTGGAGGTCGTCCAAACTCAAATAGTCAAGGAGTACGAGGAGTCCACTGACATCATCACCAATCCTCAGACCGAAAATACCGCAGAGTCGACGCAGCCAACACAACCAGAGACAACTCCACCAACACCAGCAAACCCAGAACCTTCGCCCCCACTGAAAAAACCCGAACAACCAAAGAAGCGAAAAGCAACCACTCTAAACCCCATTGACAATCTACCACCCAGTCGAAACACAAGAAGTAGAACAGCAACCCCCGGCTCCCGACACTCAACACCCAACTACAAAGAAGCACATACCTCAGATTCAGACGGCCAACTCCCCCGCAAAAAGAAAGCTAAAAAAGCAGTCAAGAATGCCAAGAAACAAAAAAACCCAAAGCAAAAAGTAGCAGAAGAAGACGAAATTGAACCTGCGGCCGCGAAGAAGAAAGCCACAAGGACAAGGGGGAAGAAGAGAGCTGCGGATAACGAGGCGGAGGGTAGTGCTGCACCGGCAGCGAGGAAGAGAGCTGGGAGAGGCAAAGCAGGTAAGTCTGGTTCATCTTAGTCAAGATGATCTGTTTAGTTATGGTTTAGTTATGGTCTTTTGAGTACTACTGGAGCCATTTCCTTGTGGAGTAATGTGAAAATCTATTAAAAGATGATTGATGTCTAATGAGCTTTGATGCAATATAAATGAGGTAAAATGGTTAGTTATTACAGACGAGACTAGTTAGTGAGCCTCCACAGCTTCCTTCATCTTAACCCACCCTACTGTTTTACATGCTGTTGTAAAAAGACTCTTTTCGCGCATAAAAAAAAGCCTGCGTGCTGCATCCTGCATAGCACTCTAGGAACTGAGGAGAGCAAAAAGAGAAACAAGCCCGATGCGGGGGTCGAACCCGCAACCTTGAGATTGCGATTGGATCAATCGTTCTGTGGGAACGTGAACTAAG
>SSBG01000003.1:859822-970476 GCA_028220655.1 Shiraia bambusicola | reverse complement strand
CAAACGCTTGCTTGCGTTTGGGTTAGGCACTATTAATTAATTTGGAGATGTGCGAGTTCGGCTAGCTTAGGTAACTAGTTACGATTTTGCGCCTCTAACTCTTAGTTAATTGAAGAGCAAAAGTCATGTGACAAAGAACTTCTGAACCTGCATGAATCACAAAGAAAGCTCTTGGTTTATCCTTGAACTATAGTACATGTATAGACCTCAAAAACCGACGAGCTTTTTGAGGCGCTATGGGATCTCGACTTGAGGTCAGAACAACTAGTGTGATAATATCAGCCAAGGACTATCGTACTCGAACATTTTGCATCATAAATGTCCAGACTCTATTTGCCGCAGGACTAAATAAGAACTATTTTGAGCGCATTCACGCCGCCTAATTATTGATTAGTGGTTCGCAGCTGAGGCTGTGATGAATAATGGTCAGCACGCCGCACAGCATAGTCACAACAGACTAAGCCACATTCCGATAGTATTTAACGCACGTCGACCTCAGCTCTGTAACGGCAGGATTGCAGATGTTTGCTTAGCTGTAGAATGGGAATCTTGCGAAGTTGATGATCTGGAAAGACTGTTTGAAGGTGACGAAACGACGTCTTCTATTTTTGGACATGATCACTGGGCAGTTACTAATCAAAAAGAGCTTGAGCACCGCCAAACATAGTACAGGAACGTGGCGCTGGGGAAGCAGGCAAACGAATAATATTGCCGCTGGGATGCCGCATATTAATACATAACACTGTCACTCTTGGACCCATTGGGGTTGGCAGGCATTCGTCACTTTGTCGCGGACACCAGGGGCGTTCTCGTCTAGGGTAAACGCACTGCCTCACAGCTCACGTCCGTGCCTCCACATCTTTCAACCTCTCCATCTCCACCTCCACAGCAAATTACTTGGGCATACACGAGTCTCTCAGCCCTCACCCGCCAATTGGTACTCGCTTTCACGCTCTCATCACGACAGTAACCACACGGAGGACGCCCAGCCTACTTTCGAAACAACCTTGGCCAAGCTGCGGGTAATAATAGTTAGTTAGTGTTGCTATTCCAAGCACAGCACAGCTTATTACCATCCTCCGCAAGACCTCCGCATCCGACCGCCGCAACGTGGCGCAACCCTGAATAAGCAGACCCAGCCAGGACTTCTGCATGAATCTGCAGAGAAGCATTACTACAAAGAGCTCACGCTCGTAAAATAACTTGGCCACTATGGCCGGAAGGCCGCCTGGTGGACCGTCTCCAAACGACAACTTGATCGATTTCGACGACCATCAACCAGCATATTCCTCCGGAGCACGACCGCCCGTACGCGACGATGAACTACTAGATCGATACCATATAGACAGTTCTGATACTGCGCCGCCGGGCCGGCCGTCAGTGTCATATGATGATTTCGTGGGAGGCGGCAGGCCGCAAGCACCGCTCCCTGGTGGGCCTGGTGCTCCTGTGGGCCAGATGCCATATTCTCAGGGCGGTCGCGCATACTCACAAACATCCGACCTCCACAATTACCAGAGATATTCAGACGCAGACATTCCAGCCGACGATGACCATTCAATGCAGGGCTACTATGCAGGTGAACCGCCGGGTGTCCAGCGCAAATCTTCCAACAAGGCGCATAAAAGAAATAGTATTCTAGGTCTTGGAGGAGGTTTGACTGGCCGGGTCAAGAACATGCTGGGGCGTGGTCCAGAGTACTCTGAAATGGACTTGCCTTTGACGGAGCACGCCGCACAACAGGGCCAGCCGGCGGCAAGCGCATATCATGACGACGACTCTGCCAAGAAGAAGCCATCTATGGGAAACTTCAAATTTGGCTTTGGGCGAGGTGGCCCAGACCCATCAACGCTTGGCCCGCGACTGATCCATTTGAACAATCCGCCGGCAAATTCACAGAACAAATACGTCGACAACCACATCTCCACCTCGAAATACAACATTTTCACCTTCCTGCCCAAATTCCTCTACGAGCAATTCTCCAGATACGCCAATCTCTTCTTCTTGTTCACCGCCGTCTTACAACAAATACCCGGTATCTCGCCAACCTCGCGTTATACTACCATTGTGCCACTTGCTATAGTGTTGTTGGTTTCTGCCATCAAAGAGTACATTGAGGACTACAGAAGGAAACAGTCGGACGCCCAGTTAAACAATTCAAAAGCGCAAGTTCTGAAGGGTTCAACTTTTGCAGAAACAAAATGGATCAACGTGGCGGTGGGCGACATCGTTCGAGTCCAGTCTGAGTCACCTTTCCCTGCCGACTTGGTGCTTCTTGCATCATCTGAGCCTGAAGGCTTGTGCTATATTGAAACTGCCAATCTGGATGGCGAGACCAACTTGAAGATCAAACAAGCTATCCCCGAGACAGCTGATTTTGTCAGTCCCGCCGAGCTGGCTCGATTGGGAGGCAAGATTCGATCCGAACAGCCTAATAGTAGCTTGTATACGTATGAAGCTACGTTGACAATGACAGCTGGAGGAGGAGAAAGGGAACTGCCCCTTGCGCCCGATCAGCTTCTGTTACGTGGTGCAACTCTTCGCAATACTCCTTGGATTCATGGCGTCGTTGTTTTCACTGGTCACGAAACGAAATTAATGAGAAACGCTACCGCTACACCAATCAAGACGACCGCTGTCGAGCGCATGGTCAACAAGCAAATTCTCATGCTTGTCATCATCCTGATATGCCTGAGCATCATTAGTTCTGTTGGCGATGTCATCATTCGTTCGCAGGAAGGAACTCAGCTTAATCTCTATCTCTTCCTTGGTCCTTTCAATGGTGCCAAACAATTCTTCTCCGATATATTGACTTATTGGGTCTTGTACTCGAACCTGGTCCCTATCTCATTGTTTGTCACAATCGAAGTTGTCAAGTACTACACTGGCAGCTTGATCGATTCGGATCTAGATATCTACTATGAACCAACCGATACCCCTGCAAATTGCAGAACTTCGTCGCTGGTGGAAGAACTTGGCCAAATCGAATACATCTTCTCAGACAAAACCGGTACTTTGACATGCAACATGATGGAGTTCAGACAATCATCCATTGCAGGCATCCAATACGCAGATGAAGTGCCTGAAGATCGCCGTGCAACTGTGGATGATGGTGTCGAAATCGGTATCCATGACTTTAAGCAGCTTGCACAGAATCGCAAAAGCCACCCATCACGAGATATTATCAACCACTTTTTGACCCTGCTTTCTACATGTCACACAGTCATCCCAGAAAGGGGCGGCGAGAAGAACGCAATCAAATATCAAGCTGCCTCTCCAGATGAAGGCGCCCTTGTCGAAGGAGCCGTGATGCTAGGCTACAAGTTTACAGCAAGGAAGCCTCGTGCAGTCATCATCGAAGCTGACGGCCGAGAGCAAGAATTTGAACTTCTGGCTGTCTGTGAGTTCAACTCTACGCGTAAACGAATGTCGACAATCTTCCGCACACCTGAAGGTAAAATTGTTTGCTACTGTAAGGGTGCAGATACCGTCATTCTAGAGCGACTGTCCAAGGACAACAATCCCTATGTTGAGACTACATTGACGCATCTCGAAGAATATGCTGCTGAGGGTCTGCGAACACTCTGCCTGGCTATGCGCGAGATTCCCGAGAGCGAATTTCAAGAATGGTGGTCGATTTTCAATACTGCGCAGACAACAGTCAGTGGTAACCGTGCGGAGGAACTCGATAAGGCTGCAGAACTGATCGAGCATGATCTTACTCTCCTTGGCGCCACTGCTATTGAAGACAAGCTTCAAGAGGGTGTGCCAGACACAATCTCTACTCTCCAATCAGCTGGTATCAAGATTTGGGTCCTTACTGGTGATCGTCAAGAAACAGCCATCAATATTGGCATGAGTTGCAAACTAATCAGTGAAGATATGTCGTTATTAATTATCAACGAAGAAACAAAAGAGGATACACGAAACAATATCCGCAAAAAGTTCCAAGCTATCACTTCTCAATCGCAAGGCGGTCAACACGAAATGGACGTGCTCGCGCTTGTCATCGATGGCAAGTCACTCACCTACGCACTGGAACGTGATTTAGAAAAGGAATTCTTGGATCTTGCTATAAAGTGCAAGGCAGTCATCTGCTGTCGTGTATCTCCCCTCCAGAAGGCTCTCGTCGTCAAGCTTGTCAAACGTCATCTTAAGTCTATCCTTCTCGCTATTGGCGATGGGGCGAATGATGTGTCCATGATTCAAGCTGCACATGTCGGTGTTGGTATAAGTGGTGTCGAGGGTCTTCAAGCTGCTCGCTCCGCCGACATCTCGATTGGACAGTTCCGTTATCTCCGCAAACTGCTTCTCGTTCACGGAGCATGGAGCTACCAGCGCGTTAGCAAAGTCATCTTGTATTCCTTCTACAAGAATATTGCCATGTTTATGACGCAATTTTGGTACTCTTTCCAAAACGCATACTCTGGACAGATCATTTACGAATCTTGGACACTGACCTTCTACAACGTGTTCTTCACTGCCGCTCCGCCATTCGTATTGGGCATCTTCGACCAATTTGTATCTGCTAGACTTCTTGATCGCTACCCTCAACTCTACAGACTTAGTCAGTCGGGTGTATTCTTCCGTATGCACAGTTTCTGGTCATGGGTAGCGAATGGATTCTATCATTCGCTAATCTTATACTATGGCGGTCAAGCATTCACCCTTTGGGACTGGCCTCAATGGGATGGCAAAAACGCAGGACATTGGGTATGGGGCACTGCACAATATACCGCTAACTTGGCCACCGTACTCCTCAAAGCATCGCTCATCACCAATATCTGGACCAAATACACGTTCCTAGCTATTCCCGGATCGATGGCCCTGTGGTTCATCCTCATGCCAATCTACGCTACTGTTGCGCCAAAGGTCGGCATCTCCACTGAATACGACGGTGTCATTGAACGACTCTTCCCCGACCCCCGCTTCTGGGCCATGGTTGTCGTCCTTCCTTTTCTCTGCCTCATCCGAGACTTTGCCTGGAAATACGCAAAGCGAATGTATTTCCCACAAGCATACCACCACGTCCAAGAAATTCAAAAATACAACATTCAGGATTACAGACCAAGGTACATATACATTCATATATTCATTCCTCCCCTTTTTAGGGTTTTTTTTTTAAAAAAAAACACAAAGAACATAAACTAACAAAATTCCCCTCCAAAAATACAGAATGGAACAATTTCAAAAAGCCATCCGCAAAGTCCGCCAAGTCCAACGTATGCGCAAACAGCGTGGCTATGCCTTTTCGCAAACCGACGAGTCGCAGGCTCGTGTCCTGCAAGCGTACGATACCACCGTTGCGCGTGGTCGCTATGGTGAGTTGGAGAGTAGTCGCAAGTGAGAAGGAAAGTGGACCAATGGCAGCGGAAGTGGAGAGAAGTAAACGGAAAATATATCAAGTCAAAGGGAAAGGGAAATGGGGCAGCAGCGGAAACATGTCCTTGTGTGTGTGTGTGTGTGTGTGTGAGGTTTTTTTTTCTATATTTTAGTCTACTTTGGGGATCAACTTGAGCGATTACTTCTTCCTTTCTTTTTCTTCTTCTGAATGAAATGTGTGGTTTTTTTTGGGGGGGGGGGGGTTTAAGTTTCGGGGATTGACCATTTTATAAGGTTCATGATTATGGAAATTCTAATCTAGGTTCTTTTTTTTTTAACTTGTTTTCAAAAGGGGAGGGGGAAGTTGGCAGGAAAGTGTAAGCTGGTAGTGTGTATTTGATAATCGGGGGTTTGTCTAGACTCTTTTCACATCTTGGCACATTCATCTTGAGGAGAGAATATCATTATTTTTTCCCCCCAACTTTTTCATTCAATGGTACAACTCTTACATGGCGTTGTGCTATTATTCCAAAGCTGAAGAAGTGGTTGTTGCCACTCATCTACCATTTCCCACCTTTGCCCTTTGCCTTTTTCTTTTGATCCTTTGCACCTTTCTTTTCCTGTGCAGCGGGCGTTCCTTTGCTTTCTTCGCTGACTACACCACCCTGCGTCAGACCCTCCATCTTCTTCTTACCCTTTCTGCCCTTGGGCCTGTAGTAACTTCGATCACGCATGGGTAGCCATCGTTCTGCGTCGACTTTCTTACCCTCGACATAGTCCTTTGGCATACGCGCTTTGCGCAACCGCTTCGATCTCGAGTGAAGGGATTTATTTGGTGCAATACTGCGTTTTCGTGCGTCGGACATAGATGCTGAGTTGAGGGTGCCGAGTGGTACGCCTGCGTTCTCGAGGGCTGCGGCGTCCACGTCTGCGATCAGGCGATTGGCATCTGGGAGAAAGGATAATAGATCCTCTGGAATGTCAGAAGGATTTGTGATACTGTATGCTGCAACCAATCCAGCGACTGCCGCTCGGTCTTCGTTGTCCTGGTCATATAAGCTCTTGAAGATTTCTCCTGCAGTCTTGACGGTATCTGGATTTTGTGTATCAAGTAACGCAGTTCCCGCAGCAACCATGAGGGATTTTGAAGGTGCTTCCGTTTTGGATTTGTGCGGTTTTCTCCAGTACTCTGCAGCTTTTGCTAGCTCGGATTTTGCTGCACCTGACCGCCCTTGTTGGGCATAGAGGGACACCAGTGAAGCGATGAGGCCGGGTGCAAATCGAACGTCGAGATCAGATGCCGATCCAGACTGCTCGAGTCGCTTGAAGAACGACTCAAGGAGGTGAGTAGCAGCAGCATAGTTATTGGTAATCACATAGAGGTGGGCTATGGTAAGGATCAGACCGACATCACTTGGTCGCTTCTCCAATAGTGGGATGATCTCTTTCAGCGCCGCTTTCTCAGTCTCGGCGTTTCGTGCATGGGCAGCAGCATTCAAGACCGCGGCCATATTCACGGCTGGAGACAGCGAAGGCGCTGGTGAAGCAGAGATGACCCTCTCCGTTGAAGATGCAACACCAGCCACTTTTTGTGAGAGTAGAGACATGACGTATTCGTCCTGTCGCAGGATGTTGGTCTGGAAGGAGAAATGCTGGTCGGTTACAGGCGGTTTTGGCGACGAGTGAAAGAGGCGGTGCGACCGGTAAGGATTTGAAAGCTCTTTCGAGGCGGCGATGCTGTTGACTTGAGCGATGTAGCGGGTCGAGAGCTCCTTGATGCTGCTATTATCAGCAAAGCGGTTCATTTAGAAAGTAGAGGTTTGACCTACTCAGAAAAGGGTATTGTGGCAGCCAACTGCTCTGCCTCTGCGCTCTTGCCTAATTGTGTCAAGACGTAGACTTGCTGCACAGTAATAGGTAACAATTCAGTCTGTTTTTCGGTGTCGCTGAGATCGGAGAGCGCATTGCAAAGGTCCTTTGCCCTTTTCAGGCAGATTTCGCCTTGTGCATATTCGCCACGTGCTATGCTGCCACATGCTGCGTTGAAAGCTGTCTCAAAGACTTCGAGATCTTCCCGGGTAGGCTTCTTTTTCTGTGCCAACTCGCCCTGTCCTGTCCATTCCAATTGTGCGTCTACAGCGCCAGAGTTGATTCGAATGTCGTATTCTTCGTCGTCGACATGCTCGTTGGCCAGCTCCTTGTACACTTTCAGGGCCTGCGCAAAGTTCTCTGAACGATATGCCTGACGTACATGAATTAGTCTCTATGGCCTTCAGAGGGAGCCGACAATGTACATACTGCCTGTGCAACCATGTGCTTCATTCCCCGGTTCTTGCTTGGCCCTGCTGCTTCGGCAACCTCGACAGCTTTGGAGGCATTGCCCGTCTTATATAATGCGTATGCATACTCGAAAGGCGCTTTCTGTCGCAATTCGCCCTGGCCATTAAACACCTCCAGCGCATCCTCGTACCGGTCCAGGTGTAGTAAGGCAATGGCCTTGGCTTGGTAAGCGTCAACATCTGTTTTCGATTTTTTGATGGCAGCATTCGCAGCTTTGAGGATTTCATCATGGTCGTCGAGGCAGGCCTGGGCGAGCAGCGAGGCTAAGGATTTGGTGGATGCGGCCATGGCGAAGGACTGGTCTCATCTAGGGGAACGATGAAGGTGGGATGCATGCCGGCGCCTCGCCAGAGCAGAGCCGCATAACTAATAATTAGCACTAACTAGGTAGTTTGCCACACATAGCATTACGAAGTATACTGGAGAATCACTACCCTTTAGATTCGCCCCGTCGTATAATATAGATGATACCAATATTCTACTTCGCACCTTTTTATACACTCTATAAAAATAACCAGCCAGTTGTCTCCACCCACCGTGCCTCGGATTTGGTATACAACACCACCTCTTTTCAAACGCCGTCGCTATGCAAAAAATCAATTGACATCCTCAAACTCATCCTCCTCGCTCTCATCACCGCCGTCACCGGTGGATGCTGCTGGTGTCGCCGCGTTGGATGGCGTAGGTGCTGCTGACGACTCAAGCTTCAGCCGCTTTGCGTCGGGCACACCACTCGGTGTGCCTACAGCCACGTCCTCAAATTCATCCTCATCTTCATCATCGTCATCGTCATCGTCGTCTTCCTCTTGCTCCTTTCTTCGCCTTTCAGCCTCAATCTGAGCGAAGACTGCATCCAAATTTTGCGTTGCGCCCTTAGCTTCACTCGCTTCCGTTTTGATACCCGGTGCATCTGTGCCATTCGCTTCTTGTTTAACAGCCGTATTTACACCATTACTGTCCTTTACAACAGTAGACTTTGTGTGCCAAGAGGGTAGCTGGTTCTGCATCTGGATCTTCTCCTGGCGGGCTTTGTCTGCGACACGCTGCTTCTCGTTCTGCTCTGCACTTGACCCAATTTGAATCGTGACCTTTTCCGGACCAGTGTCCAAGCCTTTGACAGCAGTTGGTCTGGAAACAAGAGTCTCCACAACCTCGTGTTTTGTGCCAGGGTCGACGTCCTTGTCGCGTGGCAGTTCAATTTTGGCTTCTACGGCATCCTTGCCTTCGACGGCGGGGACCTTCATTTGATCAATTTCCTCCATGAGGTTCAGTAGAGGCCGGAACATCTTGTTGAATTTGGCCGGAGTGTCGTCCGCCATGTCGTCTGCCTGGCCACCTGCGTCAATCTCGTCAAGCGGATGGCCGCACCGAAGACAAAGAAAGCCACTGGATTCGGGTGTGGGTTCGGGATCGATGCTGTTCAGAACGTCCATGGTTGTGTATTGAGACTTGCATCGTGGGCACTTGAGCTCAGCCTTTTCTGCAGTAGGCTTCGCATTCTTCTTGACAGCCTCGTCAATTTTGTGGATCTTATACTTGCAGGCATCGATTGCACGGCGGAAATCAATGTAGTAGTACTCGCGGTTCGATAATTTAGTGGCGCCTTCGCGCATGACTTGCTGTGTGTAGCTGGGAGGACGATTAGCACTGTGTGTGGCATTGAGCATAAACACTTACACCGCACACATGCCTGCCTCCTTGAGCTTTCCCACAATCTTGCCCACATGCTTCTGATTCTTGCCAGCCTCAAGAATCATCACCATGTCGGAGATGGCCAGCGCCCCGTGATAGCACAAGGCGTCCATGATTACAATATGCTCCGTCTCGTAGAACATGCGGACCACGGTCCGAATAAGCTGCTTTGCAGTCTCTACAGAATCCTTCATTGCGGCGATGCTTGAGGCGTGATGTGGATGGTAAGAGTTCGTAGGAGGCTCGATAAAGGCAGGAAGTAGCTTTGTCCGCAAGAGATAACTGCAATGCGCCGGCGCAAGGAAAGCTGCAAACGTCAAATTTCTGGCTCTCACAATACGTCCAAGATGTTCGCCAACGCCCCCCTCTATACAATGAGCCTGTCGGCAAGAGAACTGACGCGACAGCAGGAGGGTGATGAAAGAAACAAGAGCGGAAGCTCTCCAGGCTCCAAGCTTCAGAAATAGAATTAACGCAAAGCGGTAGGTATTTCACTAACTAGCGCAGGCGGTGAGGCCTGGCCTTTCCTGCCGCGCGCTAAACGCCGGCTTCGAGAAAATCAACCGAAGCTTTCCCCGCCTGGTACCTGCAGCGACAGCTCCCAGTCTTTTTTTTTCACCTTGGCCATCTTATGTCCAGTCTTCTTGCATCTTGTAATAAGCTGCAGAGAACCCTCTCGTCGTCTCAATGGCCGAAAATGAGGGCCCTCGCGGCGATACTGGCACGTCAGGCGGCGACAGGAAGCGCAAGCGGGAAGACCGTGGAGGCAAGAGAGGTCGAGGTGGTCGATCTCTTCAGCATGGAAGCCGTCCGAATAAGAAGAGAAATATGGGACGTACAGAACACAAGTGAGCTCTGTGCAGTTGATTCCACGCGCCTGCTCTAACTAAGGAAGCTCCAACCAACTAGATAGGCGAGGTCGCAATGAAGTCCAGCAGACGAGGAACAGGGAACAAGAAAAACACGGCCAAAACGACCGGCCAGCGCTACCCGCAGCATTTCCTGCCGAAGAAGTCGAGGCCGAAGAGCGCCGGCCGAAGCGCAAAGTCGCAGTCATGATCGGCTACTCAGGGACTGGCTATAAAGGCATGCAAATTGACCACAAACAAAAGACGATTGAAGGTGACTTGTTCAATGCATTCGTTGCCGCAGGCGCCATCTCCAAGGCCAATGCAGACGACCCCAAGAAATCCTCACTTGTCCGTTGTGCACGTACCGACAAAGGTGTCCACGCTGCAGGAAATGTCATCTCTCTCAAGCTGATCATTGAGGAAGAAGACATTGTAGAGAAAATCAATAGCCACCTCTCTGAGCAGATAAGGATTTGGGGTATTCAACGTACAATTGGGTCATTCAGCTGCTACCAGGCCTGCGACTCTCGATGGTACGAGTATCTGATCCCCACCCACTCCTTCTTACCTCCACATCCGTCTAGCTTTCTAGCCAAAAAATTGGAAGAATATGCCGAGAAAGAGGGCGATGTCGAGGGGTACCGAAAGAGGCAAGTTGAAGTGGCCGATTTCTGGCCTGAAGTTGAGGAGAAGCACATCAAGCCTATCCTCGAGTCGCTAGATGACTCGATACGACCGCTGGTAGAAGAGGCATTGATGAAGATTGAAGCTACCGATGCGCCTGAAGGAGATCCCCTCATCGATGCGTCCATCTCCACGAAAGAAAACGACATTGAGGCTTCGAAGCAGGATATTGCCGAGCCAGTGGAAGCAGACAAAAGCACTGGCGCAGACAAAAGCACTGGCGCAGACAAAAGCACCGGCGCAGACAAAAGCACTGGCGCAGACAAAAGCACCGGCGCAGACAAAAGCACTGGCGCAGACAAAAGCACTGGCGCAGACAAAAGCACTGGCGCAGACAAAAGTACTAGCGAAGTCAACGATGTGATTGACAGCATCAAACAACAGGAGCCAAATTTAAAACTCGATTCGGAAACAGATGGTTCTGTACCCCTCCCACCAACAACCGTGAGCCTTCCGGCTCTAGAAGAAGCAGTCAAGGCTTTGAAAGCTGCCTATCTTTCTGCAAAGAAAGCGTACCGTATTTCTGCTGAGCGGCAAGCCCGAGTGCAGGCTGCTCTGAACAATTACCTTGGAACTCACAAATACCACAATTACACTGTACACAAAACGTTCAACGACAAGTCAGCTCAGCGATACATCAAAAGCTTCAAGGTCGCTCCCAAGCCAATCATCATTAACGATACGGAGTGGCTGAGCCTCAAAGTGCATGGCCAGAGCTTCATGATGCATCAAATTCGCAAGATGGTGGGCATGGCTGCACTCACAATACGATGCGGTACGGACCCGGCAATCATGGAGAAGAGTTTCGGCAAGCACGTAGTCAGGATTCCGAAAGCACCAGGCTTAGGTCTATTGCTAGAGCGACCAGTTTTTGACAGCTACAACGAAAAACAAGCCCAGCAGCATGGACGTGAGAAGATTGACTTCAATAAGTACAACAGGGAGATTGAGGAATTCAAAGAAAGAGAGATATACCAACGCATTTTCCGAGAAGAAGCACAAGGCAACCAGTAAGTTTTTTTTTGTCTTTAAAACAACGGTTCACATTACGGTGCGCTGACGAGGATGCAGATTCCACTCATTCTTTACACATATAGACAACTACAGAGATCCCCAGTTCTTGTACTTGACGTCTGGCGGTATCGAGGCGACAAAGAAGCCACTCGGGAACAAGACAACACAGGCCAAGTTTGATGAGGATTCGGAAGACGAGAATGCAAGTGGCGGCGAAGGTTGAGTAATGTGTGATGATTTGTATGGTTGGTGCGCGTAGTTTACGAGATAAGCTGGGTAAAGCGGACGAGGTTTCTCTGCTAATAGAGCCAAATAACTAGCATTCCAAGGCTGATAACTAGAGGGTTTGTTGCAATACCCAAACGCTGCTACACTCTTATTTGATCCATTTTGATGTTCGACTCGAATCTACTATACTACCAATCTGGAAAGAAGTGATGGACGGCTTACTTCTTACTTGAGCGCGCACAGTCAGAAATTGTAATATTCGTGTTGGGAATGTGGGAGGAGGGTCTTAGGGTTGTTGAGCAGTTTCCGGGTCCGTGCCCAAAAGCCGATCCCCGACCTGGCGCGGAGCTGTTGAATCTTTCGCAACATCATCACTGCTCTTGACCACGCTTCCTTTCGCCTCAGCACCGCTATCACAATGCTGTCACGGACAATTCGGAGGAGCATTGCCTCGCCGTTCAGGCGCAATGTCGTCGCTCCCATCACGACCCGGCCTTCGTTCAGGTTCGTGACTACAGACGCAGCTTCATCACATACCGACCCAGAGAATGTGCCTCAGGTGAGATGACCTCCTGTCGAGCTTATTAGAGCTCTTGTCTCATGAGATACATCGCTAACCCAACCTAGGAGGATGACAAGCCCTTTGAGATCCGCCTCTCTGACGAGTCGTTCGAAACCTACGAGCTCGACCCGCCGCCATACACGATGGAAGTGACCAAGAAGGAGCTAAAGAAAATATACTACGACATGGTCGCTATGCGGTACGCACCACCTACCCACATAAACTCAATCTTCACACGGTTGGTACTGACAGGAAGAACAGACGCATGGAAATGGCCGCCGACAGGCTTTACAAAGAGAAGAAGATTCGCGGTTTCTGCCACTTGTCGACTGGCCAAGAAGCTGTTGCAGTCGGTATTGAACATGCCATCGAGCGCTCAGACCATGTCATCACCGCCTACCGCTGCCACGGCTTCGCCCTGATGCGTGGCGCATCTGTCAAGTCCATCATTGGTGAATTGCTAGGCAGGAGAGAAGGTATCGCATACGGAAAGGGTGGTTCTATGCACATGTTTGCGCCCGGATTCTATGGAGGAAACGGTATCGTCGGTGCCCAGGTTCCGGTTGGCGCTGGTATCGCATTTGCGTGCCAATACGAGAACAAGAAGAACGTTACTCTTGCACTTTACGGAGACGGTGCTTCCAATCAAGGCCAGGTCTTCGAGGCTTACAACATGGCGAAGCTGTGGAATTTGCCCATCATCTTTGGCTGCGAGAGTAAGTAATCCAGCATCTTCGCATGTTGCCATTTCTAACATTTGCCAGACAACAAGTATGGTATGGGCACCGCTGCCAACCGCTCTTCTGCCATTACCGACTACTACAAGCGTGGCCAGTATATCCCTGGTCTCAAGATCAACGGAATGGACGTACTTGCTGTCAAGGCTGCTGTCAAGTACGGAAAGGAGTACGCCGCCGCAGACAAGGGACCCCTCGTATACGAATACGTCACATACCGATATGGAGGACATTCCATGTCCGACCCCGGAACCACATACCGCGTAAGTTGTCACAATTTGAGGCCCAAAGAATGTGCTAACCATGATTTCTAGACACGTGAGGAAATTCAGCGTATGCGTAGCACCAACGACCCCATCGCCGGCCTCAAGCAAAAACTCCTTGACTGGGGCGTCACCTCGGAAGAAGAGCTCAAGTCGATCGATAAGCAGGCCCGCTCTGACGTTGATGCTGAGGTCGCAGAGGCGGAGCAGATGGCAGCTCCCGAAGCGACAGGCAAGGTGCTGTATGAGGACATTTATGTCCGTGGTAGCGAACCCGAGTTCTTGAGGGGCAGAGTCCCAGAGGAGAACTTCTACTACAACGAGCATGACATGGGTGGCGAGAAGAAGCCTGTTGCACGGACAGCTTAGGTTATTGGTTAGATGAGGCGTGTACTCTTCAACGGCGTGATGGGAGACGGTGTAATACTAGATATCTAGACTTTTCGGTCTAGTGTGAAGAAGGCATGTTCTTGTATGCAATGGAAATTCAATGTCATAATAATTGCTCTCAGGATACTGTTACATTTTGTTTTTGTCTTCTCCCTTCGTCCTTGAACAGCAGAACTACCCTGTACTTTTTGCACATATTTACTTTGCCAGCTCATTTTTACCAAAATCTAGGACGCAGGAGGATTGAGATACTGGCTTTGCCCAGCAAAAAACTCCTTTTGCGCTGCGCACCTTTCACTCGTACATTTGGGGCATCTGAGTGTCATTTGCTGACTGCATGCCAGACCACTTTGCAGATGGGCCTTTGCAATATCTGCCAAGGCCCTGATGAAGACGGGGCTATCGTTTAAGCTGTCAACTCTTTTGACGCCCTCGTGGCCCTCTGCGTCTTCGCCAATGACTTCCTTGTCCAATTCGTACAGCGTCTCAATGTGATCGGAGGTGAAGGCAATTGGGATCAAAAGCATGTCTGTCTGACCTTTTTTCATATACTCCTTGACAGTATCTGATGTTTGTGCGCCGAGCCATGGCTGGGGACCGACTTGGGATTGCCAGACGAGGCGATATTTGTGCTTCATGCCTAATCGCTGCATGACTGCATAGACGGTTGCTGCGACTTCACTGGGGTATGGGTCGCCGCGGTTTACTACGGTCATTGGGAGTGAATGTGCGGAGAAGAGGAGTACGACGCCATCTCTTCGCTCTGCAGGGTACTCTGCAAGTTTCTTTTCGATGAGTTGTGCGAATGCTTCTACCAGGCCTGGGTGTGCGGGCCATCTGTCGATGACGGACCATTTGATTGCGCCTTCGGGTTCGACGTCGCCATCGCTTCCTCGCTTTCCTTCCAGTCTTGTTCTCCATTTCCAGAGCTCGTTGAGGGATGAACCGGTCGTGGAGCATGAGTACTGAGGGTACTGTGTGAAGGCTACTGCTCGGCCACCATTGCCACCTCCAAAGCCATCCGCCAATAGCTGCTTGTAGGTATCTTCAGTCAAGGGATTCGCATATCGAAATGCGACATATGGCTTGTGTGGCGCGGTTTGTGGGGAGGTCTTGTCGAGGATCTTGCACATTTCTGCGGCTTGATACTCGGACCATTTGCGAATTGGCGATCCGCCACCAATTTCTGCGTATTGTTTTTGGATCTTGGGTGTTCTTCGTCGAGCAATGTATGGTCCAATGTAGTTTTGAAGAGGGCCAAGAGGAATTAAGTCCTTGTCCGCCTACGACTTATTAGTTGGTACAATGGTGGTGTGAGAAATGGTGACATACGAATAGCATAGATAAGAAGCCGTGTACTTCATCTGTTGTCGAGGGACCGCCCATGTTCATGAAGACCATAGCAGTAGGGCCTTTCGATCCGACCTGAGGAGCGACGGTCGCATTGCCTCTCCTCCATTGCGAAGAGTAAGCTAAAAGTGCGGAAGTGGCGGGCGCTGTGCATGTAGCACGCTTTGCAGCACTACTTAATGGCACGCGAAGAGCCATTGTGTCGAAATTCAAGAGAAATGCGCAGTCAGAGTGATTCTTGTGACGAGAATAATAGAGGCCAGATGCTCCAAGGTGAATAATGCAGTTGGATTACTAGTAGACTAAAGCTTCAACCAATGACGGCTACTGTGTTAGGTAGTGACGATCGTGGCAGAGCGAAGCAGACCGGCATGTGTGCACGTGAAAACGCGACTGCACTCGGCGCGTCATTGCGCCACTGCTGCCTGAGCATAGCCATCTCCTCGTTTACAGTCCTTTTTCTTCTCTCTACGCTTCTCTTTTACTATACCCATTGCGCTAGTTATATGGAAATTCAATCAGTAACCCATTCACGTCTGCGTTTTGCAATCTGGATTAGGCAGAACTTGATGCTATCATGGCTGATGTGCACGACAACAGGCCAGGTGAGGAAGAGGAGGACGAGGATGAAATCGATGACACGGTAAGCTTTCTCTTTGGTCTAGCTGTTACCTACTCCATTTCTCACAATTGCTAGGCCTACAAGACTATGAAGGATGCCATCCTCTTTGCAATCGATGTCAGTCCTACCATGCTTGAGCGATTACCAAAGTCAGAGGACAAAAAAGCAGACCGCGATTCCCCAACCTCAGCTGCGCTGAAGTGCGCATATCAATTGATGCAGCAGCGCATCATCTCAAACCCGAATGATATGATGGGTATTCTGCTTTTTGGCACAGAGAAGACGGACTTGAAGGATGGCGACAATACATTTCAACACTGTTATCTGCTTGCAGATCTAGACGTTCCCTCGGCGCAAGATGTCAAGCGGTTGAGGGACATGGTTGAAAACGAAGACGATGCGGAAGAAATTCTCAAACCAGCAAAGGATGGAGCAAGCATAGCAACAGTACTCTTCTGTGCGAATCAGATCTTCACCACAAAAGCACCCAATTTCTCGTCAAGGCGAATCTTTATGGTGACCGACAACGACTACCCTGTAAAGGCTAAAGCAGACAAGGACACAGCCATTACCCGCGCACGAGATCTGTACGATTTAGGTTGCACGATTGACCTGTTTTCGATATCGCAGCCAGACCACAGTTTTGATCGATCTCGATTTTATGATGATCTGGTCTACCCTACATCTCCTTCTGACCCAGATGCACCAGCGGTGGTTGCTTCTACAACAAAGGTCGCAAAGAGTGGCGAAGGCCTCAGTCTTCTCAAACAATTAATTTCCTCCATTAATTCTAAATCAGCTCCTCGTCGTGCACTCTTTACATTGCCACTTGAGCTTGGTCCAGATCTTCGAATAGGTGTGAAGGGCTATACCATGATCAAACGTCAAGAACATGTCAAATCTTGCTATGTTTGGGTTGGAGGCGAGAAGCCTCAAATTGTCACTTCGTCAACATCCCACATGGCAGATGACACTGCACGTGTAGTAGAGAAGACTGAGTTGCGAAAAGCATACAAGTTTGGAGGCGACGCCATCACTTTCACCCCTGAGGAGATTGTCAAAATTCGAGAGGCTTTTGGCGACCCCATAATACGGATTATAGGCTTCAAACCAATCTCATGTTTACCAATCTGGGCGAACACCAACAAAGCAACCTTCATCTATCCCTCAGAAGCAGACTATATTGGCTCAACGCGCGTCTTCGCCGCTTTACAGCAGAAGCTTATAAAGTCGAAGAAAATGGGACTTGTCTGGTTTATTGCCCGTCGAAATGCCTCGCCAATTCTCTGCGCTCTAATCCCAGCCGAAGAAAAAGTCAACGAAGATGGCGAGCAAATAATGCCCCCAGGCATGTGGCTCATTCCACTTCCCTATGCAGATGATATCCGACAGTTTCCCGAACAAGCCGGCAAGCCCCTCAAGACCACAGATGAACTCACAGACAAGATGCGTATCATCATTGAACAACTCCAACTCCCGAAAGGCATATACGACCCGTCCAAATATCCCAACCCAGATCTCCAGTGGTTTTATCGCATCCTACAAGCCATGGCCCTCGAAGAAGAACTCCCCAATCAACCAGACGACAAGACAATCCCACGCTACAGGCAAATCGACAAGCGCTGCGGCGCATACATCCAAGACTACCGTAAAGAGTTCGAGACGGCATACGCCCAGGTCGCTCTATCCAACATGGCTCCTCCCAAAGACAAAGCAGCAGGTAAAGGCAAACGCGCGATATCAGAAGCCGACGAAGCAAAGTCGCCACCACCAAAGAAGGCAAAAAAGGAGCCCAAGCTCAAGAAAGAAGCAGACGTCTGGACCGATGAGGAAATGGCGGAATTGAATAATAATGGAAAAATTAGTGAATTGCATATTCCTATCTTCAAGGACTTTTTGAAGGCGAGAGGTTGTAGTGCTACGGGCAATAAAATGGTCCTTGTAGAACGTGTGCGAGATTATTTGGAGATTAAGGGGTTGTGATGGATGTTGGGTGCATTTTTGCGTGTGTTTTTTTGTAGCTCCAGGACGAATGAAATCTGAATATGCAATTTACAGAACAAACTTAGTAGTTAGTGGAGATTAGAAAGTAACGCAAAGAATCCTTTTTTTTTGTTTCGTTTTTTACACAATAGGAATAACAAAGTGGCTTGTACTTGCCTAGTACACAATTCAAACCTGTTGTTCATACTCGGCCCGCCGAGTAACTTATTAATAATGATAACTATTTGTTCTATACTCCGTACAGAATGGGTACATACCTACCTAACCCAATATACCTTGGGAAATTAGTACTTTCTTACTGTTGGAATACCAAAGTATTACTTTGCTTGTTTATAATCACGAATTGTGGGTTACGTCTAGACTCTGTAGGTCTAAGCGGGATTTCTTATTTATTTAAAAGGAATGTGTTCGTTCCTCGACCCATGAGCTCGAGTACTGTCAGCCACAATCCTCGCCCAGCTCGCCCATGCGTCCGCGCGCGCGCTCGTGCCCATATGAGGGCTCCCATGAGAGCCTCATACAACCGATATTGAGATCGCCCACCTCAATGAGATGGGGCGATCTAGTAATATCGCGAGCGGTGAGGTAGTATAGGGGGAAGTGGCTGGGACTCGGCCGAAGGAGCTCTCTCCTTCGCGCTGAGCTTGGGTATACTATGTATAGATCCCCATGCTCCCATCTTTGTGGGGGCATGGCTTTTGATACAATCGATTATTGATTACAAGATCTCATCTGTTTATTTCCTTATACACCCCGCTCTCCCATTGATTTGTGGATAGAGAAACTCCACCAACAGAATGCGACTTAATATAGTAATTAGACACTAGAAGTACTTTTCTCACGCCTAACAGGCTTTTTCTTAACCCCGTGATGTTGGTTCCACAAAGGATTGGATAATCAACGTCTTACACGTCGTTGCAACGATTGTATACTATGAGTAGTTATACGGAGTAGTTGATTGTTGATGATTGGCGTCTGTCCCCCTTGCGCTAGTCTACATGTAGACTAGCGCGCAGACTCCCTACTCAACTATTGACACGATTCTATATACATAGGAGAGTGTTGGTTCGAATCCCAACATGAATACTCTTCAGTCATAAAGCTCTTCAAGTCTAAACGTATAATCTTGATTCTAAAGAACTTATATAACATCTAGTTATAGAAAGGGCGTTTTCTCCTCCCTAATTACAAAACCAGTCCCTCGTATACTATAGTTAACAGATGAGTAACGTACTGCAAATAATGCGAATAACGCATAGTTGTGCAATTTAAGTTTGGTTTCCCTTCCTCCCAGCCCTACAACAGGTGCATTGAATTTACGTGAGTCCGTAATACCTACTAGTTAACCAGGGACATGTCAAGTAATGTTGAATCTTCATACATTTTCCTCCATGTCGATGCAGATCTATGTGCCGGTTTTACCCAGCATGTCAACACCACTTGTGAGCGCGACTTATTTTCTTTGCCCATGACCGACGCTCATAATGTATATGAACAAAAGGTATGTGGTAAGATGTCGCATTCGTCCCATATATCTGTAATAATAGTGTCCTTCGGATAGTGCACACAGTGATACGAGCGCAAACTTTCAATTCACGGGCGTATCGTCCACGACAGAGAATTTGTACGTCTCTTTATCAAAAGATATCCATCGGTTGTGCTGCAATCATGATAAGCAGAAGCCTAGTATAGACGGGGGTTGGGCTTGTACGTACTGAAGCCAGCTGGTGGCCCAATCTTAATACTCTTTCCACACGGCTCTTTACTGTACTTGCCAATTCAAGATATCGCTCTTCCTCATCATGCTCGCGCTCGAACCACTTTTTCGGAAAGTATTTGTGCGCCCATATTAAGCCTCTAACGAGATAGTCCTCGGGCAAAGGTAACTCGTCGGTTCTCTCCCCATCGTTGGGAAAGACTGGGGTGGAAAACAATGTATCGATATTTTCTGGTTGAGGAAATCTTGGCGTTTGGGTTTGATTTTGATTTTCTGTTTTCACCAAGGTGTTTAGGAAAGAAACGAGCTCGGTCCAGGGACTATCGGCAATAATATGAGAAACGTATGGATCCGCGGCAAAAGTGGTCAAACAGCTGAGCATAATGTGCACGTGAGGAAGAACATTCTTGTCTCCAATGCGGCGTAGAACAAGAGAAAATGTATCGTTTGTAAGTCGTTTGGCATTAGTAAAATAAGGTTCAGAGCTGAGAGTGTTGACCGCAGAAAGCAATTCTTTTTCTGGAATTGTTGGTGGTGTTGGGTTTTGCTGGTCAGCTGGAGACGCAGATCGGAGCTGTTCTTCTGTACGAGGATTGTTTAGGAACTCTACATAGTTGTGTGTCACAAATACCTGGCGAAGAGGATTTTTGTCGACCCCGTAATCGAACCACCCAGAGATGTTAGTAACGGCGATATAAACACCCTGCTCTTTCCATTTGGCAGTTACCCGTCCAATGTGATCATCGAGACTATTGGAGAACTCTGTTGCTGCCTGGGCGAATTCGTCTAGTGGGTGTTTGCCAAATAGCAGGGCGTGAGCCTTGATGTAGGCTGTATCAATAGGCAGTGCGTTTGAGTAGGTTGCGGGTGCGCGGCCAAGTATCGGATCTAAGAGAGTTAAGATGGACTCACGGGCGCTTGGAAAAGGCTTGACGCAAGTGAGCGACCTCGAGTAGTAGTATAATTGCTGGAGAGCGTTGGGTCGTGCAAGTATCGCAAGGTGATGGTATAGGCGACCAACGGTTGGATTTTTGTCTGCGGCTTTGGTATCTTGCTCGTGGGATGCGAAATCAGTAGCTGATAAAGCGCATGTGTACATGGAAAGTTTGACTTACACCATGAACGAGCTACACCAGCCCACGTCTCTCGGTCCCGAATATCTTCATCTTCAATGGCCATTCGGTATCTCCCAAGGTCGCCCAAGCACTCAATCCAAGTGTCCTCAAATGCGGGAACTGTCTCATAAAGCAAAGCCATCATCTGATATGCCAGATATATAAAGGCTAGCATATAATCAATACTGTCGGGCAGGCGGCGGCGCAGTAATTCCAAAAAAGAGTGAATGCCATGTTTCCACATACGTGCCGGCATCGAGTACTTGGCTGCTAGTCTTCGAAGAGCTGGAGAAGCAGAGGGATGTTGACTAGCAAGGAAAAAATCATGATGTTCATGTAGTAGCGTACGATGAAGAGCAATCAGAGCCTGCCAATGATCCGAGGCTAATTTGTGGCTAGGATCAGAGTTGTCTTGCGTGGCTGCAGCTTGTTCTCGATCTACATGTATGGACTTGGTTTCGACCATTGTCAAGCCTGCATATATAGATTTCACTTCAGAGGCAAGCTGTTCCTGAGATATGGGTCTGCTGTCAGGCTGCAACAACATACTGGGGTAACGTGGATCATAGCGCTGGAGTTCGATAAGGCCAGGCTGGCGTTGAAGGTGAGGTGATTTGGCCGTCGAAGGGGAAGAGATTTGGCGAGAAGGCGACTTTGGTGACGAGACGTGGAATTGGCTTTTCCTGTTCATTTGACGCGCGTATTCCCGTGGAGCCTCCTTGGCCGATCTCTGCGGGGATGAGGTAGATGTCGGACTCTTGGAAGGATCAAATAGGCGTGCACTATCTGGGTTTCGGGTTCGTTCCGCCATGATGACGTGTGTGCCATGTCGGTCAAAATCCGCATCAGCAAGCTCTGGATGTGAGGGTGCTTTGCCACGGCGGCCATGGCCATCTGAATCAGCTGGTCGCTTCTTGCCAGCTAATGGTGGCGACCTTGGTTCTTTGCGCTTATCAGGCTCGAGTGATAGACTGGTAAGATCTGGAGCGGAACCTCCACCTGCGGTAGCATCAGACGAGCCTTGTTTTCTGCGTCATTGTTAGACAAGACGTTGACAGGAGTCGAAGCGTGTACATCCCTTTGCCTCAAAACCAGGGTTTTCAATGTTGCGCGTGCCTGGCTCGGCCCCAGGCCCTCAATCTCGTGACCATGCTCGGTTCTCGCATGGTCGTATAGTTGCTCTAAACTCTGGAAAATGCGACCTGGGTGTCCTGAAAACGGACACGTAACGGCGTCAGTCAGGAATGTGTCGGCATTCTGGGTCCGTAAAGCGTGCACGTATTTGGACTGGAGATCAGCTCCAGCAGTACTCATTGCTGGGGAGTTGTGGTGAGCGCTCATTTTGGCCCCTAAATTGCGACGGGTAGTTAATGACACTGGTGGGAATGCGGCCTCTGCTGGTTGGACAACGAAACACCATGCTCCTCCACGTGACTATTGGCTCCACGTGACTATTGGCTACACATTTGAGCCCTTTTGCTTTCGTTTTGTATGAGGTTATGAGAACTGGGGGTTGGCGTTTTTTTGTGTACAAGCGAGTTCAATCGGCCGTTTGAAAGTATGTGAAAAGTCGCATGTTGAAGTCTGGAGTTTTGTAGGCCGCCGTGAGGCTCTGCTTAGTTTAGTGGGCACACCACCAGGCAAACGAGGCAACACGCTAACAAGGATCGTGCACATGATGGATTCCCCAAACTCATTGGGAGGCGTCCTCCTCATCGAATTCATACTCCCAACGGAGGTACAATTACCTCCTTGTCATAGCCTCATCTAATTACGCACCGGCGACTTCCAAGACCATCTTGGATTGAGGTATTTGCTTTCCTCACGCATTTGGGCAAGTAGGGCAAGTAGAATAACAACTGCACCTAGGTTTAGATAGCCATGCCATAGGAATGCACCTAGAATCTTAGCCACATATCGAGTGCCATCCAGATCCCCCGGAATGTTGAGATGCGCCCTGACGTCCTCCGGAAAAAAGCTTTCTTTAGGGACTCATTAATTGTCACCCCAGTAATAAGGATCCATCACCCGGGTAGTAAGCTTATTGGCTGAGACGCATGCACTAAAGCTTAGTGCGCAGTAACCTCTGCGCCAAGTTATAATACAATTAACTCATCCTTGTGTTTTATACAAAATGCGTGTGTATTACTAATAAATACGGAGTAGTATATTATATAGAGATCACATGATTTTCAGTAAATAACTATTAAGTAATTATTGTACCTGCACTAAAATGGTATAGCGTATGCACTAAGACTTGATGCCTGCGTCTCAGCCAATGAGCTTATTATTGGGGTGATAAATCGTTATTATCGGGGTGACAATTAATGAGTGCGCACGAAACTAAACTCTACAAGACCAACATCGCCTTCTCATTCGAGCTACTCTTTATTGATGTCACTCACATAATCATGATTCATCAATGACGGCCAGTGCCCTTTGACCTGTAGCTCAATTACCTATCACACAAGATGATGTCTCACATCATAGTCCTTCAGGAACACTATGCGCCGTGTGGGTCATAATACGTCTTATTTCGATCCTAGTTCCATGCAGTATAAATCTAAACAGCTGTTGACTTTTCCAATTTGGCAATTTGAAAGCTGAAGGACAATCAGAAAAGGCCCGACATTGTTTAGGGGTCGGACTTTGAGAAAAGGACACATCATAATAAGAATAGGTAACTATGGTAAGCATGTTTGCAGTTGGACAAGAACTGAGTGCAATGGTTCCTAGTCCTTCAATTTTGACCTATTATGTATCCGTACATTCAGTTTTTATCAAAGCGTAGCCATGATCGCTTCGACGATCATTCTACAAAATCGAAAAAAAGTCCTTAGAGCAAATGAAATAAAACATAGAACATTGGCTGGTTTTTGCGAATCATGCGTTTTGCATAACTACAAAATGTTGAACTAGTTAATTACCTAATGCAGAGCCTGTTGGACGAAACCAATGTTACTACCTTAAATGGACGAATATAAATTTAAGGCTACCATGATCTGCTGGCAGCAGCAGTGCTTACTATGTATGATGCAACTGCCTTCCTTCCAGCACCACCAGCATGGATAGATAACAGATGACACAACCAGGCTATCTTGATCGAAGCTAGAAGCTGGAAGTTGGAAGCTAGAGACTTTGGCGAAATCAACCTCGGGCACATCTGAAAGGATACGATTACCATGGTCTAGTTGCAATATCGCCAACTCACACTAGGTATATAAGCCGCTGCGGTCTGATCCCTCGGGTACCTAGATCGAGCTAGATTAAGAAGGACTTCAATTGTCTGCGCTCCCGATGTTATTGGTATAATTAGGCTCTAAAAGAACGATGATCAGTAAGTACTAAGGAGGCCAACTAACTATTTGTTACCTAGGTAGAGTGTATGAGTCTGACTGCTTGAGAAGCACACGTGGAACTAACATCGGGTACGGTTGCAGGCCTAGGCTTAAACATTGCGTCACTTTAAAGCCCCCCTTTTACTCAGCTAAGTAGATTTATCAACCATTTGGTCATAGGCCTCCCTCATAATACAGAAATATAGTAAAGCTAAACCTTACCTAGAAAAGAATAGAGCTACCTAAAATGGACTAGTCGTATCTAAAGCGAAAAGTTATAGGTCAATCACTACCCAGTAAGGAGGTATATTACACACTAGCAAAACTACTAGGGCGGTAACTGCACGAAATCGGTTGCAGCCCCGCACCCACCCACACCGACAACTTTACACTTATCGTACCTAGGTAAACTTTTCGTCGTGTTGGTTACCTACAGTGTTGATCCCGCCCTTCCACAAACTTTGAATTGCAACTCAAGCCTCGGTCTGCATGTTCGAGACTGCAGCCTGTAACGAATTACGACCAGGGCAACGACGCTTTGAGGCTTGCAACTAATATTAGGTAGATCATTCAGCCTATCAATTGGTCAAACCAACATTCCTATCGCTACCACATAATAGTGCGCAATTTAGTTCTTACAATAAGGCTGAAGTACCACCGGCCTTGGATAGTCCTCATTTCGCTACAACTCGTTACGGTCACAACATTCCAAGGTTGCTCAGGAGTCAGGACTTGAGACACTGATCCAACAACATCAACAACTGAAACCAGGCACCCAAGCACGGACATGGCAGCCCTTCTTCGTGCTGTGCCGTTCTTCAGTCCAAGCCACAAGCTGTTGGACATGTCGCCCAAACAAATGCTGAAATCAAAGTCGACAATTCATGATATTAAAGTCAGTAAAGGAGGAAATGCGTCATTTCTGTTCAGATATACAATAATAACCCTGACATGAAAATCGCCAAAAAGCTACAAGTTCAACTTATACATGTTCTCCTCCAGAGAAGCCGTAGACAAGTCGAAGTAACGAAAGGTTCTCACTGGCCGGGACATCAGGTATCACATCGTAACCACAACGCCATGACGACCATCACGCAAACTACGGCTCGATTCACGACATTGTTCAATTATGAAGTTCAAAGCTGCTAGATGAGGGTACGTTCGTGGCGAAGTCTAGCGCACCAATCACGCGCCGAAGCTCACATTTTTCGAAAGTGTTTTCGACCGGCCAGTAATTAGTTAGGCTGCCACGCTGCCAAAGTCATCCGTAAGCGTTCCAAGTGATGTTAATAAATCGAAACCAGGTGCCATGGTTCTCTGAATGAAGGTTGCCTTCTGCTTCTGACTCGCCGATGGGATTTTGCCAGCTGGGGCGAATAAAAAAAGTTCCGAATGATTGCACCAAAAGACAGATCGAAAAGGAATACGGAGTAGGTAGGTAACCAAGATTTCTGCAAGCGACTGAGCGGAGTCCTTTTCCAACCACTGGAACGAAATATGTGACATGTTCAACTTTGCCGAGAATTGAGACGCCACAAGCTGACCTCTACGCCACAGAGACCTTCTCAGCTGCTACATCTATTGGAAGACGATGCATATGAGTTGCGAGTGCGACATTGAAGTCATAATTTAGTTCGGAAAAGGCGGCTGAGGACTTCAATGCGATCTAACTACTCTGTACGGAGTAGCGATGCTCGCTCTTAACTAGCGCTATGGGCGCTATGGCCTTGCATTAGCACACGACAAAATTTCACAATCTGAAGAGACTAGTCATCCAGTGACTCCAGGCAGAAGAGCTGTGTTGCCTAGATTGATCAAAAGCGAAAATTTTCTCTGGGCAAGAACTCACCGGGAAAAAGCTTACGCCTGCGGCATAACGTCAGCATTCCTTCAAAGCCTTCATAATGAAATTCAGGCTTGCTGACGAAGGAACCCGAGTACCTACATATTGAAGGAACTTTTCACTTTTTAGTGTGCTTCCACTATTAGATATCATCTTATACGTTGTACTAGATGCGTCTGACACGTCCTCTAGAAGGCAAAATGTCAGCTTAGATAATCTCAGGCGCTTCCTGATGTTCTGATATCCTGAAGTCCTCAGGAATATCATCTCGGTACCTCAGATTGTGCTATCAAATTCCCTGCTGCTTATTCAAATGTGCTGACTGTTTAGCAGGCTCATTTCTAGCATAAGCTTGATTTGAAATACTTGAAGTAATTTGCATGCCAAACCTTCTCAGACACTCTTTGCCTTTCAAGGGATGCTATGTATTTCGTATTTCTGCCTGGTTCCTTGGGTTCGTCCTGCCTTTTATTTAATGCCTTCATTCTCCGGTTCTAACACGATGCCTCCACTCGAAGCTCATTATTGAAACCAGTCAAATAGCCTTCGCTCAGGCTATTCCATCAATTTTACTCTTACCCTCTTATTGGTATCATGTTTGAGCCTCAAACAAAACGAATTTTCTTGATACGGTTTCACTCCCCCTTGCTCTGATCAACCACGTAACTTTATTTCTCCTGTAGACTCGACTAGCACCATCTTTAATTCTCCACAGAATGATAGACCAAGGCGAGAATTTTAACCTTAACTAGTGACTTCGCTTCAGTGCAAGGAAGTCATGACATATATATCAAATTCACTATAGATCTTTAGTGCTTATCGAGGTAGGCATAACTATAGCTTTGAAGAAACAATATGTTAGCTATGTAGCTATGATATTAAGACCCAGGGAGTGTATATCTTGGGTTCAGGTTGCAAACATATATTTTAACGTTACGTCATAGCCAAAAGCAGATCTCAAACCAGGTATTCAGGTTGATGTCCATACACCAAGATTTATATATTGCAGACGGCATAGAAAGAACTTACACTACATAACGTTGTGCATTCACCTGACCCCGTTTAGTTGTGAACGAAAGGCTGAAAAATTATCGACTGCGCTCGATTGGTAATAGTAATAGTAATAGCCAATGAGCCTTCAGTCGTCTAGTTATTGACCTTGTAAGGCTGAATCTCGGCTCCTTACTTTAACCACACCTCACTTAGGATTGGGCATCTGTAATTGGAGCTCAAAAGCAAGATTCTACACTGTTTCTATCAAGGATTTAGGCTCTACTATTGGTCTATGCACAGACGCGTTCAACAAGCTCAACCGGACCTCGGGAGTCACGACTCACGAAATATTACGGAGTGACCTACCTATCAACAACCGACCTCAGGCTACATCTGACGAAAATTTCAAATAAGATTTCGGGACGAACCGCTCACAACCCCATGGTCTTATGGAGAAACACCTACACACCTGCATAACAATCCAAGAGACCAAAATTGCACATATCTCGCCAAGCCCCATAGAATGGAGCATAATTTACACCTATCAAAGTGTCATCTACGGTGACCTACCACGATCAAATGCACTCCTCCAAGCCCTCATCAACAACCACCCGAGCTCCTCACCCCTTGCAAGTTCAACCCACCAGTGCCCAAAACCCTCAACATGAAGCAACCCCACCACATCGCAAACGGACCTCCTCTTCTCCTCGCCACCTAGCCCTGACTCCCCCCTTCACCGGACCTCCAGCACCCACAAAAAAATAAGGCAACCGATTATGTACCTATTCATGTATGTACAACACTCACACTCTCTCACACACAGTGACACACCACCAAACAAACTCCACATAACTCCCCCGCCAATCTACAATCTACACGGCGTCAACCGCGCTGCCTCGCACACGCATGCTTGCATGCATGCGCAATCTCGACGTGGCATAAATGGCCGAGAGAGGGTTGTCGGTATTAGTTGATAGGCAAAAGAGGGTCACACGTTCCGGCTGCTCTGCGGTGGTGCGTGGATGTCGTTGGTAGGTTCCCTGGGTCATCTGCCTAGTTATTGATTGGGGCTTGGGGCGGGAGAGAACACCGCGCAGATAGGTAGGCAGATGATGGACAGGCGTTGATCTGTAGAGATAGCTAAAAGTAAAAAGATTTTTTTTTCTATTCCTGATTTGTTTGAAATAGTTTAGATAGGTAGGGACTACGGATTGGACTGAGGGCGTGCTTGGTTGGAACGATTGGGCGGTGTGAGGGCGTTAGTGCGTGACTCGAAGCATTAAGTTTTACTCGGCGTACATATATGTGTGTGTGTGGGAGGGCGTGTGTGTCCTCCTGACCGCGGTAATTGGAGCGGCTTGTGGAAAGCTCTGGAGGGCGGGTTTATTTCCCCTTTGGAGTGGGATTTTGCATGTCAGGTTACTTACTCGAAGTTGCGGTTTGATGGGCTGCTTGGGTAATTACTAGGTAGGTAGTTACTATCTATTTACCTACTTGCCTTTTACCTCTCTCTTTTTCTTGATCTTTTTTTTTCTGAATCAGATAATGAGCAGCCACCTGATTATTTTGAAGCGTAGTTCTGGTGCAAGCATTCAAAAACTGTGTTGATACCTACCTATGTACATTCGCAACATGCATGAAAATGTGTGCACCAGTTTCACATCAAAGGAACTTACTCAAAGGATTCAGCAAAGAAACACTCCCAGTGACGCTATCTGGGCATTGCAAACCGGTAGTGTATCAAGGACGGTTGCATTATGAGACTCATTCCTCCGTATGCCTATTGCAATTGGCGTTGTCACTGGTATATGAATATAAGTACTTACAATTTTTGCAGAAGTTTCACGACGATATAGGAAGAAAATAACAGCAGCATGAAAAGTTGACTTGTCATCAGTCCTTATGGGTATTTGATCTCTGAAACTAGAACTCAAAACAGCATGAAGAATTTTTATACGTCGTCTTCACGAAAATGCAACATGATCAAGTACACAAAAATACATAACTGTCGCAATGATATACTTGCAGAGACGTATTACGATAGTTATTGGAAAAGAATGCACTTGGATTCCTTCAACTCACGGCCCCAAATCTACAAAAGCGCATCACGGTCAATGCTCGACATGAAAAGTTTCGACAGTAATTATTTCTCAATGCCTATTGTTGAATTTTTCGATACGCAAAGCTGCGCTGTCAAAACATCATCGAAACGCTATCGCTTTGTTGCTTGCAAATACAGAGATTGCTCTTGTGTGGTTACTCTAGGGGACAAAACATCTCAATCGATGTACGATAACAAAGTCATGATAGTCTATTGTTCTGGCGCATCAGTGAATGGTTGGCTGGTAGTATGCGTACCATCCTCGTCGACGTAGACTGGGATCCAATTAGTCGCAGCGATCAATATCGTGAGTGAGCAAGACGAGACTTACCATGAGGTTTTATGAACCAACTACACACAAAAGCCAGTCCGAATGTGGCAACCAGACATACAAACGTAGTTTGCCGAAAGCTCCCAACTGTCGCGCTGTAAATGCCGTTGAAGATTGTAGGGCCAATGACTCGAGCGAATGCGTGAAGAAGACCAGTTGCACCTAGCAACTGGCCAACCTTCTCCTGTGGAACATGCTTTGTTAAAGCAGCACCAAGTGTTGGGCTGCCTATACCACCAACGGCCGCCAGGGCGCCAGCTAATGCAAATACTTCACCTCTTCGAGCCAAGACAAAGCCAAGGTAGCCCATCATGTCGAAGAAGATGGCAAGACGAATGAGACTTAGTTCAAAACGATCGGATCCAGACTTCCGCATAGTCTCGTGTCCGTTCTTTCCGCGAAAGATGCGTGTGAGAAGAGGTAGCAGTACTATCAGAGCGAAAACGCGAGCTGTGTTGACGATTGTAGCATATAAGCCGCTTTCGCGTTCATGCCAATTGAACTCTCTTCGCACATACACAAGCACTACACCCATTGCGCTCATTGCAACGCCAAACATGATCGTATCGACAGCAGAAAGAAGGACCAAGTTCCATCGAATCGCTGATGAAGAGCCAGGACCAGTTGGCCAAAGGACTTTGAGAGGCTGAAGAAGATTGATGGAGCGAAGTTGGTTGATCCAATCCGAGGCAGGGTCACGGCTCTCTGCCTCTTCACGAGCCTTTTTTCGTGCATCCTCTTGCCGACTTTTGCTGAGAGACTCGGGGATAAGAAAAACTAGGAAGGCAATAAAGACACCATGCGCGGCCAGAGCGATGTAGAACATGGTGAGCACAGCCTCCTTGTGGCCAACATACTTTTGACGAGCGTCGATGATATAACCAGCTAGGGCAGGCCCAATAGCTATACCCGTGAAGAGACAAGCATGGAAGTATGAGAAGGCGACACCTCGCCTTTGTGGCGGGACACAATCCGAGGCGTACGAATGAGCGAGTGCCATGCCAACGATAAAGGAACCAGAGAGGCCTTCTAGACAAGAGCCTACCAGGATCCAGTTGACATGGACTGATTCAGGATATTTTGCAGCCAGAATGGTGAGGGCTTCACCGAAGAGAGCACCAACTGTGTTCAGAATTAGGAACTTCCCGCGACCATAGCGATCTGAAAGAGCACCAAGTTTTGGACTTGTAATGGCAGACAATATCCCTGCGCACAGGTTGATATAAAGAAGAAATAGCGAAGAACGAGAAGATACAGCGTCACTCTGACAGCGATCTGGTTGTTGTCCAGGATCCATAGGTCCTGAAATGGGGTCAGGGCTTTGCGTGGCATAGTACTCATCGCATACCAGGTCCATGATGAGGTTGACCTTTGGTATAATAATGCCCCCAAATGCTATAGTGAACAGAAGGAATGGCGGGAGAAGCCAGTAGATCTGCCGCGATTAGATCAAGTCACGACAACATTGCCAAAAGTGCATTGCGCCTACCGATGGACGTTTCCACCAGGGAAGCCCTCGAAACTCTGGCGCGTCCCACAGCTCTGAGCTGTCTTCGCCGTTATCATCATCATCATCATCCATACCGCCGTAATCTTGCGCGGTCAGGCTCAGCAACGGCGCGTCCTCATTGACAGTTTGAATCTTCGGGGATTTCAGGGGCGATTCGGGTCTGTACAGAGGTGCTTTTGGTTGACCTCTGGAGGCATCGTAACGTGATCGAAGCTCCTGATCAATGTCTACGTCCTCGAAAAATGCTGCATCAACATTAGACGACATTGTGACGCTGCTGTGGTGCTCGGCAAATGGTTTGTTTGATAGTGAATGGCGGCGACTCGAGTAACTCGAGGGATATCGTGGTCGTTAGGAACGCGTGGGCATTGCTGTTTACTCTGCGGAAAAAAATTAGCAGCCATTCCGTCGTCGAATTGCTATATCCGATATATAGATACTGCACTGCAGCGAGATTGCGGAGTGCATGTTGTCATCATGTCTCCGGGATAATTGAGCCTCAGCTTACCAATAGTTAACAGATCGCCGTGCAGCCAGCCACAACCAGGCTCCTGGGAAAGACAAAGTCACGTAGGTAGGAAAGAGAGAGAGATATCAAAAAAAGAGTTCAAGTTTTGTTAATGCGCTACATTGGTGCGCTATGCACGTCGACTCCCTTGACAGGTGGAGTTCCGTGGTTTGACCGTTTGAGATAAAGCCCGGCCCTATCATGACGTTACTACTAACTATCGTAATCCGTTTTCCCCGGTCGATCGGGCAGATTAGTTATGCTGCCGATGCGCTAGTTGGAATCAGGCAATGATATTGGGCATAATAGGTCATAATTAGTCGCAGCATGGCCAAGATGTTGTAAATAGATGCTTTGCGCCGAATTAATATGATTCTATTCCGTAATGTGTTTGATCTCATTCTTGACGGATGTTGCATGCGGCATGTAAATTTACATACTATGTAGTGACATGCTTGAGCTATTTATAACTACACGTGGCTTCCAGTGGCGACGGATGTCAAGGCAACAAAAGACTAGCTGTTGGTACTTCGAGCTCTCACCTCGGTTTAAATTTTATGCATAGATACAACAATATTTTGCTTCCCTGGTAGGATAGTATTGTCGGCTGGTATTGTCGGTTGGTCCACTTACCATGGTACTGCTGGAAGCCAGGACTGCTCCTGCTGTTCCGAGCCGCCTGCCCAAATCACATCCCGCTTACCCCACCTCACTTGACTCACCCTTCTCTTATGCCACACAGTATTCGCGGGCAAATTCAACCATCTTATTTTAACGCTGTATGTAGTTATATTATAACGCTGTATATATATTATTTACCGCTACATTTAGTCATCATTCGTCCTAAATGGAATGCATAAGGCACTTTGGTACGATTCCCCATTCCTTATCTCTACGACTATGTTCTAATGCCGAGTTAATAGGCGGAGTGGTTAACGCGCTGGCCTGCTACTCGTTCGTGTGAACGGAAGTTAGCCAGTTCCTTCGGGAGCGTGAGTTCGAATCTCACAGGTGTCGCGTAATACCGAAGTAACCATCATCTCTTTTTGCTTTTTTTTGGTGGGGCTCTGCAGCTTCATCACGTAAGTGCAACGGACCGCGGGGCCAATGTTACTCCGTATGCCGCAGTTGTACACGTCAGCTTATTTTTGGTCTTGTTTCTGACAAATACATAACTAGGTATTATCGAGATAGACATAGTTAACTACTATATTTACCACCATCTTAAAAAGCCCTCTCGTTTCGCTGACTATGGTGATCAGGCGAACGTTCTATGGATTTGCAGCCTCGCAACAAGTAGTTAGAGGAATTCCGCAGCTCTTTTTTTTTCTTTAAAAGAAATCTATGCTTCTCGTCTCGGGACGTTACCTAGTCCCCCGGGGCCCTAAGGGGTTTTAGAAGAGAACTAAAGACTTTACTATCATCTTGCTTACTTAACTACTACACTAGTTCACACGGTATTTGTCCGAATTTCTATATGTTCTTGTAGGTAGGTAGGTATTATTATATGATAATGTGCGTCGCCCGGTTGTGGCCGTAGTAGAATATTGAAATACAAGGTGCGAAATTAAATGCGTTAGTACTGCACGAAAGTATATATGGCGACGAAGATCTGCGAGCTTGCACTATAGAGGTATTGGTAATTTTGCCCTGCACTATTATTTCATCCTTTATAGCATATTTCTAGTTGTATTGTGGTGTTGGTACATTTTGGAATTGGGTCATGGCAATTAGATGGTACAATCATTTGATCTTGATATCTTCCCACTGCCATATTGCCGGGACACGATCTTTACACAATTCTTGAGCTTCGCCATCCATGAGGCCGTGGACATCTGATATGATAAGCAAAGTGTATGAAATCTTTATGAAGGGTTGTATAAACTTACAACAAGGCCCAATCACCTGCTGCCATCGATCAAGCTCAATCAAAGAGGCAGTATGCTCGGTTTCGGAGCCCCCTTTTTTCTGCACCAAAAGCTTTTGCTCTCTCATGATAATGGGCACAGGGCAGCCAGGAACGATGTATACCGTATCGCCAGGTAATGCTGTGCGCGGACCCAATGCGATGTATCCATTATTTATGATGATGAACTTTCTACCAGTCATGAGCCGCCGGCTAGCGTTTTGTAAAGTCTCGTCAAGCTCGTCAAATGTATTCGCGACATATGAAAGGCCTGTTGGCAATAGCTGTCCAAGCCTCGTTCGGTTTCCAGCAAGGGTCCGGAAGACTGCCTCTTTTAACAAGTGACTGCCTCGCCTTAAATGTCGCTCATATGTTGTGCAGGTCTCGAGCATTTCTGAAAATATGTGATCAATAGCACCCTGTACACCGTATGAATCCGTACCGACCATGGATACAAGCCCGATGCACAGTGCTCGAGTTTGTATTTGGCAGATTTTTCCAGATTCCTGGTCTTCTCCAAAGAGCCAGGATGATGGAAGACGTTCTGATGCTTTATACGCAGGCTAGTCTGTGGCTCCAGACAATTCAGAATGGAATGGCGCACAAATGTGTGGCTGGGCCCAATTAGGTACCCAGGAAGGTAGGTCAGGGATATGAACTCGTTTGTAAGAATCGATTTTGGTGAGAGTAACTGCATCATCTTCATCTACCACCGTCTCCACATATGTCAGGATGCTTAGGTCGTTCTTAGCATGAGAGATGACCACTGCAGCTTCAGCGAAAATCGTGGCCGTGTCTTTTGTATAATCCACAGCAATAGGCTGGAAATTTGATCTAGACGCTTGCGTATTCGACCAGTCAAGTTTCAGCGTGGCAAATACATGGTCCCTTGGATCGGTAGCTTCCAACATTCTAAAGTCATTTAGATACCAGTCCAAAATAACATTGAGCATGCTATCAGAGCCTCGTCTGCCGATTATTTGAGACAGTATGGTTGTAGTTACGGTTATCTTGCCGCGTAGTAGAGCTGGCTTCCACATTTGTGAGACAGCGTCCAATAAGAGTGGCCAGGCTTGCACGGCCATATCCCATGATAGTTCTTCTGCGCCGCATAGAATGATGGCAGTAGTTGCATACACTACTTCTTGTACGATCCACACTCTCCGCCACCAGGGCCTTTGGAAGAATTGAGCCAATGCTAGCTCACTTTTCAGCATAGTTCCAAATAGCTGGGTCATTGTGGCATCAGACGTTCTCAATGATGCTTGACACTTTCTCTGGAAATCGGGATGCAGAATACTGTCTTCTGAAGGCTGAACTTTGTCGCTTGCAATGGATGCTGCCTGACGTATTAGTTCCATGGCTCTAGCACTATCATTGGCGGCTTTTCCAAGCCATATTATGACCCTCGAAGCCATGAAATAGCAATTGTGCATCTCAGACACTTGGTGGTTCTTCTCGCCAACGTCGGCTTGATTGATACAGATGGCGTCAATCCAAAGAGTGCGTGATCGATCGCTAAGCCGAAGTTGAAGCAGCGCATCATCCATTCAGTGTTATTGGACAATCTTCTGGCTGATTACCCCAGGTGTAGGACAAGGCCTCGAACTTTGGTGGCGGATGGGCTTCAAGGAAACTCTCATATAAAGTACATTCTATTGCATCTTGTCCATCGATCGAAGAGGGTAAAATATCGAGGAGACGAATTGTCGCACGATCACCGTCCAGTTCCGAGTAGACACTGTCAGGCTGCGTTTGTTTGGACATTTTCTCAGCCTTGCGTTCTGAAAGTTGGGTTCGCAATTGCTATCCTTTACGAGAGATTTTGAGTATCATGAAGGATAAGAAGCTGGATATAAGCTATTCAAATCAAAGTTTGTCGCTGAATCGTGAAGGCTACCTAGCTAGGTAGCACCAGTTACCTAGGTAGTTATTGGTCGTGCGGCTGACCCATCATGTGATAAGTCAGCTGCAGGATCACAAAGTTGCTTTAGAGGATTGAAATTTCAGTCCTTTGAATTAGATTAATTAGACGAAGGAAATGATTTGATTTCAGATTTCTTTCACGTCGTGTGGTATTGTTAAGTGACATGTAAGTTGAAGCGTGTCACGCTTTGCACCTTAACTGACCTGTAGGTATCCATTGGGGCATCCAATAGTTACACAACTAGTCTAACTACGTAATACTTAGTCGATTCATGCATCCTTTTCTTGATATGAACAACTTCTGAGACCCTACAACGATGATGTACGAAGTAAGTTCAATGTATGATGACTAGGAGCGGGGCTACTTTTGACCGTGCGGCCCGAATGGGACGATCCTCCACGTTGCATCTTCAGGTGCCAATTGGTTGATATCCACAACGCGTCTTTAAACTTCATTCACACTCTTTTCCGCATTTGTTCTTCTAGTCTTTTTTCCTAGTCTTTCAGCCTTTGTCAATGTCTATAGTACCTTAGATAGCGGCTGTCTTTGGACTCTTTCCTTGCCCTAAGTTAGTTACAAGCGCGATGTCGAACCGCGCTTTCGATACCAGTCTCCATGGATCGGGCTATGGGTTCGAATCGCATCCTATGAAGGGCGTCGAGATGCCACCGACGTGGGCGCTCTTGGTCGCCCTGGGCTTCATGATTTTCGCCCTTTGTTTCTGGGTTAGCAATACCTCCAAGGTCAAACAAGTGGTTGATGCTAACACAATACAATAGATATATATTGCTTTGAACCTTCTCGCACCTACGCCACGTGAGCCACGCCGGTCTGAAAAGCAGTTCATCACTATACTGCCTGACGGCTCGCCGAGTGCTCCCAAAGAATTGCCATGTTGGTTGGACAAGTGGGCGGCGGAGAAGGAGGCGGCAAAAAAAGACGCAGCGAAAGAGCCGGGTACCAAAGTTGTGATACCGCCACAAATGCCAATTGATGAAGCTGAGGTGTTCATGAGTGTCGTGGTGCCCGCTTACAATGAGGAGGAGAGGCTTGAAGGCATGCTGGAAGAGGCTGTAGAGTTCCTCCAGAGTGAATACGGCAGTGCACACGACGGGAATCAGAGTACAGGGGAAGAGAAGGGCTGGGAGATTTTGATTGTGAGCGATGGCAGTAAGGATGCAACCGTGAAAAAGGCGCTGGATTTCGCAAAAGAGCATCAACTCAGTCAGCATCCTGCGCCGAAGCCAGGACCATGGTCTAAGAAAGAAAACGCAGCAGCACAACATTCGACACATATTGCACACGGTAGCATTCGTGTCATAAGTCTCGAGGAGAACCGAGGGAAAGGCGGGGCTGTTACCCACGGTATGCGGCATGTTAGGGGTCAGTATGTGGTTTTTGCAGATGCAGATGGTGCTAGTCGATTTCAAGACCTGGGTAAGTTGGTTGAAGGTTGCAAAAAGATTGAAGATACAGATGGCCGTGGTGTTGCTATTGGCAGCCGAGCGCATCTTGTAGGAAGCGAAGCTGTTGTCAAGGTACATTTCATCCCCAAAAGCTACCTGAGTTATCTAATGCATTGTAGCGTTCCAAACTTCGCAACTTTCTCATGCATTCTTTCCATCTCCTCCTCCGCATAATGACTCCTGCGGCAACTGCTCGTATCAAGGACACACAATGCGGGTTTAAGCTCTTTTCGCGACCGGCACTTCCCTACATCATCCCGTATATGCACTCCGAAGGTTGGATCTTCGATGTAGAGATGCTTATGTTGGCTGAAAGCGCCGATATTGCTATGATTGAAGTAGCAATAGGGTGGAAAGAAGTCACGGGAAGTAAACTTAATGTCATTTGGGATAGCCTCGGAATGGCGTGGGGCCTGGCATTACTAAGAGCTTCTTGGTTATTGGGCATCTACAGAAGAGATTAGAGGGAGCAATCCAAGACTTTTTGCAACATATTGCATCGCTAGCGAACCGAATTTTCACATTGACGGTACAGCTATACATGTCCACTTTGGGAGCTTCTTCAATTCCAAACCTTGAGTATCAGATCTTGTTGCGATATCATATCGTCCATGGTCCAGAGGTTGTTTGTTCGGGGGGCACTGCAACACATTTGCATCACAGCATCTTCGTATGAGTTATGACATGTATTAACGTGGACGCTAGCATCTGTTACAACACCAATGCTTACTATCGATATTCAGTTTTGGGATCAAAATAACACTAAATAAGGCTCTTCTATCTCCTGCGCTATTACTTCAAAATCGTCATGCGCAAGAGATCAGGTTCAAGAGCATATAGCGCCACAATCCTCTGAATACTAAAGCAAGCATACTGACTTCGTATGGTGCAAGCAGGTCACTCGATTGTTTGAGTGTATTGCAAACAAGAGTAGATAAGTGCGCCTAAGAACTACAAATACACTCTAATCGGATGACACCTTTTCAGCACTTAGCCAGCCACATACCTAAATCCTCCTTTCACGGACATGTTTACCTGAAGACCGACAGAAAGGTGAAAGTTGCGCGTGAATGCCCAACAAGTGAGGCAAGCAGAGCCACTGGAATGGACCAATCACAGTATGACTCTGAAGCCAGGCTAACCACATCAAGAGCTTCCTACTCACGTACACAAAGAGTTTTCTGTTCACCGATGGTATGTGACGGCAAGCATTGGATGCCGCATCGTTAGATGAGGTGTTCAGCTAGTCTACAGCTGAATACATGTTGGGCATCAAGCATCAAGATGGTGTTGTGATAACAGCTCGGAGCTGGATAGCATGTAAGAAGTGAGTTATTCAGTGGTGTATAAGAAGCCATTGACTTTGTATAATGGTTTGAAAGATACTACCAGGCTGAAAACTTCTTTTTTGTCTTCAATGAATTCCAATCCGCCCAATGTGTCAGTTCCGACGCCGTCAGATGGAGCAGTCAGTCGCGGCAATCAACACCAAGCTCAGTCAGTCAAGTCATCGAGTATAAGAGCAGGTCCTTCGAGGTAGGTGGTTCCAGTTCAGTGAAATGATGAATGTACTGCTGACACTGAATGAAGTGTTGATGTAGAGTGTTCGTGCAGCGCCAACAGAGATGGGCGTCACCGACACGAACCACCAGTGCCCCCGGTCGCCCCGCCTCAGGAGGAGAAGCTCATCATGCAAGATGTGGTTGGAGTTGGCTCGCAATTTGAAACGCCTGAGCATTGATTCTGCTTCGGTCTCTCAACGGAGAGAGGTATGAATTGTATACGTCGGGCTATACTGTAGCATAAAGTACCTAGGAGCAGGTTTAATTGCGTGCTTCACACTTGGACTAAATAAATCAAATACATTTGTGGCCATACTAATCCTAGAATGGATAGATATTTTTAAAGATTAAAAAGCTGTTATTTATAGTCGAAGTCAAGGCATGGGTAACCTTTCACATGATTGGCGTGGCTTCATGGCCAGACAGGTCCTAACCTTAGAGAGGGTAGCTGATACTGAGCTACACTATCCGCTGTGTTAGACCTCGATATAGGGCAAGGGCTGTGAGTGTAAAATCAGATTATCAGAGGGAAATTCCTGTGATAGATCGGCAGCTATAGTGACGACATTCCAGATACCTAGATAGGTATCCCATGTAGGGTAATAAACAGTTCCACATATATCAACCAGAATAGTATGCCTTATGCTGTCCTTGTGCTCTTGCGGAGACTTTGAGATTCGGCCAGAACACGCAGGCTTCGATAACAGATGATGATCATTGAAGGCCATTTAATTCCTGGATATCTTGGTTGTGCTTTGAACGACGATACGGTGAACAAATTCTACAAATGACTCAAGTTTTACATGTTAGCCAAACGTAATACTCCGTAAATACTGCACACTGGATGTCGGAATTATCAGTCTAATCCGGAATTCACCGCAAGTAAGCAGCCGCGTCTCTCGCCGCTGTAATAGGGAGGGTTGATCGGTAAGACTATCAGGCCGCCTGCCTGGAAGACTATGCGTCAATGCATATGTAGGTACTAATCTAGGCTTTTATCTTATACATTTACTACCTATCTATGTCGAGATGTACATTGTATTCATTTTTGCTATTTAAAGATTCTCTCGGTTAGTGGCTTCATGAATGAGTTTCGACTTGGATTTCCAGATCGCTTGATGCGTGAGTGGAATGATGCAGCATCAGTTATAAGTATTCAGAGATGCGAAGAATCTAACTTTTATTTTCCAGCCCGATCTCGCCTTTTGAGAGGTTTCTGGGCAGACATGCACGCTTACCTAACATGACTAGGGAGCCTGGTAGATCATTTACCGGAGATGCAACATACCTAGGTATTATGTCTTGGAAGGTACCAAAGCTAAGGTATGTTGAGTCGTGGGTGGGAAACTTAGTCGCCCATAAGTTTGACGGGTATTTCTGCGCCTGGGTTCAACGTGCTCTTGACAGGCTGGTGAGGTTGTGGCAGCTCGAATTGCACTGCGCAACCAAGATAAGCGCCGCATCAATACTATATTTATCAACCTTCCCAACGAATGAACAGCGCTTCAATCAGTGATTAGTGGATCTTGCCGCGTCTACAAGATGAAGCCGTCAGCACCACGAGTACGGGATTTGACCGGGATCAGTACCGATCTCTGTCTGGCCCGGACCGTAATTAACTATGTAGCATGCTAGATTCCGTTTCGCTACCGGGTAAGAGATGGTTGAAACTGTCTTGCACTAACGCTGTTCACGACACTTCCATTCCCCCCGCTAATCAGAGGTGAATTTATCCCGCTCCCTCGTTTTTATCCCTGTTCAACTCAGGTGGTGGGTGTGCTGTAGGCACGGATCCCGGATAGCAACCACATGTGCGATTATGCGATACAACGATACACGTGAAGTGTTTTCCTATTTTCTTCCGATAAAGCCACAGTAACTATATAGGGCAGGCCTTTCTTTGCGCCCGGAACAACTCCCGCTTCCGCGCCAATATATCTCGCCTTTTTGAGGTAGGGAAGCGATGTCTTACAATGACTATCGTGGCATGGCATGGGCAGTGCCTCTGGCTTCATCGACTGGCTAGACACATGGAAATTCCGCACCCTATTCTAGTGTCTTGAGATTCTGTGTGCCCCACAATCGAGAATGTAATGGTCCTAAACTGTCTAATGCAATATCGGAAAACTTTCTTGCATCTATAACTTGTAGCCTGTGTGACACCAAGCACAAGTCCAAGAGATCGCCGAAGTGTCTGATAATTTAGGTACAAGTAAGTATATTGCACGTCACAGACTACTTGTATTTGTGACTTCATTTGCGTTCTTGCACTCTATTTCAAGATATATATATAATGCTCTATGCGGTACTTTAAGACCTTGGATCACTACCCTTCACACACCTATCCCTTCTCACACACCACGACTTCTTCACCCAAAAATGCCTCAAACAACGGCAGCTCGAGACCAACCCAGACCAACCGAAGATGCCAGTGTTGACGTGAACTCGTAAGATGATAGAGACCCCAGCTTGATCTGTCTTGACCATTACTCCTAGAACTAAAGCCAGCTGCGCATGTTCTCGAGACAGCGCTCAATTTCGCCAAAGCAATCGCCCCACAGATGGTTCTGTCGTTTCCACACGGTCTTCCGGAGACTCTCGCGTCAAAGAGCTAGAGTTTGGATATATTGGGAGCCAATTCAACATTGACAAGCAAAACAATGACAAAGTCGAAAGCCAAGAGGAGTTCGGCGATTTGGACTTTTGAACAAGGAGCAATACGCTCGGCCAAGTGCAAGTCATTGGACAGGAATAGTAGCACGATTTTTGTTTATAATAATCGAAAATTTGTTTTGCCCCATCTTGAGTGCTGGTCGTCTGCACACATAATATCTTTCCAAGTCTAATTAGAATTACAGAGACCCTTCGCAAGAGTTCTCGTGTTCTGAGGATAGGTTTAATGGAACAACCTCGTTGAATGCTAATCCCAAATGTTTCCCCAGTCGTGGGACGGACCAGGACCGGGGGGCAGGATGCTCCAGAGTCCAGATCATTAAGAGAACGCTAAGCGAAGATATGTAATTGAGCTGAAATCCATACGAGCCGCGATCTCTTTCCGATGTTATCGCCACAGTTTTATGTTTTGCCATGTACCCATGCCTAACGGTGGCCCAGACACGGGATCTTGAATTTTGATGATTGGGTGGAAACTTGCTCCAGCCAATCGAAAGGTAACTATCTTGTAGGTAAATGAGATGAGATGCTTGGCGTTGCATACTGACCATCAGTGCATATGCCACCGTTATGCTGTACATGCAGCGATTCCAACTCTTGATAGGGTGGAGTCATCTAATTTGCATACATCCTTCGGTGACTTCGTACCGGGTAGATATCTCGGCCAGCTCGGCTTGCCTGAACCACCTACAGGACAGCACCGGTGACTCGGCTCGATACGAGCGCTTGAAAGCCGTGGAATTGGACAAGATCAGTAAGTGATATGGACATTTTGGCATTAGCCGTTGCAAGCAAGTTCCATCGATATTAGTTCTTGGTATATATAATACCTAGGTAGATATGGCTCAAACTTATCGTGACCATACCAAGTAGAGTCTGAACATTCACCACGAAATAGTCGGGATGAGTCGCACGTTTTTGGGCTCGCTGAGACCAAATGATCTGAGATTACTATTGTAATTACGAAACGAGCGAGGCATTTGCGATGCTGCAATGCTGCCTTGAATGTTTACTATTCAAATCTTATGACCCAGCCATCGCCCACCCGCTCACCTTTAGCATTGACCCCACCCCATAACACGACGCTATGACCATTTTCGGTAACATCTGCACCGAAGAATGCTCTCGGTCCTGGGTGAAGTTTTCCGTCCTCTTCGCCCAACGCTTTGTCCGGTGGTGGCTGAATGACAGCTTCTGCCCACGCAAGGTGTCCAGTCTCAGCACCAATTGCATGGCGTATGGCATCTTTGATCTTTGCTGGTTTGATGGCTTCCTTCACAGACCAAGCAGCCTTTGCTTCAAGATCACTTGAAGGAATTTGCAGGACCCAGGTATCGCTACATTGTGTGATCGCCTTAGGATCCTTTGATTTCTTGTCTAACTGCCCAGAAGTGGTCGAGAAGTCTTCGCGAGCGCCAAGAAGGTAAATCATGTAATTGCGACCCCAACCTGTCGTAAGTGGAATTAAGGCACCATCATGACGAGCCCGAGGACCAGAAACCAAAGGATTTGTTGGGAAGGAGAATGATTCCCAAGACATCTCATCCTCTGGTAGAGACATGCCTAGATGATGCAGCTGACTGCTCATCTGGTCAGTGGATGATAAAAGCCAAAGCTGGCCGTTGGCTAAAGCAGCATTGGACGTTGCCACGGGGGCCGTAGGAAGCTGCTTCCATTCTCGTGATATGGGATCAAACTTCCACAGGTCTGATGCTGCATCTCCAGTCGCATCGAATCCACCAAATAGAATCAACGTGCTGTTATGTTCAAAGAATTTCGCTTTGCAGCGTGGGCCTGGCACTGTTTCACCCTTTTTAGCGGCAAGTGAGTCCCAGGCTTTTCTCTCAGGATTGAATAACCAGACACATGATTCTTCATCAAGTAACTGTCCCCTCTCACCACTGCCACCATAAATGGCAATGTTTCCGTGGAATTCACAAGCCGCATGATTTGTTCTTAGCGTAGGTACTTCTCCACCTTCTTTGGTGGGCAGTGCTGGTATGAGACTGTAATCCATTCCGGTGCTTCCAGTATGCTCAAGCGTAATTGCATGGATGTCATTGCTTGCGATTCCGTTCTCCGCTGTGGTTCCACCAAATATATATGCTTTATTACCTACGACGGTCACGCTGTGATGAGACCTTGCAAGCGAGCGTCTACGTAAATCAGCTTGAGCAGTCTTAAACCCGATCAATGAACTGACTCAGTGAAATCGTTTGAAGCAGTCGCAATCCTTGTGAAGGTGGCTTTTAGCGGCAAAGTAGGCTTCGACACCAGATATGCTGCATAGCCTGCCTGAGCGCCGTGCTCAATTACCTCTGCAGCTATATATGCGCCAGCCGCTATTTCTGCCATGGTGGTTGAGGAATATGCACCTCTTGTTGGTCAATGGTATTGCTGAGAAGCAAAAGTAGGTAATGGTCTATGGCCAGGGTGGACTAGAAGGGAGGGGTGGTGTAAGTAAACTCACGCAGGTACCACACACTGTGACGTCACCTGAACTCACATGTAAACATCGCCAACATAACAAATTTGTCTTGCAAATAGAGTTCATATGAATGGCAGGACTGATACATCACCCACTAATAGTGCAAAAACTAGGCAAAATAGCTTGGTGTGGGATTGAGTCTTCGCGTCCGGCAATGGTGAATGACGTATCTTGCGAACCATTGTTAGACCAAAGTTTATGTTGATGTATACTTCACTGCCGACACTATAGGAATAGTGGATTTCCCTTATTCAAATCTAAATAAGGACATTCTCGTCACTTGGTCCTGTAGACAATGGCTGATTCTACCAAATACAGTCTAGCGTCTAACTACAATTCCTGCTTAGAATCAAGTCCTACTAAAGTTGGATTGCTAACTAGAAGTTTACTTACAGCCAAACTGGAGCATCGCTCCCTAACGGTTTCGGCATCTCTTCCCAACCAACTTCGACACCACTAATTCCTGCCGAGTGCCTAACCGCCTTCAATTCCCCAAAGTTGGTTGTTCTGGTTTCCATGTATTGTTCCCATACCTTTGGGTCTTCGAGATATTTCCTGGAAAATCCACTTTTTCCTGGATATTGTCCCATGCGTTTCAGGAAATTCATGACACCCGCTAGCGACACATGGACATTGTACGAGCCACCTTCCTTGACTCTTCGAGATAGCGCTACTAGAATTCCTGATGCAAGGAAATATCCAGCACTGTGATCCAATGCTTGACAGGGTAATACCCGAGCTGGTTCACCAGCTCCGTAGGCTCTAGCATCAGCCACGTTGATGCCCGAACATGTTTGCACCAATGAGTCGAAACCACGATTCCCGGACCAGGGGCCATCGAAACCGTATGCATTGAGATTTGCGATGATTAGATGAGGGTTTACTGCGGCGAGTTCTTCTGCTGATAGACCCTGTGCTGCCAAACTCCCTGGTCGATAGCTCTGAATGAAAACATCTGCTGTACGGAGTAAATCAAGGAGTTTAGCTTTGTCTTCAGACTTTTTTATATCAAGCTGAACGGTACGTTTGCCACGCGAAAGGTCGATATCAAGAGCCGGAAGATCAGGTAATGTGGGAGAAGTGACCCAGACAACATCTGCACCATGTGCTGCCAATGTTCTGCCTGCGACAGGTGCTGCAATAACTCTGCTCATTTCCACAACGCGAATGCCTCGAAGGCACTTATTGTCTTTCATAGATTGAGGCACCTTTCGTATATGCGGGTATGAATCCAGAAGTCGACTGAGCGTGATTGGGAACTCAGGGAGATACCTATCCTGAGGCATTTCACTCCATTGTTCAGGTGATCTCAAAGCCGCAATTACGGCGCCACGTTGGAAGGCCTGAGTCTCCAGATCGACAGACTTCCACTCGAGCATCTTCTGTGACACATCTGCTCTCGATGCATCCAAACTTAGGCCCAGAATACAGAGCGCATTCTCTCGATGATTAGGAAATGAATCGTGCATTCTCACATATCCATCGGCAGTTTTGTAAAGTCCTCCAATGGATCCCCAGGATGATAGCGGAGGGTTTCCGTTAAGTGAATAAAGCCTTTCCGATTTGAACTCCACACATGCATGCTCTGCAGGGACAGTTACTTTGGGTATTGTTGACTTATGACGTATGGACCAGAAATTTGCAGCTGTGAGAGCGGAAAGTGCAATTGCAAATTGAGCAAGATCTGCAACCTTGAAGGAACTTTGATAGCATTCTGTATGATCTGAGAAATCAATTGTCTCAGGCGTCAAAGCATGCTGTGGTAGACCGAGTACTTCCCACGCATATTCCAACAACTCGTAAACCGAGAATTGAGATAATTCAGCCATCTTTAGGTATAAAATCCTGTTTTAAGGGTGTAGTTTTCGAAAATTATGCAGCCCATGTAATGGGAGACTGCAGCAATAGAGGATAGATACAGATACGTGAACACGCATCTGACATTACTTTTTGACTGCCATGTAATCGGACAGACGGTCTTTGCAAGAGAGCGAAGGTCTGTGCTCTATTGGGTTTAGGGTGCTTTTTCTAGACACGAAGAAACCGCTAATTGCCGAGACAGCCCGAGGAGAGACGATCTTTGTAAAAGAGCAAAGGTCAAACAGACTACTACACGTGGACCTCTAATTCACTAGGTTCTGTAGTCCCGCTCTATCTCAAGGCTCAACCAAAACCCTGAATCAACAAATCCACATTCGCGTTTATTTACCTAAACTAAACCTTGTTTTGTAGATGCTTTACAAATTCAAACATTTCGTCTTGAAGCTGACAAGTCAAGAAAATATACAGGAGGGCATCTGCAAAGAACAATCGCTTTATGCTCTTTTATGCCCGTTTGATTCGATCATTATTGCTCCGCGTCACGTAACCTGTGTTCAACGATGGAGCCTCACTAGACTAAATAATGCTATGACCTTCAGATTACCTACAGATTACCAAGAATGGAACAACCCTGTCGAAGTAGGCAATTCTCAATCAAGATGTATTGCTATTGGACTGAGGTGGTCAGGATATGCTGCCCCCTCTGTACGAGCTCTATGACATCGCGACCTCCCAACTGACTCATCAACAAAACAATACACAATTGTTTCTCCTGCAAAGCAGAGCTCAATGAATACAACATATCACAGTATGGAAAATATTACAACTACCTCGATAAATCATTCAATCTCGCCGTTAGGTCAAGGGCAATATAGGAAGCGGGTAAACTGATGGGCTTCCATGTGAAGTTTGATTGCTTTGAAGAGGAGGAAAGAACAACAGAGACCTAGGCCACATCACATAAATCAGATATTGCTCTTTTCAAACATTGATCTATATTCAAGGACTTGGGGGACATTCGTTACATGGCATACATCATCGTTTCAATTCAGGCTGCGCTTACTGACAGCCTTGTTTCTGTCTCTCGATGCTGGAGCAGATACTTCAATTAGCCGAGGTTTCACACATCACATTGCTTGGACTTGAGGTGAATTTCTTTTAGATCAAAGTTCCTCTTCTTAGTAGATACCATCTGTACAAATTCAAAGCGCCCCTCACAGAGGCTGAATCTATCTATATTTTGTAGCAACAAGTTATAGGAATATGTGCAATAGTCACTACGCGTAATTGAAACAAGGTTTTGTGGAGTGATTCTCAATGTTACATGTATGCCTATTCACAGCTGCCAAGCGACCAGTCACATTCCTCCCACTAAACAGCTGCATTTTCTCAGACTGTTTCTGCATTCTTAAATCCACAAAAAGTACTCAGATATCAACCATCAACTCTTCTAACTCCCTCACCATGAGCAAATCTACTTCCACAAGCGATCGTGGCTCAATACTGTATGTGGAATAACTACAATTTATGATGTCAAATAATTCTCAGCTGATTGATCTTGCAGTGAGCAGATATATGCCCCGATTTTCAGAAATAACAATACTGATGCTCGCCCTGCTCTCTTGACGCAATCTAACGTACAGCGCCACGAAGTGCAAAATAAACATCTGGGTAGAGAAGGGGTAAGCGTAAAGAAATGGCTGGAAGACGTACATGATGCAAGAGTGCATAATGAGCTATTGGATCCTAAAGAAGATTTGGGGATGGATACAAATCCTCTGGAAAGGGTGGTGAGCTCTGAAGATCGGCCAGCGGACGAGTGGAAAGGTGCAATGCTGGTGCGAAATACACGGACTGGCAAGTATGATAAGGTGGTTCGCGGCGCGTATAGTGTGGACTGAATGGCTGAGAATGGGAGGTATAGCTTTGTTATCTTTGGTGATTTAGTAATCTATTAGCTTCTACTCAAGACTGTGTTAACACCAATGTACACTAGTTGTATCATGGTAAACACATCTTCTTCTTGAAAATTCGATATGGTGCTGATTACTATTGAAAGAAGCGCTGCACTTGTTCAACCTTTATTCGAACTTCTTATCAGCTGTGGCAAAGTGAGATCCAATTTGTAGTAAGTCTGACTTGGTTGTATCAGACTCTCGACATAGTAGTAGGGCAGGCTCTTGCGGTTCGACAGCGTCAACTTTATGTGTTGTGGATTTGGCAATTGATCTTTCGTACTCTACAATCATTCTAATAAATTCTTGAGTCTAGAAACGACAGTGATTGATTGCAGGGCACATACGATGGAGAACTACCAATCGTTGTCGAGGTGTTTTTGCTGTAATCCTTGTGCAATAGTTGCTTGTTTAAATGCTCATCCTCTGAATCGTCTTGCTGTGAATGGTTGCACATGATTGATAATATGACAAGACAGAGATTATTTGACTTATATATCATAAAGGAAAAGTTTCTTTTTATAAGATTTCATGTACGACTATATAATGTACACATTCCTCATGCTTCGAGGGTTTTGCATCACCGGTATATTCTTAGTGTCTCTGGTTGAAGCTACGAATCCTGAGCAATTATTATCAGCATCACCGCTTAGAAAGGCCGTACATAACTCCTAACTATACGGAAGTCCCGAAGCTCATTCGTCACCACGCCTTATGCAAGGAGCAATGACAGGTGCTTTTGTGGCTCAGTCAGTCTCACCCCATTTATCGAAGGTCACTGAGCTCTTAAACACGACGCACTAGATCGAGAGCCGTCAGACCATTTCCAGACTCACTTCGACCGCCCTGGTGCAATATCGCTTAGGTTCCGGAAATAAAAGAAACTTGTTTCAGCTTTTATTGGTGTGACGATGGGACTGAGGCTTCAAGAGATTATTGGGTTGGTTCAGGATAGACTCCGATATCTAATAGCTGCAAAGAGTGGCTTTGGTATACTGCACGGCTTCTAACTGCTTCCCCTGAATACTGTATTCAAGTGTGTCAAGTCCTATATGTGTTGAGCTTACGCTTTGGTATGTTATTGGACGCGTATGTGTTTGCAAGGCTCACGTAGCGGTGTAACACAGGTAGGATTCCGTTGGATTCCAGGGTCCTCAGCATTCAGCGTATGTGCATGAATTACGAAAACGTGTTGAAAACCTGATACGATCGAGATTAGCACGATTAGACATACGTAAGCAGCCCTGTCGGCCTCAGTAACAGGTAGTACAGAACCCCGAACCAGCTATCCCATCTTGGAGCTTGGCATCAAGCGTTTCTTGATCGGTGAATGCGTAATTCCATAGTTAGTGCTTCACCTTGGCTGTTTCTCTACAAACGCCAGATTTGCCACTGTAGGAAAATTAGTTCATGATGCTGATGAAGTACCCATGGCTATAAAAATCTCTGTAGCATTATCCTGTTATCGTGATTTGATATAGTGCGTTTTGAAGGATAGGTGAAGACCGTAGAATAGTCCATCACAGCATCGTCAACACCAAGTTCATCCCCATTGTCAGCAGGAAACCCAAACGAGAAAAATCACTAACGAAAGTAGACTTCCTTAGACGGGCGCAGGAGTCAACCTCGTGGCAAAGAAATATGAAGTCTGTATTAGCCCCCTAGGTCTAAGTTTTTATCTCTGATAAGTCGCTATAGAGACTTGTAACGATATCAGGTCAGTCGTAAATCAGTTACGCTCTGAGAGTGCTTTCGCAGGAAGATTTCAGCCACCGCTGAAATCCCTGTAGTTGGGCAAATCCCTTTTATTGGGCGGTTGTATGAAGTTGTAGTTGTATTGTTTAGAGTTCTATCTATACTATATGAGGCGGCAGTGGTTGATGGTGAGGGATCGGTCAAATCGGTCAAATAACTAGGATCGTTTGATCAGGACCGTTCAACTGGGATCAATCGCGGGGGATCGTATAAATGCGATCGTTCAAATTGCTCAAATTAATTAGGATTAGTAGCGTAGGTGATAACTAACTTTAGTGTTAGTCACATGACTACCTTAACAATTACAAACTTAATGATACGGACGGTGTTTTCGCGGCAGCTCGATCGATGGTGGGACTTTCGCAAATGGCAGTGGGATAATCGGGGAAACGGCGAAGATATGAGCGGATGCGGATTGATGTAGATAAGATGGTATCCGACTGTTCATTCGAGGAGATAGTTCGGCGGCAGTGGCAGTGGAAGCCAGAACTGCGGCTACTCTCTGACGACCAAGGCTTTCCCGCCTACAAGGAAGCAGTTAAGAGACGGCTCGCACCTCACAACTTCAACCGACCTTTGAAGTTGATGAAGGACCCACGCAAACAAACAGATTGGACCACATGGCTTGGATACCTCAACTTTGAGCAATGGTGGTTGGAACGACACGTTGCCGCCACGGAAGCCAGGGGACGGCAATACCACCAAGCCTGGAAGAGGTTTCTCAATGCAGTGCGGCCGTCACCAAAGGGAGGAATAGAATTGCATGGCGCAAAAGACAGCCTTGACTACGTTGCCACCGCCGCTGAGGCTCTAGAGTCTTCGCGAACTCGAAAGCGGAGTGAGAACACGAAGACGGTTGCTCTAGGCAAACAGTTGGCCGCTGCTCAGGCCGACCTGGACACGGCCATGAAAGCGATTAATGGCTTCATCCAAGATACGGAACCTTATCGGGATGCAGAGATAACCATCTACTGCCAAAAGAACCGTGTGCAGTGGATTCTTAAGGAAGCGCGTGTGACAGAGGCCGAGGTGTCGCAGCAACGCGGGACAGCGAAGAACAACTCAAAGTCGGACGCGGGTGAGAGTAAGAAGAGAAGATGCAGTGATGATGATGTCATCCCCTCCAAGTCATGGTCTAAGAGGACGAAACGGGGAGGGGGCGGAAAAGATGTAGTTCTAGACGCAGTGTCAGGACAACCTCGTCGAAGTTTGCTGATGCATCGGTACAGTAACCCGTGGCGTGAGATCATCTTACCCCCGGAAACGAGGTTGAATGACCTATGAGCAACATGATAACTTGGTTAATTAATATTTACATGTCTCTTGTTGTGCCCTGTATTTCACCATAGAGTTTGTGGCTCGTATTTTTCACCTTCGTCTGATCTACCGGCCATCTCACCAGCAGGCAAACGACAGCCTATCAGCAAATGATAGTAACTTGGGATATTCGAATCCAATATCAAGCTAATTAGACGTTCGATTCGGAGAACACGAGAAAATGACCGCTGCTGAGGTGTCGGCGCTTCATATCTTGGGAGAGCTCAGGGAACATGTCAAGCGTCAAGGAGAAGCGATCGCAGTTGGTGAGCATAAAGCTAATTCAGAGGGAAGAAAATTGATAATTCACTACGGCTATGTTGTGCAAGCCTGGGGTGGTATGGGCAATGTCTCACATGCACAACTCCCAACCATCTTAAAAGGTATTTTTTAAAGTCTATACTCCCAAATTACGCCATTCGGACTAAAGTTGATATGACAATGACGGAGCTTGTGCGGGCTATTCTTAAAGTTAGACGCAACGTACCACTCGTGCTCATATCCAAGCCATTTGACGCGGTACTGTAGCTTTTTGCGATTGACACGGACATTGAGTATCTCCTCTACCTCGCATTCGTCGTCCATGTCCGCACAGGAGCTGCTGAGAGCACTGGTCTGGCGATCAGAAAGCTCACTGCGACACTTTACTATTACGAAAAAAGTGTATGTGCACCCCTGAGCATATCCTAGGTTCCTACTGCAGCGTGTAGTACCTGCGAATTGTGACCTATTAATACATATTTCTGTGCGTTATTTAGAATTTTCATAATCGAGGCATTGCCATTATATACATGCCGATGGTGGTAACTAGTGTGAATACAATACGACAGGCTTCCATCGCCACAAGGCCGTGAACACTATCAATTTTCCACTGTCTAATTTTACCAACTCCATCAATGCTTTCTCTCTCAGATTTTTACCAAATAAAAAACGCCATTTGATCACTAAATATCTGTTTATGCACTACCCGCAACCTCCCCGAACCACTGCCTCAACGCCCCCGCCAAAACTCCTGGTAGCTCTCTGACATCTCTCACCACAAGGTAATATCTGAACGGAAACCTCTCCATATACTTCCAACGCACGACCTTCCCATCTGGAGTGATTTCCACAGATTGAAGATCCAAAATCGAGGTCTTTTCCTTCTCCCTTGCAGTTTTAGAGGAGGAGGATTGGGTTGCTGGATTGATCGATGGTGTTGGGACTGCTGTAGCAAGGGGCACTGAAGCTGAAGAATCAATGATGACAAAAACAATCATGACACGCTCCTCCTGCGCTTTACGTACGAGGCGTTGAATCTCTGCGTGAGAATCGCAAATGCCATCGGAGACGATGAGCATGAGTTGCCATAGATCTTCGCCGCTAGAGCTTGACCATTTTCTCCGGGCTTCGGCAAAGAGACCCAAGCTCTTATCTACTAAGCCTCGCACATTCGTCTTCGCCGCATCGAACCCGAACTGCTCGAATACCCGTACTCCAGCTTCAGAGGTGAATGGCTTATCAAAGTCATGCGCAACGTTGATTTGATCGCCGAATCCAACGACAGAGACTTCACCGACTTCAAGCATAGCCAGCGATCGGGTGACAAGAGTGAGGGTTTTAAGGGCTAAGCTACTGGCTCCACTCTCCGCCATAGACCTCGAGTCATCGAGTGCGATCATGACTTGGTAACTTCTCTTACTCGGTTGACTTCGTCGAAGCCAGATCTTGTCACGCTTGTAACCCGAGGCAATATAAGGAATGATGCGTTTCAGATTTAGTCGTTTGCCGGTACGGAAGTCACCCCGAAGCTTAGTAGCCAGTGTAGGTGCAAGAATAAGTCGTAAGTGTTCGGTCAATTGTTGAGACAGGGAGTGCGTGGCAGATTCGTGAGCGAGCCAGAGGGCACGAGCCGTATCAGGTGCAATAGTCGCCGGGTCGAGGTGTGTAATTTCAAGCTGAGTCTCAACCTCGTGTACAGACGATGCCTCAGATACGTTTTCTTCCAAGGGCAGAGCATCTTCCATATTTTGGTCATCTTCATACGAGAAAGGATGCTGTTCCCCAACGAAGGCTTGTGGCTGACCTTCGACTGCATTCGACTGTGGCTGTTGCTCTTCTTGTTCTTGCTCTGCATCAGGCTGAGCATCAGGCATTTCGACATCTTGTTCAGCATCGTCGATGTCTCGGCCAAGGTCTTCAGGCCTGGATGGCATTTGTTCTTCTTTGTCGTTCATTGGCAATGCCATATTGTGGTCCAAAGCCTTGGCCTGATCTTCAGTTGCTGTTCCTAAAGCCTGAGTATCGGGCTCTTCTTCTTCATCACCCATGTGCTCAAAATCAGCATTGGCCATGTCGATCTCCTTGTCGATCTGCTGGACTTGTGTTTCGTCCTTTTCACGCGTCTCAGAAATTTGTTTCTGTTGTTCGTACCATTTTTCGAGAACGTCACCTAACTTTTTAAAGGACTGTTTTTCGCGTGATTCTCCAGGCTGCTCACCCCGGCCACCGGCCTCAGGCGCTACTGTTTGGCCAAGTGCACCATCTTCAGCTGTGGTTTCTTGCTTTTGTTCAGACGAGTCGCCCTCTTGCCCTTCGTCTTGCTTGGCGGTACTTGCAGAAGCTTGCTCTTGCTTGTTCTTGTGTGCCTCTTCATTTGCTTCGGCGCCAGCACCAGATTCAGCATTGACATCAGCTTGGTTGTTCTCTTGTGCATCCTGCTCGTTAATGTCTGGAACATTTTCGTCAGGCAGTGGAATAGCAGCATCGTCATCGTCCATAGGCTCATCACCTTCTTGCTCTTGCTCTTCTGGCGGTTGTTCGTCCTCAATGTGACCTGTAGTCTCTTTCTCTTCTTCGCCCTCCTGCTCCGGTCCGATTTCTTCATCCATTGTGTCTGGCTGAGCATTATCATTATTCTCATTCGTTTCGTCCTCTGGGAGGTCATCGTCCATGTCCATATCACCCAAAGCATCATCATCATCCTTGCCATCTTCTTGACCATCCATGTTGAGGTCCTCAGGCAAGTCGAGAGTCTCTTCTTCTTTCGCATGTGGGTCCATCTTCTCTGTTTCGCCCACACCGACATCTTCATCTTGATCTTCACCTTCCATATCCATATCTTCTTCTTCTTCGCCATTTTTCCCTTTTTCATCGTCTTCATCCCCAGGTTTCTCCTTTTGTTCAGCAGCAACCTGCTCGTCTTGATTCTCAGTGCCCACATCGTCCTTGCCTTCTTTATCTTTTGTATCATCCTCTTTCCCACCTTCATTCCACATCTTTTCATCAACGGCACTAGGACCGAGATCATCGACACTTCCGACTTCACTTTGGACTTCGTCATCACCTTCTTCTCCGGATTCATCGCCTTTGTCTTCTTTGTCGCCAACTTGCTCTGTGTCGCCTTCCATCTCCTGTTCGCCCATGTCGACTGCATCTTCTTGTTCTTCGATACTACCTTCGCGCTCGACTTTTTCTTGTGCCAGGTCTTCAAGATCTTCATCATCCTCGATATCCTTTGAGATATCTTCGGCACCTTCACCTGCACCGAGGCCTGTACCTTCCTCAAGTTTTTCATTTTGACCCTTCTGTTCATCCGCAGATTTCTCTGGTGGCTGACAGAAACCTTGAGTACCTATTTGAACGAACGATTTACAAAGTCGATGGAGGAGATTAGCGGTAGAGGCATGAAGGGCATCAAATCGATTGACAAGGTACTTGAGCGCCTCGACATATTGATCGAGGATCGGCTTGGTCGAAGCAATCATGGCAGCTATCACCGATAGATCAGAACTCTCATAGAGGTACTGTATCTGATCCGATATAGTCTGGATAGCTTTCGTAATCTGTAGCGTATGGAAAGCGCTGAATGCAGCCGACAGTGCATGCTCTTCTTTGGCCAACCAGGATGCATCTTCAGTTGAGTTGGGAATATCCTTCAATGCACTTTGCACATCTTGCATCGAGCCCAGAACAAGGTCAAGTACATCGAAAATTTCCTTTGCACACGTCTCAACACTGATGCGCTTATCCTCCGGGAAGCTCAGAGCCTTTGCCTCGGGGTAGGAGAACAAGAATGGTTTGATTTGCTGAAGGATGGTCTTGGCCACATCACTGTCGAACCATTCCGTCGTGGACGCGTTCATTTCCTTGAGGTGAACTCTGACCTTATCTTCGAGCGACTTCCGCGCCTCGCAGTCAATATTTTTGGGCATCTTGGGCAACTGACCGTATTCATCTGCGAGACCTTCAGAAACCGATGCACACTGTCGCATGGTGGAAAGAGTTGCGTTGAGATCGCTGGTCTTGCTTAATTTCGCTTGTGCTGCGATCATATCGCTGCCAACTCTTAATACCGCGGCGAGCCAGCGCAGAGTAGGTTGAACACACGCAAACTCTTCATGTTGCTGTGCCGAAGTCCAAGAAAGTCGGCTTTCCTTTGCTTCACAAAGGCCCACAACATCTATCATGGGAGATTTTAACAATTTTAGACTTTTAGAGGCTTTGGCCAAGGTGTTGCGCTGCCTGATGGACATGTGAAGCAGGCCTTCCAAATATCCAATGCTTCGAGCAACATCATTTGGAGTGAGATCGCCAGAATGTTCTTTGGCTACACGTCTGACTTGAGACAATATAATAAGCGCTTTGTGAAGATGGTAATCCGCAGCGCGTCCATGGCCTTGATGCAGATCAATGATTGGAAGAGTGGAAAGAATGGTCGAAAGCTCATCTTGCTTGCAAAGACTATCCACACTGAGATTGGAATTGACACCCATCTGTCGCAGTTCTTTCATTGTATCGGCATATAACTTGCGTTTTTGAGTTTTCAAATGTTGTACTGACTCCTTGTTGTCTCCAGTTAGCGTGGAGGGTGTAGCCTTTTGCAATTCGATGATGGAGCCAGTAAGCTCAATGATAAGCTCATCGATATAGACTGCGCCATCTACAGCATCTTGTTTCGGTGTAGAAAGGTTACGCATCATAGGAATCGTTACGGCAAGGTTTTTGAAGCGTGTGGGCCGTTCATTCCATTCCGGTATGTTGGTAGTGACAAGCCTTGATTCAATTGCGAGATCGGCAATCCCCATTCTGATGGGTTTGTGGAGAAAGCTCTCATCTGGAAAGCCAGCCCCGATGATACCAGACACAGGCTGATTGAGCAGTGCGCGGAACTTTCTGACGATCTTACTGAGTTTGCGATGGCTTGTTTTTGCACTTTGCTTCAGAGCTTCGATGTTCGTATCCTTCCAGCCTGCAAGCTTTATAACGTCGTTAATGTCTTTCTCAAGCCTCTGCCGGCCCTTGAGAAGCGCTTCATTCACCGGTTTTTCAAACCGCGCGTAGTATGCAGTGAAGTTATCTAGGGCAGCATGAATGATTTTGAAGGTGGTGACACCTTGCATACGCATTGCTGTATGTTGCTGGAGCTGTCGAAGAAGCTTGATCCGTTGACTGAACTGTCCAAGAGTAGTCGATTCAAAGAAGCCTTCGAGTGATTTTAATAAATCCTGGGCATGCCCCTTCATATTCTTCACTTCATCGATACTTTCCGATGCCGCTATTATTGTCTCATATGCCACAAAGAACCAACTCTTGGTGGTATCTTGAGCCTTCTCAACCTCAAGATCGAACAGCCTTGCCCAGGTTGCTAACTCCAGTTGCCTCCAGCTAACAAGCAGTTTGGTAAGATCATCATAAACATTGGCTGTACTGAACTCTTTGCTGGCGACCCTCTGCCATTCGTTCATATATGCATGTAGTTTCTCGGCCTTGGTGATATATTTGGCTACTGGGTCGACGTGACGGAATTCAAGTGCCTCGTCACATGTTCGTAAAACATCTGAGAGAGTCGCATGCTCAGGCCATACAGTTTGAATCTGACGATAGCGTGCTTGGATGCGGTGAATGAGTGCCATAAGTCGCTTTGCCTCGGCCAAGTTCGCGTCAAAGTAGAAGTTGTAATTCCGCCCAGCACCAGACACCATTAAAGCATCCAACTTCTTTTCCAATGCGAGGAGAATTATCGGCAAAGAATTTTCGTAATCCGTGCCGTGAGAGGCACCATCTGCTACGCGATTGAGCTCGGAAGCGCACCATACCAATAATAATTTGAGGGAATCGGAAGCGTTCGGGTGCTCGACAAACAAAGCAGCATGCAAATCAGCCAGCCGGATGGCTTGGTCTCTGGGTGTTGATGCGGGAGCCGTTGCACCATCGTGCTGGTCAACACCAGCTTCGTAATCGGGGAAAAGTGAAGTGTCTTCCTCATTGTCGTCATCTTCCATGCCCTTGTATGTGTACAAGCTCGAATCCTTGGCGTCTTTTTCTTGATCTTGTAGCAGTTTCTTCTTCCAGTCACTGTAGAGGCTACTAAAAATATCATGCAACAACGACTGAGTGGAGCCACTTGCAAATGCTGCCGGATCTGTACTCTTGAGTGTCCGCAGTGTCTGCAATGCGTGCCATCGCACATCAATAGCATGTTCGCCTTGGCCCAGGCCTTGTTGAAGTTCATCTATTAGATGATCTGCCTTTCCAATAGCCCGACGGCGGCCAAAGAAAGGAGTGGTGCGAGAAATGTAGGCCAAGCTCATTTGTGTGTTGCTTTGCTCCCTATGTCCCATTTCTTTTCTCCCGAGATGGAGTCCAACTGACAAACAAACCAAGAACCCTGCTGCAGTATCTGTGATGTCGTCGTATGAACGATAGTCATCTACGAGATGTTGAATGACGCGCAAAAGGTTTTGGTGTAGCGTAGCATCACAAACTGCATCTCTTAAGGGCATCGAACCTGTTGCAAGAGGTTGTATGATGCTAAGAAGGTTTGCAAACTCTCCTTGTAAGTTATCAAGTTCACTTTTGTTGGGGCGAACAACGGAGGGAACAGGCGGATCCGTGCCCATTTCTCGTACTGCATTCTCAATCTGACGAATACGCAGGCTGGTATCTTGCCCAGTGAAGTCTTGTTGAAATTGCCTCAAGGCAGTGAGTGCCAGCTGTAACGCTTCCTTCCTTTTATTGAACATCTTAAGTTCAACCATCGGTCTAAGCGCGGGATCATGGGGGTAGTTCGGTATGTAGAGAGCTAAGCCAAATAGACCAAGCTGGACCCAAGCTTCTGCATCTACACCTGACGAGCGGTAACATTGCGTAAACCCACGTTGAAGCATGGCACGATATGAATCCCCAATAGATATATCCTCTCGGAATATAACATTTCCTTCATACACGGTCTCGCATACTTCAGTGTGAGAAGTGAGTATGTGACCGTAGATGCTTTTGTAGAGATCTTCGTAAACAGCGTATTGGTCCTGAGTAATTCTGTCGAAATCAAGGGCGATGTGATGTGAAAGAACTCCTAGCTCAGCCTCGAAGCGGTCTAGTTGTGCGAGTTGGACTTCGTCAGCCCTGTGTAATTTTGAAAGCATCGAGACGTGGAAGTTTCCTTGCAAAGCCATTGCGTGTGACGGGGAGCTAGTCAAACCGATGTGCCGATAAAATTTCGCGAAAAGATTGGACACGTTGCCTGGTCTTCCAAGTGGGATCACTGGCAGCTTAGTAGGGCGGCGTGCTAGTAGAGAAGATTTGGCCCGAGAGGCCTGGAGAGCGGGCGATGGATCCATATATGACCGTCTTGATGCTGAGTTATCACTAAAGGCGACATCAAGGAACTGGCAAATGCCTTCAAACTCAGCCTCGAAATAAGGCGTGATAGCAGCATCTTGCTCAGTGGTACTCTGTTCGAGCTCTTGTATAGCAGCACCGAGGCCTTGAACGAGTTCTCTCGCGTCAGCCTGATCAGCTCTCACCAATTGTAGTGAGCCTTGTACTCGCTCACAGATCTGAGCCATCTCCTCCAAGGTCAAATGTGACTTCCACATGATTCGGTCAAGGCGGTCGGCAAGATTTTCCAGTTCTAGAATAGCCTGTAATTGAAGCGATGTCGTAGCAGTATGAGGCTTGAACGCACGCCACAGCCTTTCCATGGCTAGGCCAGTAATGAGTTGAACGCCAGAGCCGAAGATTGACACCTGTTTAGAAAGTGTAGCGGCCACATCGTGCATTGGAGGAAGATCATGCTTCTCAAGTCTGGGTATGACGGACGCCAGCATCTTTAGGTAAGTTTGGAGCATCGCACGATCAAAACTCATTTCGCAAGCAAGACCATAGAATGCCCAAAAAAGCGAGCTGATAGGCTTCATGAACGACACATCGACATGATGATCCTTCTTATACATCATCCAAAGAGCTTCTACTCCTTTCCCAAGCCCTTGCCAATAACCATGGAGGAATATAGGCAATTTCTGCTTTTCTTTACGGTGGTCAAATCTTGCAGAAGGAAGCTTTTCAATAGCTTGCTGCATGTTGTATATGTCAACCATAACATCATACATTGACGAATGCCAATCAAGTTGCGATTTCGAAGCTTTACTCTCAGCTAGAACCAGTTCATTGCCAAGGGGGTGCATAGGCATAAGTCGAGCAAGTTGTGATGAAATTGCAACTGCTGGCTGAGTGTGCTCAGCTTGAGGAGCCCAAACACTTGTCATGTATTCGCTCAGTTGCTCCAGTCTCTCCATAACATAGATGTTATCAACCAATCCCTTCTTGACCTGTTCCACAAAGCTCGGCAACAGCTCATTGTCATGGAAGCTCAAATTTTCAAGTTGTGCCTCTAATGTGGCAGCCATATGCTTTTCGCAATCTTGAAATTGTCGGAATCGGTACATGCGCGAATCCAGGGGATACTGGATCTCGCGCCATGCCTCAGTCTTGGCAGAGTGTTCTGCATCAAGCAAGTATAGTTCAACAGCTCTATTTCTCATAGCTCGAGACAGTTCACCGAATCTTGGGTCGACCGTCATGAAGATTCTGAAATTTGGATGCGGTCGAATGATCCTCGCTTCGCCGTCAGACGTGGCATGCTCATTGATCGACAGGTAGCCATTTGGTTCCAGGAGAGAGTTTAGTCGATCGAGCACCGCGCTTGAGCACAAGTTTGCGTTATCAAGTACTAGCCATTTCCCTTGTTCAAGTGCACGAATCAAAATCCCGTCCACCCATTGAAAGCGAGCCCCATCTATATGTTGGGACGAAGCTCGTATGGCATCTTGAAGTTGTCGCAAGATTTGCGAGGCTTCAACTTTTGATTGGCAAAGTTCGTTCAGGAGTGAACTGATCCTATCTGCGGATATGTTGTTGTGTATACATTCGAGAAGTGTAACGTACGCTTGCGATGGGCGTTCTCTCTGAACTACCATGCGTCGTACGAACTCTTCTAGTCGAGCCATGCACTGGTGCAGTTCCCTCGTCGAATCAACTTGCTCATATCCACCAACTAAATCCATTGCATCGACATCAGCATTCATAGAGAACGTGATCAGTTCGGTGCCCACCAAATTCGAGAGCTGGCTTATGAGCGCTGTTTTGCCAGCTCCTGGGCCACCGACCAAAATGATCGGCCAGCTTTGTTTGACGCTGATCAGTAGGGCCTCCATAGGGGATAGTTGTGATGCTTTCAGTGTCGAGCCGACAGATGAGCGGGTTACTGTCTGGTCGCGGGACAGTCTACCAAGTCCAACCTGCACATCAGTTGTACTAATGTTGTGAAACAAACTGATCCGATCGTCATGTGCTCCATAACAAGTGTGGAAAAGATTCAAAAGGCGAGCGCGATCACTCTCGCAACGGAAGCGTTGAACAAAAACCGCATCGAGAAAATCTCGTGCCGATCCTATGAACTCTTTAGAAGCCACTAATTGAAGCCATCGTAGTGTATCGCGTAAGTTGAATTCCCATGGAGCGCCCAGCTGACCGAAAGCACGGTTTGTCACGACTTGCTCATCCAGCTCGGCCACAAAGCTGATCAGTCTATTAATTTCAGCTTCTTCGACCGTAGGGAAAACTTTCTTGCAGATGAGCGTCAAATCATCCGGTCGAAACACATCCGCATATACTACGGTAAATCGATTGACGAATGACGCAGGCAAGCCTTTTCGACCTCCGCCTTGATGGTGTGGATTCTGTGCAGCGAATACCCGAAAATCAGGATGTTTGTGGAATGTCTGATCGAGTTCTGAGATGTAAACCTCACCGCGGTGATCTAGCACCGCATTGAGACCTTCTAAAATTGATTGAGAAGCCAGATTCATTTCATCAAGTAGTACCCAGTCTCCATTTTTCATAGCTTGGAGAAAGGGAGCATCGCGCCAAGCGAATGTCCCAGCAGCACCGCCTTCAACAGGCACGTCTGAACCGAAGAGATCCATAAGATCTGTTTGTTCTGACAGGTTGATTCTGGTCAATGGTTTCCCAATGGCTCTAGCAAGCGCGGTGACAAGGGTTGTTTTACCTACACCAGGGTTGCCCTCGAGGAGTATAGGTTTAGGCAATTGTAATGCACGAACCACTCGCATGGCATTTGAACGTGTAGTTGGAGCCTCGAGAGCGAATCCTGTTGATTCCGATTCCGTAAGCACGAACTTGGGAATTGAGAATGAGCCGAGTTGGAGTGACTGGGCTGTGCTTGTTATGACAATATCCTCATAGTACAATAGAGCTGCATCTTGATCAAGGAGACTGCCGAGGTATTTCAAGCATGAGTTGCGTTCTTCTTCAATGGATGAGGACGAGATAGTCAGCAATCCGGCAGGGTTGGCGCCAATTGTGTCGATGAATACCATCGCTGCGCCATGGACGACACCAAAGACCGTATTGTCTTGGCTACAGTTGTTGATGAAAGAAACCCAAGCCAATGTATCGCGTATGGATATTGAAGATGCGACGGAGGTGTTGTATTTATCATTGAACCATTGGGAAAACGAGACAATGGCTCTCGCATATTGCCTTGCATTCTCATGTAACTTTGATTGGATGATTTCCATGATATCATCGAGATTGGACATGGCCGGTACCCATATTTCAGTGAAACGGTTGCGGAGAGCTGGAGATAGCTCCTTTTTGCCATAGTCGCCTCCGGGATTCATAGTAGCAAGGAACTGAAAGCCCTCTGCGGCGACTATAAGAGAGTCATTTGGGCCTTTTTCAGCAAGCAGCAACGACCGAGACGGTTCAAGGACGCTGTTCAGACGCTCAAGGACAGAGTCATCGGCAAGAGAGATCTCGTCAAGAAGAAAATAGTGGCCCTGCTTCATCGCATGAACCAAGCTTCCATCGGCCCATTCGAACAAAGCTGCAGCCTTGATCCGGTTTGCATAGATTGACTCACGATGTTCGTGAGGTATTGTGTTTGGAGCTTCTTTGACAAGCTTGTCATACATATTCAAGAGCTGTTCCAAGCCAAATGCTGCAACATCCAAACCTGCACCATGTAAAATCTCCAACACCTCAATGACCTGCTTTCTGATCAAGTCTTCAATCGCTGTTCGATTTCGTATTGGCCGTTGTGCTCCAATGAGGTCACCAGTTTCGGTGTTCTGGTGTGCATTGAGGATATGTAATTGATTCTTGTGCTCATCGGCGAGTAGCTGGCATGCTGTAGTTTTACCACAACCAGTTTCGCCAATCAGGAGCACAGGCTCATTGTTTCGTAGTGCATGAGCGACAAGAACAAAAAGCCTCCTCATGGCTTGCGTCCATACAACACCAGAATTGACTCCAGTCTTCTCTTTGATTATGCGGTCAACACTGGACCATTCGTCTTTGCTAAACATGGCCTCCTCGTCAATGGTCACTTTTGGCCCATTCTTGCTCATGACAGTTTCAATGATCTTCTTTACAGCGATGCGCTCATCTCCTTTCCGTACTCTTTCAGCAAGTAGCATGTACCCATTGTTTGCAAGGTCTTGCACAGTATCAGCTTTACGTTGTGCCCACCTAAAGAGGTCTCGCAAAGTTGCAAAGCTTTTTTGCTCGAAGATACGGTTCTCTTGGCGCAGTGTCGAGAGTTCTTCGTAAACTTTGACTATACGTTTACACCATGTCTCAGGTATCATCGTTCGTCGGTGCAGAATTTCGGTCAACTCTTCGACTGGAATGTCATCAAAGTGAAGCTCGAGGAATCGATTTCGAAAGGCCTTCGATAAGACCTTACGACCACCGTATAGCCCAGCTGGATTTTGTGTCGCAAAGAGCATGAAGTCATCATGTGGACGCACAACTTCTTGAGTTTCGGGAATTAGCAGTTCCCGGTTATCATCCAGCAATCGGTTCAGCGCTTCAAGCACATCTGTCGGAGCAAGATTGAGTTCATCAAGTACAACCCAGTGCCCTTCTCGAAGAGCTCGAACCAGGATGCCCTCCTGAAAGATGAGTTTTCCATCAGCTCCTGAGACGTATGAACCAAGATACTCTTGCAGATCAGTGTGCTCATGGTTGTTAATACGAACGAATTTATTGCCTGACCTTTTGGCTAGGTACTCAATCATACTCGTTTTACCGGACGATGTTGGACCTTGGATAAGGACAGGATATCGTCGTGTTGATGCCGCACGTATAAGGTTGTCCATATTTCGCTGTACGAAAGCGGTGATAATATAATGTGGCTGTTCTTGCACAGGATATACACCTTGTCGTAACCAATAGTGGCCTTGTCTTACATAACTGCGTCTGTCGCCCGGCTGCTGGAGGGGCTTTCCGGTCTCGGACTTGAAGATAGCTTTCTGTGGGAACAAATGCTTGGTAATAAGCGGCGCTACAAGATCTTCTGATGCCTTGCCGAGGAAGGTTAAGAAGCTCATGTGAAATCCTTCGTACAAAGCTCGTCGGAGACTACACAAAGGCGCTATTTCTCTCGCGTATGACAGTGTTCGCGTCAGTGTTCGCAAACTGAAGTGGGCTTTTTGGTCAGCACCATCAACGAGCATATTTGCATTTGCCAGTTGTTGTATCTCCAGATAAAGCACAGTAACATCTCGTGCTACACGGGCAATAGCAGGGTCAGAATTATTGCCACCCAGATATTTCTCGACAATGCTGCGCAAACTCTTCTCATCACTATCTGGACTTTCCACATAAAGCTCGGTGAACCTCGAACGAATTCCTGGTGGTAGGTCTTTCTTGCCTACATCAGTCGCTGGGTTCATGGCTGCGAAAACTCGGAAATCTGGATGAGCAACAACTCGTTCGACGTTTCCTGTCTCTGTAAGGAGTATCGACGGATTCCCATATGGCCCTCCGCCTAGCAAATCTGCCAATGCTTCCAGTGTATCTGAAGAAGCCAAGTTGATTTCGTCGAGGAGGATCCAATCCCCATTCCTAACCGCTTTGACAATGTTGCCCTCAAGGAACGAGAAAGCAAAGGCTTCAGAACCGTTTGTAAGCTGTGATTCAAGATTGTAAAGGTCGGTAGCGAACTTTTGCCATCGTGTATTAGGAAAGTTTGTTGGCAACGAATCCATTTTTCGCTTTTTCTTGGGTTGACCACCCTCTGGATCGGGAGAGGCCTGTGATTCATGGCTCTTGCGAGCGGCGTCCACCATTTTCAACGCTTCTCGCCACAGTGTGCAAACACGTTTCCATTCACCTTTTGCAACACGCCTGCCAAGCATCTCTAGAAAGCGTGCATTTTTCTTGCGCGAGAAAGTTGTGTCAAAAAGCTCATCAAATTCATCCTTTAGCGGAATGACCAAACTGCGAACATTGACAGGCTTATATCCACCTAACAAGTCTCCACTCTCACTCTGCTGTGACAGATTGAATGCGACCAGCTTGCGGCCCAGCTGCTCAGCCAGATACTGGATGCAGGTTGTTTTTCCTGTGCCAGTTTCACCAACAAGAAGAAGTGGCTCTTGGCGGTCTATAGCGACTGCTACCTTTTCGAGTAGTCGTAGAGTAAAATCGTTAGTAGAGAATGGTCTACTTGGTACTGTCCTTTTTGGAGCTTTGTGTTTGGTCAGTCTCGTTCTTCCAATTTGCAGAGTTCCTGCCGAAGTGTTCTTGGCAGGCACTGTAAGTTTCACGCTCCGATTTTTGATCAAGTGATCTCGACGCTGAGGGTCAATATGCAATTCTTCAGCTACGCAAGCCATGACCTGTAGCCGCGCAGCATCGCCACGCAAGCTGCCAGCGAAGCAGTCGAATGCTTCCATGAAGATATCATCAGTTTGCGCGCTGGTGAATGTTGATGATGGTACAAGAAGAGTATTGATTCTATCGCACCATTTCAGCAAGTCTCGAGGCGTCATTGCACGAAGTGATGTATCGTTTCCGGATGAAAATTTTGGATCTGAAAACAATGCGACAAGTCGTGCATATACTTGCATGATCCCGGTCAAGTGTAGTCTCAAAGCTGGATATTGCTCATGAATGATTTTCTCGAATTCAACGAGCTGTGGCATTCCAATGCTGATTGAGTTCCAAAAACGATGTCCTATCATGTTTTGCCGCGGTACAATTTCCTGCCCACGCGGATTCAGACTGCTTCGCATGGTCGCAATAATGCGGAAGCCCCTTGCTGCTCTGACAGTCTCTCCTCGACTCGGAATAAGAAGTTCGCCGCGCTCTATCAGTGGCAGGAGCGTACTAATAACCTCATTTGGTGCTCTGTCCAGATCTTCGATGAAAATCCACCGACCTTCTCGAACCGCAGTTGTGAGAACACCAGGTCGCCAGCTGAAGGTTCCTGGCTTAGCCCCTGTTGCATACATGCCAACTAGCAATTTTGCATCACTCTGTTCATTGAGATGTAGGGTGACCATCTTATCAAGCTTGTTCAATTGCCATGAGAAGTGCCGGATCAGTAGCGTCTTCCCGGATCCCGGTAATCCAGTGAGTAAGAGTGGGCTCGATCTGAGCAACCCCTGCGCGATTTTTCCAAGATTCTCCGCCGTGGTTTGCGTTGATACAAGCTGAGACGGCCGCTCTTGGGACGGGGCTCCTCCCAAGCGAGGCAGAAATGTACCGTTGATGTTTACGGAATACTGGGATAGCTGTTGATTTATGTGCTGCATCGCAAATTTGGACCGAATTGTTTCCCCTTGCTGCAGCCTTCCTCGGATGTTCTTCCATCTCTTTTCTTCCCACAATGACAGAAATCGATAGTCAATCTGTTGACCTTCCCATGGTCCTTCAATATCACCATCTTTTATATTTCTCTTGATCATCTCTTGAGTTGCATAGTCTGCTGCGTGGGCATACAAGCAGAATGTGCGGATGGCGAGATATCTCACAGTATGGCTCGAATGCTGGAATAGGCCTTGAAGGTAGACTGGCCGCACATGCCTAGCAAAGCTTGTGCAATCGAAACTTAGCAGTCGAAACACGCCCAATAGAGCTTCCAGTAGTTCCAAATCAGCAAGGTCTCTCCCCGGTAGAATAGCATCTTTGCTCGCCGCGATTGGCGATTTCGACACATGCTGTAGAAATTGCTCCACGTGCTCTGCAAGATGAGGCGCAAATGGTAGTATTCTCCCAAAGGCTGCTATCTTTGCGCTTGTTTGAGCATCAGAATGAATCCACCGGGCTGCTAGCTCAGTGAACAAGCCTCCATACTGAATGAAAAGTTCGTTTGTAGATCCAGGATTCAAAGCTTCCTCGGCGAGTGTGTCGATATCAAACATTTTGCTGGAATGTCGTTTATTATGGCCCGCCAATTTTCGGGTAGATATGTATGGGATTGTTCTCAGGGCGCTTGCTCATAGTTTCGACGCTTCAAAATACCCGCGAAAGGTGCTGTAGTGGCGTCGTCACTCAGACATTGAAAGTTCTCTAAACTTTTTTGCGGGTCTCTGCTCGCGCCAAGACACTAGGCCGATTTGGGAGTCGCCCGCTCCGCAAAATCTCAGGAAAGCACGACCACGGGAACCACAACGTTGGACATTGCCATCACGATATCCGCCGATTTCGCTCCCGCACAATGCCAGTCTCAGCATCTCGCGCCTTGAGGCAATGCATCTGTAACGCACGATCCGCAGCCCTCGTCCGACCGGCAGTAGGAGCACAGCAATGGACACAACAGCGGAGATGGGCATCAGGCGAAGTCGCAGCTGTTACGAACCCAAAGATTGCCGCAATCGTCGACCAGATTAGTCAATTGACATTACTGGAGACTGCAGACTTGGTCTCAACACTGAAGGTACGACTTTCAAGATTCTCAGCTGCGTCAAGGTCTTGGGGTTGTCGTGTGCACGATTAAATATGAAATGTGGGCATGTTCAATGCCTACAATGATTACTCTCAGGGCTTGCTACGTTCTATACTAGATCACGGGACTAAATGATTGACTTACAGACCCGCCTCAATATTCCCGATATGCCAATGGGCGGCTTCGTGGCCGGCCCAGGCGGTGGCGGTGCTGCTCCCGCCGCGGCGCCAGTTGAAGAAGAAGAAGCTGCACCTGCTGCGCAAGAAAAGACTCTTTTCAATCTCAAGCTTGAGAAATTCGACGCCGCCGCGAAGCCAAAGGTCATCAAGGAAATCAAGGCCATGCTCGGATTAAGTTTGGTAGACAGCAAGAAGTTTGTCGAGAGCGCACCCAAGCAAATGAAGGAAGGCGTACCTAAGGAGGAGGCTGAGAAGATTGTTCAGGCAATGAAGGCACTGGGTGCGACTGTGGTCATGGAATAGACGTACTGCCTACAAGATGATGAGCGAGGAAGAGTCAGACGAGAAATGAAATGACCATTGTACCATAGCACTGCATTAGGCACACGGTGTACTGGCATGTGAACAGTTCTATGAATTGGGTCTATCAAACCCGTGGTATCTCCACCAGAACGCCTCGCTATTTGACACAAACTTTTGAAAAAGCCAACCCACAAGGTTGGATCCTGTCTACAGCCATATTTTCAACCAAAAGCAATTGTCCTGTCCCTTTCTTCCCTATCCTCTCTCCCTACTACATAATCGTCCTCTGCAATATCACTTGCCTCTTCCCACAACTTCCCCATTTCTTGATCCTCCTCTCCAGACACTGCCCAAATACTCTCTCTCAACCTCTTATGCCGCTCCCTGTCTTCTTCGATGCGCTGCTCAATCTGTCTTTTATCCATCTTGGCCCCATTTTTACCACTCGGCGATGCAGCCATGAACGGATGTTCCACTTCTCGTGCCTTGAGCACAGCCTCGAGCTCAGCCACCGTTTCGGGCTGTAAAATCTGCCGCGATTGCAGTGTTTGCAATACTTTTCGCACAACGCGGACATTTGCTCCTTCGGATCCGATTACGCACTCTACGACTCGAAGTATATCTCGCTGGAGCATTCGTACATAGCCCAAAGCTGACCCGTCGATCCCTCGACCTGCGCCGTCGCCTATACCACCCGCATCTTTGACGGCCATTTCGCATAAGCACTCAATGAAGAACATGATATTCGCTCTGGTGTTCATGTTTGTGCGCTCGAGCTGTTCGAGAATACACGAGTGCAGATCTTCGTCCATTTCGCGGTTCTTGAGTGCGTAGAAAGCTGCTTTCTGAATGGAATTGTGTGAGGCGGTAAGGTGTGCGAGAAGCGTTGTGAAGCGCTGGCGGACTTCGAATGGATCGGCCATTTTAATTGAGCGTTTCCTAAGCACAAATGTCTGCAATGGAGAAGTTGGCGTGAAGCGTGCGCGAATGCGCTTGACGTGTAACTATGGTTGGTGATGCCGGGTCTTGTGGACAGGTATGAATGCGGTTGCGGCTACTAGTGCTAGTGGGATGATATGAAGTTGCATCAGAATGTTTTGCTCGTTGGCTAGGTGTATGATGAGCGTTGGCTTCCTGATGAAGCTCTGGTCCAGAGCTGTAACTATGCGCATAGCATCGGCAGGGTCCGTGCGCAGAATTTACAATTCCTGGAAAGTTGCCCTTGAACCACCCCACCAAACAGTCACTTCATTGTACTGTTTGTAACACCACAAGATACCAAGTTCAAAAAGTATACAGCAAACATGGCATCTTCACAGGACTCCAAAGCCCTCACATTAACCGTTCTCGGCTCAGGTACGTACGATCATTCATAATTCAAGCAATATACCCCACGCAGCATGCAGCAAGGGATGCTGAGCTTCATATGAGGTTCACATATTGTAACTTCATATCACAAATCCGGCAATAATTGGAACCTTCAAGTATTCGAAATTGCTAGCTCCAATACACCTATTCGCCCCATCTCTCTTGAATACAACCTTTCATTTCAAAATCATGAACAACGCCCCTAATACCACCCAGGAACCATGGGCATTGCCATCATGGGCGGCGTCATGTCTTCTCTGGCCGCAGCAAAGACAAAAGCTACTATTGACCCCTCATCCGCACCCAAAGACACACCCAACCTGCAAAACTTCATAGCATGCGATGCCTGGGCGCCCGCAGAAGAGAACGTCAAGAAAGCCCTGGGCCACTACAACTTCAACCTCCAAACCTACACAAACAACAACCTCGCAGGCGTCCAACAAGCAGACATTGCCCTCCTCTCGTGCAAGCCGCACGGCTTCAAGGACATTCTAGGTGAGAAGGGCGTGAAAGAAGCGCTCAAGGGTAAAGTGCTAGTCAGTATTCTAGCAGGCGTAACACAGCAGCAAATAGAAGACTTCTTGTACCCAGAAGGCGCAGACAAGGTACACGATGCATGCCGGGTTGTGCGTGTAATGCCCAATACTGCATCTTTCGTTGGCGAGAGCATGTCTGTTATTCAGACTTCTACACCTCCCCTCAGCGACGCCCAGCATTCGCTTGTAAACTTTATCTTCAGCTCTATTGGTCGTGTGGTCTCTCTTCCACCGGCGCAGATGGATATCTCGACTGCGCTGTGTGGCTCGGGTCCTGCCTTCTTTGCGCTCATACTCGAGGCTGCGGCTGATGGTGCCGTTGCTATGGGACTGCCAAGAGCAGAGGCTCAGATGATGGCTGCGCAGACAATGAGGGGCACTACTGGCTTGGTGTTGAATGGCGAACATCCAGCCGTGTTGAAGGATAAGGTTAGCACACCTGGCGGTTGCACGATTGGCGGATTGATGTCGTTGGAACAGGACGGCGTAAGAGGAAGCGTTGCAAAGGCTATCAGAGAGGCTTGTGTAGTTGCATCAAGACTGGGAGGCGAGCAAAGGGAATTTGTCAATCACAGGCGTTAGTTAACTACCTACCTAGGTAGAAACCCGTAATATGGGATCAAATAAAAGTCATCCAGTCAGTCACGAAATTTTGCATCATTGAAACCAGACTTTTATTGATCATAGACTAAGCCAAAATACCCATGGCCGGTCGTCTTTTGCAGCCAAATCGTAATTCCCCATCTTTACGAGGGTATAATATTGATAAAGAAGTCGAGTTAAAACCCACCTTTCTACGAAAAGAGGTCTTACCATTCAAATGCAAGAAATCCAATCAAACTGCCACCCATGCGCTGGCCCATTGCAAAACCAGTTGCCACTTCTAAGCGCTTATGGGTAAGAAATTCTACCTCCGTTCCCTCTCTCGCTCTACCCTCTCCATCTCTCGTTCGATATCTCCCTCGGTGCGCACGCCTCCGCGCCTAGCTTTTGCGCTCTTGCGGAGCCCGGCTGTGAACAGGTTGGCAATGTTGTCGTCACCTCCTGTGTTAGATTTGCGGCGTTTGTCCCGGTGAGCGGCTGGTCCAGATGGGGGTTTTACATCTGCCTTTGGGCCACGCGGATGTTCAGGGACGTCGTCAGTCTCATCTCTACTGCGTTTTGAGGACAGGAATGGGCGCGAGGGCGACGAGTGCATTCCCGAATGTAATGATTTGACTACGGTGTCACGCTGAGATTTGTCGCCGCGTTCACGAGAATCTCGTTCACGGGCGTTGCGTTCACGCTCAGCTGCATAGTGGTCCTGTGTTGTTTCTGTAGGCGAAGACGCTGCTGGGCGACTTGGGATCGATATGGTACTTGATTTTCTTTTATGGTCTTTAGGCTCGCTGCGTTCACGATTGCGATCTGCAGACGGTCCCTTTGGTGGCTGCAATGCCCGAGGCCCTGATGGTGGTTGAACTGGCCCAGGTGGTGGCATAGTTGTTTTTGAACGGCCTTTGATGCTGAAGCCGTTTGCTGATGGCCCTGTGGGTGCGTTGAGAGGTGGGGAAACATTGCGTTTCTTCATCAAATTCCCGACAACGTCCTCCTCTTGATCTACACGGGACACCTTCTCTTGTTTTTCCTCCCGTTGATCACGGTGATCACGGTCCTCACGATCATCACGATCACGCTCTCGCTCATCATGACGGGATGAGCGTTCGCGGTCGCGATCTTTGCGGCTTCGACGCGAAGAACGATGTCTATCATCGTCGTAGCCTCGTTCATCCTCTTCATCTTCACGGTCTCGACGACGTCTACGGTCCTTGTCTTTGTCCCGCGAACGATCGTAGTCGTGGTCGCGCTCACGGTCCTTTCGATCCTTGCGATCTCGCTCACGCTCTTTATCTCTAGATCGATCGCGATGTTTTTCCTTTTCACCTCTATGCCTACGACGTGAACCACCATCCGACTCTTTGCTCTCATTAACGTGATCATCATCTTCGTACTTGTCATCCACAGGCGACCGGCTTCGATGTCGGCGGCGGTGTTCTTTGCTACGACCGCAGTGAGAACGGGAAGAGCGGTGCTTCTCTTTTTCGTGGCGGCTACTACGGTATTTTGACTCTACAGATGTACTACGAGTACGATCGCCGCGGCCCCCTCTATCATCACGGCGATGGCGGTCATCGTATTCTTCCTCGCGGTCATCATACCGTGATGAGCGATTATGGCGTCGATCCTTGCGACGTTCATAGTCTCCCTCATCTTGAGGTGTCATAGATCGGCCGCGGCCCTCTCGTCTTGATTCACGACCTGCTGAACGTGACCTCTCCCGAGCATCATCTTTTCTATCTTCCCGTGGTGGAGATCTTGATCTTGACCGAGTTGGCGAGCGATCCTTTACGCGCAAGCTCTCATCTCGTAGAGGTGATTGTCTGTTACAAAAGTTAGCACTGAAGGTGATGCATATTGTCTAGTAAGGGACTCACGATCGAACTCGACGTTCGGGGCTCTTGGAAATAGCACCTTGAATTGGTGTCACCGGCTTGGGAGGTGGTTGGTTGAATCGAGCACTAGACACCCTGCTTGAGAAGCCTGTATTTGGTCGGCCCTCTCGCATAGCTCGTGGGCCAGTGGGTGCGCCGGCAACGCCGACGCCAATAGGTTGAACAGGCTGCTCGGTCAGAACCTTTGCAGCACCATAGGCTCCACTGTTGAAAGCACCACGTGAGCCATAATTACTGTAGCCCATATTCATGTGAGAATTAAACTGCTGTGGCGCATTGAAACTGTTCATCATGCCATAAGGCATGTTTTGTTGCATGCCATTATCCATCATTGGCTGGCTGAAATCCTGAAGATCTGCATCTCCAGAATCGAAAGTTTGGATTTGGTTAAGCCCATTGTTCTGCGTTGTATCATGTGCAGTGGTTTCTGAAGTGTTAGTTGGATCATCACCTTCCTTGCCGTTCTCACCAGGAGTAGAGATATTTTGTGTATCTTGTGGATCGGTCGGCTTCGCGGTGGCCTCGTCATTCACCTTACCTTCTCCAGTGGACTCTACAGTGGCTGCTACTTGCTCACTGTCGGCCTTGACCTCCGATGAAAGGTCGCCAGCACCATCAGGGGACTGGCCGTCACGCTGTTGAAGATCATATATGTCAGTTACTGAATTTGCAGAATTGCCAGTCCTAAAGTAGAATCTGGGACTGCAGGATTTGTGAAATCGACGTACGTTGCGAGCAGGACCACTTTGACTGCTAGGACGAGAACTTGCTTTGTGAGAACCAGGACCGAAGCTTCCCTGGCTACCATTTCGCATATTTTGCTGGGGATATGCTCCTCCCTGATTGGCATGTAAACGATTCTGGTTCTGATTGGCAAAAGTGTTCTTGGGGAATTGGTTCATCATCTCGGGATATGCTCCAGATTGATTATATCCACCCATCTGGTTGAACCCGTTGAAGTTTGCATAACCACCACCCATGCCATTCCAACCGCCATAGCCACCACCGTAGTTCATGGAGGACATGTCGTTCATCCCCATGCCCATGTTACCCCCGAAATTGCCGTACATGCCATTTGGCATACCGTTCATGCTTGTCATAGTACTGAAGTCTATCAGAAAGTCAGCAAAATAGCTCATCTTCTCAAATGGCCAGAAAAGATTTTGTGGGGCTCGTACCATTCCAATTGCCGTTGCCCATCATATTAGACATTCCATTCATACCGAAACCCATGCCGGTATGAAAACCACCTTGGTTCGGAAAGCCAAATCCCATCTGATTAGGCATACCATTCATCGTCATGGCAGAATTACCCATCATGGCAGTGGGGTCTCCCGTAGGAACATCTGCAGCGGTGGCCTCTGGGACTTTGGTCACATTCTGCGACGCAATACTTGCACGACGCTCCAGTTCTTCATTTGAAGGAGCGGCAGAGTCCTGACAATCGTCAGTAACTGAGCAAGAGCATGTGGGATTTGTCCCATGTTCACTGGCAGCAACAGTCGTGTTCATTCTTGCTAATCTCAGGAAGCCTTTACTCCAGTCTTTCTTGTTCGACCATAGTCTATGCAGACAAGAGTGCCTCAAATATGCAGACGAACGCAAACCTACCTCGTTTGTTTGAACAGCTGCGGACCCCGCGCCCTGTTCGGAATCACCGGCATCAGCCACAGCTTTCTGCTCGCCACTGATAACCTCTCCTCGAGAAGGTTCCTCGACACTCTCCCCAAGCTTGTCTGCCACGTCGCCAACTGGCTGCACTTCAATAGGAGCAGGCATTGTCTCTAGAGGAGGCGTTGCGCTTTGTGCAGCTGCTTTGGCCTCTTCCTTCTTTTTCTGCTTCTGTAGCCATACACGCATGGTATTACGAAGCGCCTTGTTTGGCGCGCATGAGTCTGCTTCGAGGGGCGAATGGTCACATGATGGGCATGCTGTGGGGAATGCGAGCTTTGCTTGGCCTATTGTCCTATTAGTACTTGAAAATGCCCGGAAATATATCATCATCTGCTCACAGTCTGCGCATATGGCCTTGTTACAACAGAGAAGCTTGTATGAGTCAACCGCAAGCTGGTTGCAGAGCGCACAGAAGAAATTCTTGGGATATGCCGTGGTGGGCAGGGAGCTACCATCGTTAGTAATGGTTGCAATGATGGAGTGCCTATGACCTACAGCGCAAACTCCTTCAAGTCGTCAGCCAGCGGTGCTGCTTTGGCATCGGTTGCAGCGTTGGCCATGTTGAAAGTCTGCAAGCTCGGGTATCTGATTGCGTAGGCTGCAGCGCAAGGAACCAGCCTTTGCAAAGGCGCTTAGTCCATTAATTCCGATGATAGTTGGTAAAGACAGAGTTTTGAGAAAGGGAAGAGGTTGAGATATCGCTGATGAGGGCAAACGGTGTTGATTGTAGTTGCAGCGAATAATGTTTGTGGGACAGCAGAGGCAGAGAGAGAAGTGAGGTCCGAGTCGCGACTTCCAGAAAACTTTTGTGGCCCGTGCGTCGTAGTTACCTGTCAGGTCATAGGTCACGTGCGGAACCTCTTTGCTCTCTTGTACCTACCAATTCACAGCCCTTTTGCATTGTTCACCTGCCGTGTTGTCCTCCAAAGAAAATTTTGAATTTCACCAAACCCAGTCCTCCTGTCTGGAGTTGGACTATGCTTGTGTCAGACAAACTTTACCTAACGTCATCATCGTCATCACATCACCTCGAAAACGCACGTACCATCTTAGTTCTGATGGCCCTGACACGAACATCCTCTGGTAGTTGAATATTGCACGTGTTCAACGCCATGATATTGAGCCAGATATCCTATCTTGACTGCCTCGCCTTCCTCATATTTCTTGCTCCGCAATTACTGATTCAGATTGGCCTGTTCCCCGTGCTGAAATGGCTCATACCAGCATTACCATGGCTGGGTATGTACTTCATCGCAGTATCCGCCACCATGCTCATTCTCATGCTTACAGTACCCAAAGTCCTTGCTATACCGTACCAGTTCATTCGAGAAAGACTCTTGACTTCATATGAGCATCGCACACGATTCGTCAAGAAAGCCACACCGTTCCAGGATTTGGTGATACGCTTCGTAAGATTTGCATTTGCTAATATGCCCGCCTTTATTGGTCGAACATTCTTCTCAAAAGCTGTTTCTCTACCGTTTCTACGTTGGCGCATGCTTAGACACGGTGTCGTGACCGCACCATTACGCTGGACAGAAGTAAAACGTCCCAAGTTCAAGGGTGTGTACATTGTACACAACCAACAAGAGCAACCTGATATCATCGTGTACTATTGCCATGGCGGAGGCTTCAGCATGGGGAGTTCGTTCTTCTACATGGAGTTCCTCCTCGCATGGGTTGCATTGTTACAATCTGCTGGCTACCGTAATCCGGCACTCTTCGCTTTGGAGTACACCCTTGTACCTGACGCTACCTACCCTACGCAACTCCACGAAACCCTCGCTGGATACGAACACGTCCTCTCTCTCGCCCAATCATCAGATCGCGTCGTAGTTGGCGGTGACTCTGCAGGCGCTACTTTGATTCTTAGCTTTTTGTTATATCTAAGTAATCAGACGGATTTGAGACATCAAAAACCTGGTCTCGCAATCATGATCAGCCCTTGGGTAACGATCCTCTCCAGGAGCAATCGCAACACGGCCTCTGATTACCTCAATTCCTCTTCCCTTGAACTCTATGGAAGGCAATACATTGGATCAAACGCTTCACCAGATGACCCCTTGGTTTCACCCGGACGCTGTAAGGATATTCAAAAGTGGAGAGAAAGCTCCCCAGGGAAAGGCTGGTACTTCTTATACGGGAGCGAAGAGGTACTGGGACCAGAGACGAAAGACCTGATCAGTCTACTAAAGGAAACGGGTAAAGAAGTGGAGGTGTGGGAAGACAAAGGCGGAATCCATGCATGGCCTGTTGCAAGTCTGTATCTCGGAGAGACGAAAGAAGAAAGACTTGGTGGATTGAAGAGTATTGCTGAAGCCATCAAAGCAAGAGTGTATTGATGCATGTAATGGTATGTAGGTAGGTTGAATAACACAACTTAGGTCCTACAGTAATGTTTAATAGCGTCGGCACCACTTCTCCGGCATTTCAACCCCCATCTCACGTGCCGCTTGCTGTAGTCTCTGGACTCTTTCATCTTCGTCGGCTTTCCAACCCTTCCCAATCGCAGTAGGATCCGCATTGTGATGTGCCAACACTGTGGCTGACAGTGGGGCGGTAGTGGTGTTTCTCGCAAAGCGTGAGCTGGCTTTCTCGAATATTATGCTATCGACTCACGATGAAGTTAAAGAGCCACTGCTCGCCATACTCGATACGGTAGAGGCGCTGGGCTCCGAAGTACGGCTCGACATGATTGGTTCAACAGCTGACACAAGAATTGGAGCTGCTGAATATGAACCGAGGGTGGGAGACTGAACTCGAGGATCTAAGAGTGTGACTCATCACACTTTAAATACGCGCGAGTAGAGGTCTCTAAAACATGCCATAGTTGGACTGATCCACTGTAAGTTCGTTGTTGCATGGCCCCGGTCGCCCTTTTCATTCTGCCTTGTAAGCGTAGCACTACACACGGGAATTAGCGCAAGAACCCAGACATCATCGGTAAACATACGTGTAACAGGGGTCACTGTAACGGACCTAAGATGCCAAAATCGATGGGCATAACTGGTTGATCAAACCTAGCTCCACCGTAATCTAAGTGGTCTTGCATTAAAAAGGTGACTTGTTGCTGCTTCAGAGCATGCTCATCACTTTTCTCTTGGCTGCATGTATTGAAGTTAACCCCCGCCAAAGTTCGACAAATCAAAGTTCCAGAAGACAAACGACACGGATCTCTTATTGATCACATTGACATGGAGAGTCTGTAGTACATATGTACGGTGACTCAATCCAGGGCTGCTTGTCCCCTTGTTATTGGCTGTTGAGTCACCCAGTGTAGCCAGAAATTTCTCCAGTTGTCAAAGTCTTCTCTAACTAGTCCAAGAGACAACCGGTATTATTAATTTACGACTTAGAAAATACGATTTCTGTATCCGTCCAAACATGCATAATAGATGCTACATGTTACACCAAGTGGCAAAATGCTCAGTCTAGGTCTGCTTCATACAAACATTTTCAGTATAGGAATCAGTGCTGCATACTTTGCACAGTGCAGACCAGATGTGCTTATATAAGCGCTATTCACTGCGTAGCTCGTGTAACTAAGGAGCCTTGGGAACTGTCAATTAGCTCTACCGTCTCTTGTGCAGCGCTTCAGTAGTGAATTCATATTTGGTTACAATAGCGTTTTCCCTGAAGCAGCCACTGGTCTGCTACCTCGCACCCTCTCACCCTTGACAAGTACCATCTACCTGCGCCATCACCTTGTCATTCTCTTTCCTCAGATTTTGACAGCAGACGGCGGCTCAGCGCCTGCTGCTGTCGACTGATCTGTTGTCGGGATTCTCTCAAGAACCCTGACCTTTGCCCCTCGTGCGCCAATGCGCAACGCCATTGCAGCAAGCATTATTAAGACATGCACCATGCCAGCTGGCCGGACAGGTTAGCGTATTGCCTTATGTGGATACGGGTAGTACCAGAGAGCTGATAGGTCCCTGGTCATGCAGCTATTCTAAAGACATTTTGGCTGTCGACTGTTGGCTTCCGAAGCAGGACTGTTGAAATGGCTGCTCATCTAGGTACCTTTTTGCAGTTGTTTCGTCAGCCTGATGTCACAAAATCATACTCGAGCATAGGAGTTTGCCGTGCGCCTGAGAGGCCATAAGATAACAGAGACGATGATGAGCTTACAGTGACTATACATTCATCAACTGTCTATAGCTACTAAGTTACTCGTATGGCAAAGGCAACATAGCCTCCTCTCACAGACAGACAGCAAAGCCGTGTAAGCAAAGGGATAGACGCTCAATAAAATCTATCCACGCGTAACACCCTATAGATGCTAACACGAATCTGGCACAACCAGGTGCAAACATTCACGCCTTTGATCGAAGCCTTTTCGACAGAATTGCAAGGGGGGCTCTACATATTTCCGTAACCTCATATACTGACACCAAACCGGCCAAACAATTCATCCTAACATCTCAAAGTCCCTAGTCCTCGTATATGAAAGCAGCAGATAGAACAAATCATGCATCACTCATATCGTATTTGCCTCGCAACAAGCTATTCGTAAAATCCAGACACAGCCCACGATCCAAACCCAATAGTTCTGCCATGAACTAGATGCCTCACGGTCCGACTCAAACAGACAAAATCATGCAAAATTTTCAAAAATCGGAGAAAGCTTATTGTCCCGAAAAAGCGGAGTTCTTGGTCCCCAAATATGGCAGAGGGGAAGGGAGGGGGGGTCCCTCCGCGCCAAAGATCGCAGTGCAATGCCACCGAAGTCACCGAACAAACACGAGCTTCATCTCCCATGTGTTTCCAGTGGCGATTGATTTACTGAGCTCAGTGACGTATAGGTATTGTCACTGCAGCGGACACGGTAACAACCTGCATGAGCGCCACTTGATTCGCTGTAAAGGGTATATCATGCAAGATACAAGACAGAAGCAGCTGAGATTCATGAATCGTTGGTAAGCGAAATGGGTAAAGTTGGGAATTCTACATTACAGAGGTATACAGTCTGACAGTTTTGACTGACGTACAGGGCCCGACAGTTCTTTGCCGTCGGACATTTTTGACAGACCTTTTGGCGTTTAACATTTATAATATGCCTTTGCTTTTAGGCATTCATGGCTGGCCTTCGCTGTCCGACATTGGTGACTGACCTTTTGCCGTCAGGCATTTCAGCCCGACCCATATATATTTATTTCTCCCTGGGCGCTAACTGGCCGCTGTAAAAGTGGCTGTTGCTAAAGCTATGAGGGACGTCAAATCCAAAGGCTCGGATTGTCCTTCAGAGCGGGATAATCTGCGCATTTGAGGGACGGCTGAGCAACCGATGGAGCGGATCGCTCCTTGCAGTAGTGTGTGCTCACGTTTCACAACGTCTCCACGCAGTGTGCGCTCACTGCTTGTAGGGCAAGATATTGACCGTGAAGCTGGAAACAGTGTGCCCAAAAAGGAAACGCCCAATAGTGTGATGGTTTTGTAGCCATGTAATATGCGTGGTGAACCCTCTGCTTTTGGTTTAGCGCGGCCGTTTTATTGGCCATGCAAGTGAAGACGTGCAACCCACCATTTTCTCGCTTCTTACCAAATAGTGAAGGAACGCGAGGCGCGAGCAAGATCAGTAAGATCTGTCACAGCTGTCTTTGTATATGCTCTTAGGTTGTCTGTGAATATGATTAATATAAAATCACTTCACTGTCAACATGACATTGGATCTCGTTGACAAGCAATTCGCAAATTGTAAGAGGTTCTCACCTCGAAATACGACTCAAGATGTCTCTCGTATTAGTTTCTGTTGTTCAAACTGCATCTTCTACGGCGGGTAGAGACCGATCAGACCAGCATGCCAAAGTTTCATCGTAAGTACAGAAATCTTTTTCTTCAATAGTCAAAACTGATGCCTTATGTAGTGTCAAAGCCAACCACTCTTGCTCAACAGCAATTGTCGAGAATTCGGAACATGGACACGGCGGCCGCAGTGATATTATGAGAAGCAATGGGACGGCGACTCAAGATTCTCTGTTACAACAACAGTTGTTGAGCAGTGTTGGTGCTCAATTTGACAGTAGTTCAGGTGCAGAGCGACCTTCGCATGTGGCCGAGGGAGACCTTCGCGGATAGCATTGCCTGCCGCTGATATCTAAGAAGCTTATAAACAAATATGTCAGGATTTGTTGGCATTGGTGGCATAGTAGACGGGTGGGGGCTTCAGAGTCGAAAAAGTTAGTTTTTTTGTCAACCAGTAGTTATTTCTAGAAGTCGTTGACAAAATGTGTCGAATAATGAATTTGTAATCTTCCCATGTAATCATTCCACGCAGTCCAGTCGGAACATTTAGCTAGGCGCTGGTCCTACAGCGTCAGTCGCTTAGACAGGGGCAATGCTGACACCAACGTCCTTATTTGTACTTATACTCTCTTCCTGCCCTTCCTGCAAGTCTTCTTCGTCTAGTGTCTGGGCGCCGGGATTTTGAGAAAGCGGTTCAAAATGTGCATTTCCAAGCCTCTTTTTCTCAATGCGCCTCCGCCATGGCTTGTATATGATGACACTGAGGCCGCCAAAGACAATGAAAGCACCACAGATCGATCCGCCTAACTTGACTTAGTGTTTCTGTCAATGACTGTTCATGTTTACGTACCAACAATGTCCCAGGTCTCACCCAGCCTCTCGACGCCATCCCAGAACTTTCCGTGAGGTTCTGCAACATTCAAAATGAGATTAAGAAACTGTATGACTCCGATAACTGTTGCGACTATCACCGTTATGACTGTGAGAACGATACTATAGTAGCAAATCGCGATTGGGTCGCGCGCAAGCTGCGTGCTGGTATACAGGCTCATCATCAGTGCTCCATCAGTCGTGTCTAGGAGGCACATTCCAGCCGTAAATAATAGTGGAAAGATCAGAATGAGCCAAATGGACGTTCCTTTTGCTGCTTGTATCGAGCTGATACCGAGGATCGCGATTTCTGAGGATGTGTCAAACCCAAGTCCAAACATAACACCGAGCGGGTACATCTTCCACGGCCGGTCGATGAGCTTGAACAGCTTTTGCAGTATGGGGAAGAGACATCCTCCGCCCTGTATCTGGAACTCCTCGTGTTCAGTCCCGGGCTCGCTTGCAATTAGTTTCTTCATCTGCACTATGAGTTTATACAGGATATAAACATTCATGAGGCCCAACAGAAGTAAGAACGCAGCCGAGACTGAAGTCCCTATGATGCCGCCAACATGGGCAAAGTTGTCGAATTTGGAAGACACAGCAGCTGCAGTTCCGGCGACAACCAAAGACGTGATAATCACAATTGTCGAATGCCCTAGGGAGAAGAACATTCCAACTGTGACTGGGCGCTGCCCAGCTGCAATCAAACGCCTCGTCATCAAGTCGATGGCAGAGATGTGATCAGCATCTAGAGCATGGCGTAGTCCTAGAGTGTATGAAAGCACTGCTGTAGATACGAGAGGTGTGTGCCAATGCTTATATTATACAGTCTCAGTTCTCAATCCTTCCGATTGGGCCTTTCGTTTCATTGCTTACCAGAAGGATACCAACTGCTGCCCACACAATGAGGTTCACAACAATAAGGATAAATATAATCGCAATTGCTGGAAAGGGAAGCCTCTGCATATACGGTACGCGCGCATGATACTCTGCTGCCTTGGTAGAAACAGCTTGGAAGAATGAAGGCTTGGTTTCGGGGCTTCTAGAGCGTGCTGAAGCAGGTCGCGTATTCGTCATTTTTTAATCCTGCCGCAGGATGAACGTAGGTACTGAGGGATGAGAAGGAAGATGCACATGAGAAGAACCTCGCGAAAGTTGAAAGACTAGGCACATAGGAAAAATCTAATCGCACATGAAAAGTTACATGAACGAGCACACTACCGTGTGATGTTGCGCGGCTGAAAGTGGGGTATGTTAGTTATCGCGACCCCGCTGCATACGTGTTCCAATGACAAAAGGTTATTTGTATAAGTATGTAGTAGTTGCCATGAACAATCTGAAATTCAACCCATCGGAGAATACCTAGACAAGCAAGATTACTCAATCTTGCGGAAACACAACGACGCGTTTGTACCTCCAAACCCAAAACTGTTCGATAATGCGACATTTATATTTTTCTGCTGTGCCGTATTTGCAACATAATTGCAATCAAAGTCCTCAGGGGGATCACCAGGATTTGATAAATTAAGTGTTGGAGGGAGGGTGCTCTGTTCTGATCAGCGGGCTTTCGGGAGTCTTGTGTAGAACGTACGTGGTGAATCCCCAAGACTGCGAAAATCGCCTCGACGCTTCCGGCAGCACCCAGAAGATGACCGATGGCGCCTTTGGTACTACTGACATTGATGTCTATAGCTCGGTCTTTTCCATCTTCGCCAAGCAGGAGCTCCTTGAGAGCTCTGTTCTCAACAGTGTCGCCCAGAGAGGTGCTCGTAGCATGAGCGTTGACATAGTCGACGGCAGCAGGCTTCAGACCAGCATGGCGAAGTGCGTTCTTCATAGCCAGCCGCGGGCCTTGACCATCCTCACGTGGAGCCGTCATATGATGCGCATCGCTCGACAGACCATAACCTGCGACCTCTGCATAGACTTTCGCCCCTCTGGCCTTTGCATGATTCAACTCCTGTTCTGCTTAGCCCCTGTGTAATATAAGAACCACAACACTTACTTCTAGTACCATTACTCCAGCTCCTTCGCCAATTACAAAACCATCTCTATCTCTGTCGAATGGGCGGCTTGCTTCGCTAGGTTGATCGTTCCATTCAGTTGCCAAACTTCTAGCTCTTGCAAACCCAGAAATTGCAAGTGGATGGATACAAGATTCGGCTCCTCCAGCAACCATCACATCGGCATCTCCGAATTGAATCAGCCGAGCAGCGTCACCCACACTATGTGCACCTGTTGTGCATGCTGTTGTGGCTGCGTGATTTGGTCCCTCGTTGTGTCAGTGGATGAGGCTACCAGAAGCTTTGCTTTTATACCTTAAACCCATATCGCATGGAAACATGCCCGGCCGCGAGGTTGATCAAAAGACGAGGCACAAATAATGGTGAAACTTTCCGGTAACCCTAACAGTGGTTAGTGGATTGTCTTGGGGTATAAAATAACTCCCTACGCCTTTCTCATATGCTATTGTGGTATCGTAAACATCGTCTAGGCTGCCAATCCCAGATCCCATGTACACCCCCTGATATTATTCTGTTAGCTGTTTCCCACTAAGCACAGGCGAGATTGCTTACTGTAGCCTCAAGATCCTTCTCATTCTTTGGGCGCCATTCAGCATCATTCAAGGCCTCTTCAGATGCGACCATCCCATACTGAGCAAATCGAGCCATACGACGCTCATCCTAGGCTATTTTTAGTCGCGTTATTACGACTGTGTCATGAAGAACTTACTCCAGGAGTGAAATGCTCCGTTGAATCCCAATTTCCATCACACCCTCTGCCCTGTGGAACTAATGCTGCAACTTGGCTTGGTAGTTTTGCAAATTGGGGACTACGGTCCTTTATTGAGACAATGCCGCAATGGCCTTCAATCAAGCGTTGCCAAGTTCGACGGACACCTAATGGATATGAGCAAGTGCTAGTCATTCGCAATCAAGGACTGAGTTACCTATTCCCAATGGCGTCACCAGCCCGAGACCTGTTACTACCACTCTTCGCATTGCATTTCATGTGGGCAATATTGTTGCGACCTACATTAACTATGTTCAGTCGAAGCTACTTTCGTTGATCGAAGTAGTTATGCGCTAACCCGTTTATGGTGTGCTAGCGTCCATTGGTCATACACAGCACATTTTTCTTTCTCTTTGAGAATTCCACAGATTCTGCTTGAGTAATAGTAAACGATTTAATTACAAGAGGACAGTTGGTAATGCGCCTAGTCCATGGGAAGCAAATAATGTATAGTCCTATACTAAAGAAACCTGATTGAATACGGCTGATATATAGTAGATTATAGTAAAGTTCCTGCAATTTAATATTTTGGTCAAATATCATGCGCAATAGGGGCCCTGCACAAACGGCTTATCGACGCCTTCATCATGCCATAAATAAATGGATTCCTTGCAACCCAACTCGTTCACGTTCCATTGCGCACTCAAATCATCTTCTGGTTGAATCTCACTGAGATGTGGAGTCCCGGCCCGATCTTCAGTCATGCTTTTGAGCTCCTCTTCCTTTACGAAGGCAGATCGCTTGTGCTTCGGACGGATAGCAGTGGCTGGTTGGTTTTGCTTTTGAGCCTGTTTTTCCATGCTGCTCCGATATTGGATACTAAATGGCGGAGTGGCTGGCCAATGACCTGCGCAATTTCCATGTGGACTGACTGGTCGAGTGTTTTCCTGACTGAAAGCTTGTATATCAGGTATGGTATCTTGCTGCACATTCGACATAGGGGATGAAGAAGACACACGCATCTGTAAGCCAGCGGTCTGTGCATGTTTGGCTGCAGATTGTGTGTTGCTGGATGTCCCAGTATTTGCGTAATCATGAGGCCGACGCCGAGGTGTCTTTTTTGAGCCATAGATAGTCTGGGCTGTCATAGGACGCAGAGGATTGGCTGCTGCTGCCCTTTCTTTTTGTGCTCGCATAATTCGTGGTGGTTGTGGAACAGAGAATCGTACAATTTGGTCTTTGCAGCAATTGTTCATACCAAAATTTTGCGATATCATGGAGGTGTCTGTTTCAAGAGAACACATTTCAAGAGTCATCGCTTTCATTTTATAATCAGTAGCTTGAGGTCACTAACAGTTTCCTTTCAAATTCTCGAGGTTTGCCCGCGGGTGTTGTAAGCACTAGACACCTGCCCGTGTTCAACGTTGGCCATGGTCACACTGTTTGCTGGGAGATACTGCTAGACTTAGCATGAAATCCAAAAGAGACTGTAGAACAAAGTAAGAATTCGCAAACGACAAATACTTTGCTTTATGCTTCCACAGCGTTCATACTGGAATAACAGAATAAGATAGCATTGGCTAAAGAATGTTTCCAGTCATAGTGATACTGTAGAACAAGACAGCCAATCGGTTGAACCAATCAGCCGAGCGAGCGAGAATTAGCCCGATGCCTGTCAAGACATACTTGATTCAGTCGCTGAAATTCGACGCGTTTGATATTATACTGGGGAGGAAGTTATGAGCTTGTGTGGTGTTGAGAACTTGAGATGACCTGGCGGCGACTTCCAAGCACGTCATTACGCCAAGGCTTTACACCCCACGTTAGCGGCGTGTGTTGGTGAATCAACACCAAAAGATACGACTCCCCACAATATGCTCAAGTTATCGTCGCGCAGCCTGCTGGTCAGGAATACCTACTTTTACGCATTCCACTTCCGTCCTCATGGCTGTCACGGACACCAATGGCTCGGGAACGGGCGGCAAACAATCATACAGTAGGTGATGAGTCTGATGACCAAACTTTTTTTTTACTGCGCAATTAATGCAATCCCGGGTTACAACCGCCTCGAGGATGCTATGAAGTACTGCCCTTCTTCCTATAAACATCACGCATACAACAAGCGTTGTGCTTTCAACCAGCTCTCCTGGATTGCGTTTGATGACAGCCGAACGCTGAAACCCACCTGACGCCTTCAGTAATAAATGCAAATGGCTAACTATCCCGCAGAAAGGGTCGCATCCCAGCCTGAGAATCCCTATAGCAAACTCATACCCGATCAGACTTTTGCAATCATTCCAGAAATCACCCTCGAATCTGGAGTCGTCCTACACAATGTTCCCGTCGCATACAAGACATATGGTACCCTGAGTCCGGCTAGAGACAATGCTATGGTAATTTGCCATGCGCTTACTGGAAGTGCCGATGTTGGTGACTGGTGGGGGCCATTACTAGGGGGAACAGGAAAGGCATTCGACATATCAAGATTCTTTGTGGTATGTATCAACAGCTTGGGTAGTCCATACGGTAGTGCAAGCCCAGTCACAGCAAAAGATGGCGATCCGTCTTTGGGACTTTATGGGCCTGAGTTTCCTCTGACGACAGTGAGGGATGATGTCAAGTAAGTCTAGGAAATCATATGGCTTTGGAAATGCAAAGCTAATACAAGCAGCATCTTCAAAATCATCCTTGATGACCTCGGCGTAAACCAAATCGCCGCCGTAATTGGAGGCTCCATGGGTGGTATGCTCGTTCTTGAGTTTGCATATTTTGGCAAAGATTACGTCAAGTGCATCATACCCATCGCTACATCAGCTCGTTACAGTGCTTGGGGCATCAGTTGGGGTGAAGCACAGCGACAGAGCATCTACAGCGACCCAAAGTACGATGATGGCTACTATACTTTCGATGACCCTCCTTCGACCGGCCTAGGCGCCGCACGTATGTCGGCGCTTTTGACATATAGAAGTCGGGATTCTTTTGAATCACGATTCGGCCGTAACACGCCCGACCTTACCAAGAAACAGAGTATCAACGCTGTTTCGCGACCTTCCAGTTCATCGCACCCTTCCAACGAGCACTGGGCTATACATAATGACGGCCACAAGCACGCTAGGTCGCCACGTTCAGCGTCGAGGATCAATAGCAGTGCTGCATTACCCACCACTGAGTCTTCTGCTGCTGCAACACAGGCTGATCTGGAGTTCCATGACGCTTCGAATCCGTCTACTCCACCTCAGCAGCAGGAACACCGCCCGTCCAATGGCACGAGCCGAGATGCAACCCCGACTAGGCGTCTTGCCCCCCACTACTTTTCTGCCCAATCTTACTTGCGATACCAAGGTGAAAAATTCATCAAACGCTTTGATGCGAATTGTTATATCGCAATCACTAGGAAACTGGACACTCATGACGTATCTCGCTATCACTATCCAGAAGGCACAGACCCGGACTCCCTAGAACCAGTTTCGGCACTTCATTATGCTCTATCCCTAATTGAACAACCTACACTCGTCCTTGGTATCCAGTCGGATGGGCTGTTCACATTTGCTGAGCAACAAGAGCTTGCTGCACACATTCCACACGCGACTCTTAAAACCATCGACTCACCTGATGGCCACGATGCGTTTCTACTTGAATTCGAACAGGTCAATGCGCACCTCACGGGCTTTTTAAAGACTGTACTACCCGATATCATGAATAGATCACCTATTTGTGATGGCGTAACAACCGATTCTGGCATGGCCGCAACAAAAACAAGCACATTTGGAGAAGTCGAGGTGGATGATATCACGGCTTGGTAATTTAGAATTGCATTCAGCATGGCGTTACTGGTTAAAAATGCATGGGGATGGAGTACAGTTTTCGGCATATGCTTGAAAGAAAGCTGTACGATTATGGTATGCTCTTTGGCGACGAGAGCTGAGGTTCAACCCCTCATGAACATTTTTCTTTTGGCCACAATAGATGTGGTCGTCCACTCGGGTTACAAAATCGTCTTTGTGAAGAATACATATGATCGTCTGCATATTGAACAGTCCCAGCACTTGAGTTTTGTTCGAGGATGTCATCTCAATTCTCTGATAATAATAGCGCTTTTGGAATTCCTAAATTGGAAATCGAAAGTCAGCCCAAAAAAGGATGTTCCTAATTATGGATTGCCCTAAGTAGTTATTACTTTGCATGGGCAATTTCGCAGAAAATTCTACAGAGTAACTAGCCGTTGGGCCCAAATAGTTAGCTAACCTCGGTAGCTATTAACTAGTTATCTAGGTAGTACCTAGTTAATGGACCTCCTTCGTCACTCATTCATCACTCCACCACAACTCGTATTCCCCGCCACCTGACAAACGTGCACCTATTCTGTCACAGAATTAATATCGTGTGTCATCTGATATGATATATCGACTCCTGTTACCATCGGACACGGCGGCCCTAGACATCAGCGCCATCAGGGGAACACGACACTAAAGCCAGCGGACTGGAATTCGTGAAATCGGATAGAGACAGCTTTCACTGAGTTAAAAAAATGGAAACCTGCAATACCTAGCTGCAATACCTAGAGTTCTGCGACGATCCAGGGCCTCCCCAAATATGACTGAACCCAACACTCCCGGGCCGAGTAGTCAGCCGGAGAATTCGTTGAGCACAATGCCCCCCCCCCCCGCCTTCGTTTCTGATAAAGCTGAACGATCCACCTGTTCATTTTTGATTATTATATATCTCAATCATCCGTTCAATTCATCCCATAAACCACATCAACACAATCAACCTACCGTGCTGCAACCATGAATGTGCCCAAGACACAAAGAGCGGCAGTGAAGCAAGGCTCAGGCAGCGATGCCAAGATCTCCATTCAAGAAGTCCCCGTTCAAGAACCTGGGCCAGATCAGATCCTGGTCAAAATCAATTACTCCGGGCTTTGTGCCTCCGACAAATCTCTCCTCTATGACGAATGGAGCTTCAAAATGGCTGATGTAGCCCATGGCATAGCCGGTCATGAAGGTGCTGGCGTTGTCGTTGCTGTCGGTTCCAACGTTCAAGACCTTTGGCAAGTCGGCGATCGCGCTGGTATCAAATGGATTGCATCCGTTTGCCACAAGTGCGAATTCTGTACGAACGGCCTTCACGAATGTCATTGTCCCAATCAAATCAATTCCGGCATCACAACTCCAGGGACATTCCAGGAATATGCCCTCACTTCAGCTCAATATGCTACCAGATTGCCGGGTGGGGTCAAGGATGAAGAAGCGGGTCCAATCATGTGTGGTGGTGTCACAGCTTATGTAGCGTGCAAGAAAAGTGCTGTGAGGCCGGGCCAATGGATTGTCATTCCTGGCGCTGGAGGAGGTAGATATACACTTTACTATAGTCTAATGATTTAAAAGCGCTAACTATGGTCAGGTTTGGGACACTTTGGTATTCAATACGCTCGTGCCATGGGTATGCGCGTCATTGCCATTGATGGAGGTGATTTGAAGCGCGATCTATGCCTCAAATTGGGCGCAGAGAAGTTCATTGATTTTACGACCACATCTGACATTGGTGCCGAAGTCATGGCAATTACTTTATATGGCGCTCACGGCGTCATTGTATTCCCAGCTAGTCGAGCAGGATATGAGCAAGCGCCTCATCTTCTGAGACCTGGCGGGACGATGGTGTGCGTCGGATTGCCGCAAGACCAAACTATAATCGCTGGCGCACCTCCAGTTATGATGTGTCTTAGACAGCTCAATGTTGTGGGTAGCGTGGTAGGTACGTTGAAGGACGTCGAGGAGGCGTTGGACTTCACGGCCAGAGGCCTTGTGCATCCGATTCTCACGCATGGCAAACTAGAAGACATCAACGCGTTTCTGAGTGATATGAAGGCTGGTAAACTGGTGGGTCGGGCCGTGATGAAGATCGCAGCATAGTTCACTGTATCATAGTAGTCATAGCACCTGGGTGAATGGCAGAGTAGATCATTGAACCTATAGATATTGCTCTGATTCGAGGGTACGCTTGAAAATAAACGTCACTGGCTGTGATACTCCACCCATTCTTTGAGGCCGGTTGGTGAACGTTGCAGCGCCTTGGTTGGTATCTTGAAACCCAATTCAAACCCAGCACGCTGAATCTGACGAATATCCCGCTGCTTATCCGACGCAATACTTTCGGTGTATCTGGTAGTCCGCATCTGTCGCTCGAACGTCTTGAGGTTGTCTCTCGTAAGGCTCGATGGGTTGGGTTCTCTAGATAGTGATGAGAGAAGAACTAGGTACGCAAGAGACCCATGAAGAGTAGAAGAAGAAGGTTGGGTGTTAGAAGGATTTGAGAAAAAGACACCTTTGTGTGCCAGTATGCACTGAACAAGGCTAACGAATAGCAGATTATTCCAAACGAACAACACGTACGAGGCTGAGGCAGTTGCCTCGGGTGAAGGGCCGATGATGCCAGCCATGGCGATTGGTTAGTTATATATAATATTACTCGGTAGCGAGCACTTTATGGAATAAACTGTTCGAGAGCTGGTATAATGAGTAACAACAAGTGATAGGGCGTTTTTCGCACGGTTGGTTTGATGGGTTTTAGTGAAGGAGGGGTTGTATACCATTATATATAAAAAAGTTGCTGCGGCTTTTTGGACACTCTCGCAATTGACTTTTTGTTGCGCACATACCTAGGTACCTACCTATGCGCACCATAGCTGCGCTGAGGCTCTGCTAGTGCAATGAGGCCAGCGAGAAGGCCTGTTGCCTAATCATTTGTGGCTCGCCTTGGATTTACCTGACTTCTTGTTTGCCTTCTTTCGTGCTTGTTGGTTGGGCGGATTGGGTAAGCTGCATCGTCACAAGCGGGCTTTATGTTGGGTTGTTCCTTTTTCCAATCTCTTCTTGTCAGCTGCTGATTTTCAAGGTATATGTTCCCTGAAACCTCATCATTTGTTAGTCAAGAGAGGATATATCGAACAGGAATCTACTACTTTCTCTGATTTTAGCCTTGTGGGCTTTTATTGATGGCCACCTGCAACTAAGTCCTTGCCATTAGTAAGGTATAGATTCTCAATTTTGATACTCCTTTATGGCCTTGTATCTGCCACTGTGGCTTGACAACAAAGGCAAAGTCCTGAGCTGAATGATTCTTCATTAGTTGTCACAAGACACCCACAATCTGTCTTCGGCGTTAGGGCTATCTTCCACGCAGAAGCTGGTCTTGAAACCGACGAATCGATTCCTTGAGGAACGACTTTTTCAGGAGGCCTCATGTTAATCTTAACTCAAAGGATCGCAATATAGCTGGACTCCAAGATATCTTGCCAAGGTGTGAATTTGGTCTGATTTTATATGCCTCTCTGCTACAATATATACTACTACTAGATCTAAAACATTAAATCACCGCAAATCTACAGCGTACTAATTGCATGGGAAAGAGCACTGCCATTATAGTGATTGAATATCCGAGGATGAAAATGGATTTTACCACTAGGCTGATTCAGTATCACAGTAGTAATAGTAGCAGTAGTACCTATTGATTTTCCTCTGTTGAGAGGGGGGCTTGCCCCCCTTTTGAGCCTCCCTTGGGTCATGTGGACGTGTCAAGCTATAGACTCACGACTATGTCTGCCTTAGAAGATATATCTAGGTTATGGGCCCTGCGTCTATTTACACTAGGTTCATCTTGTGGTGTCTGTGTCTCTTTACCCCCTCCTATTAGGGTATCAGGACCTTTGTGTTCTTTTGCCCCTTAGGCTTTGTGTGTCGGGGTGATCAATATCACAGTCAACATCTGAAGGCAACCAATTATATATTAATGACATGCGACCATGCGGCAATATTTGACAAGGTGTATTCATGCATGCGATCAACCCAGGTCGCTTTAGTTAAATAACGCGATGCTAGCTCGGGATGCTGTGCCACATCGATCGATTTGCAATATAAGTTCTGACTAATCGCTTCTTAGTCATAAGAATGCGATCCAATGTGCCAGGCCTCGAAGTCTGCAACGCGAGACTGGGCCAGTGGCAAAGGTCTTCAAGGTCGAGATATTTGTAAAGAACTGATCTTGAAGGCTGTGATATGTGGCTGGAGTATCACAGCTGACAGTGGTGCTGTAAAGTTATATCACAGTGGAGAACGTTTTATACTCTATCCATAACTAATACTAAAGACATGTTAATTATAACTATCTTGCATCTGATACATCCCAGTAGTCTTCACCATAATAGCATCTTGATAGACATACCTACCTAGCTCTTGGCACAGCCACAACCCATTTCTAGGATAAATGTTGTGTATCATATTTAGTTACTCAGGCTGCTCAAAGACTAGAGCGGAAATGAAAACAAGACCTGCAAACATAACGGATTGTTCTCTTGAAAATTCATTCAAGCGCCGCAATAACGGACGTTTCCTGCATACAGGACGCGAAAAAAAAGGAAGAAGAGTATTTTACGGCTCAGTAGTATCCTTAGCACAGATACTTCGTGCATCAATGTAGATGACTAGTTATCAGGGGATAACAATCAAAACTACCAGCGCTAAACGTATCGACTCCATCTTTGATCAGATGTTTCTAGGTTGCTAGCACTCCCAAAAGGTTGAATCTCGATGCCTATTCAAGGCGCCTATTCCATCGTGCATAGCAAGTGGCTAATAATCAAGTAGGGGTAATTTAGCTGCATGTCAAGACCTGAATGCTGCCATAAGTAATCCATCTCACAACCTCGAGTCATCCGCAAATTTCCCAAAAAAAGGCGCTTTAATTATTAGTTGGTCATGTACATTTGCTCGCGAAATGTCTAAAGCCCGAAAAATAAGGGGTATATCAGAGGACTACACAAGAGTTTAAAGACCAAGCAAACTTCGAATTCAGCTGACATTCGTCCGTCGATTCGTCCGCTGCCTTTCGTTCATCAGAAAATGTAAATCCAGAGGGCCCTCATAATAGGCTCGATAGAGGCGGATTTCATCGTATTCGTCGGCAAGTCCGCGTCAGCTCAGATCTCATGCAGGCGACAGGGGCTGTGTTACATGCAGCTGCCTGTGCCAGAGTCATGGGCGCAACAAATAATGCAGATTTCGAAACCTTTTACTTGTTGATTCTGAACTATTATCGGTTATTTACATGTAGTGGCGATTTCGCCGGAGCAACGAAAATGGGTACAAGTTAATCATTGCTTGCATAGAATTGTGTGACTGTCGTAGAAAGACCGCGCATGGTAGTAAACATCAGACCAGACATTCAGTTCAGAAGAGTTGTAAGAACATCTCACTTATACCTTCGAAGCAACAAATTCAGCAGCTTTGGGGGCATCTTGCTCGTAGTTGGCGTGCTCAGGAGTAATGATGATGCCATTCTCACAAATGTTGTCGCCCTTGTGGCAGATGATCAGGGTCTTTGAGACTGGCACAACACCAAAGCTCTCGTCCTGGTCAGGATCACCGAAAGTAACAACTACTTCTTGTCAGTAAATATCCTACAACATATACAAAGGTCACTTACCAGCATCGACCCTGGCAGCCTGTACCGCTGAAAGCCTTTGGGTAGCAGTATGAACCAATTGAGCACCCTGGCTGTATCCAGAGACGACAATCTTGGTCGATGGGCAACTCGATGCAGCCCGGTTGATCAAGTTGAACATCGTGGTGGCACCTTCAGCATCACCGCCAGCAAGGAAGCCAAGAACATTCGCGGCATAGTTCACACCCTGGATAGCCAGTCTTGATGCACCTCCCAGACGACTAGCAAGAGCATTGAAGAAGACTGGGCCTACAGAGCCTGCAGCTCCAACATTTCCGTCTCCATTTGTTCCACGAGCCCAGATCACAGTTATATCACGGCAAGGCGTGCCATCAGTCAACTGGTTGTAGGTATCGCCATTGAACTGGCGCTTTGTAAGGACGGCTGGTGAGGTGCCCTTGCCTGCCTCAAGCTTTGCAGCGTATTCCTTGAAATCGAGATCGGTACCAACGAGGTCAGTGATGGGAAAGCTGACACCCTCGGCTGCAGGAGCTGGTGTTGGTGCCGCGAGGGTGATGCCCAGGAGGGCTGCGATAGGAACGAATGAACGCATGATGAACTGATTTTCGATTCAAAGAATAGAACGAGACACCAGGAATGATTGGCTTCTGCTTAGTCCTGGAGCTGAATGCAAGCTGCCGATATTTGAAGGAATGGCCATGATATATATACATCCATACGTCTAGAAGTACCTGAACTACCTGATGATCTGCTTCCTTACTTGACCTACATGGTTTCTCTGACCAATACGACTATACATCGGCAATTATTCCCCCTCAGGACTGCCCCGCGAATGTAGGAGGGTACGCCTGCCTTTGCAGTGCTGAAGTCCGACATGAGTAGTAATTTTACTCCAAGGTAGAGAGTATCTTAACCAATTATTTGAATCCTGGAACTCACGTTGCAGGGAACTCGACGAATTGTGTACAGTAGTTATAACTGATCTACAACATGGTGTATCATGCATGATGATGATGCACAATCCTTTTTTTGACTGCGCGTCCGTGAGCTATTATTAATTAATAATGCCATTTATATTGGGGACCTGCTGATTTGGGTCTAGCCTCTGTCCTAACACCACGATTCTGTAGGATTAAAACACGTGGGGACTACTCGACGCGAACCAGGGCCGAGATGTGGGGAACCTTCACGGCATTTCGCACAAGGTGAGCTTTTTCTGGTTTCTCTTTCGTTGATACGTGCTGTACTTCTGACTAGCCCGCCGATTTTTTTAATTAACTATTTCGACATGAACCTAAATAACTACCTATCCTGCTAAATTAAAGCGCTCTTTAAGACTAACTCCCGTCATTTCCGACTCTCCATGTACCTGAGTAATCAGCATAAAGATGTCCTTGAAAGGTCTGTGGTAATTAAGCCTTTCACTGAGTAACACCTTTGATAGGCAGTGGCAGCACATCTGAAGAGTTTATACATTTCGTAAATTCTTCGACAGGCTCGGCCTTGCAAATAGACTGGTGCCAATCATTCCAAGGTTGACCTCATTGCATAAAAAGCATCAATTTACACATCTACCAAACCTTGGCCCTCGGATCTCTGCATCAGCCTCCAAACCCGGCCAAAAGCCCTCCCTTGGCAGTGGGGGAAAGCCATGGTCCATCGGCCATTCCTGCCAGATGATTTCAACACTAGGTATTGTAGGTGATGCTGTTGACGATCCCATACAATCCTCGCCACCAACATCTTATTTTGGCGAATCATGTCTCAACTGCACGCAGTGTAAACGGTATAAATATAGATTTTCAGCCGAGAATTCACGGCCTCATTAGTTCCACTACCCGTCCCTCTATCAGTACGAGAGTTTATCCAGCTGCATACACATCTGCTGAAAGGGTGTACTTCGACGCTAAGCGTTTATGTCATAACATTGGTTCATCATATACGCCCCCATTCCAAGGATGATGCAATGAAAATCGCGAGTTTTGGTGGCGTTGCTGGAGACTTTCCCCCAGGTAGGCTCTTCCGCTTGGCTGTCAGCTTCAATCGCGTCTAGAATCTTCTGTAGCTGGCCTTGTACTTCTTTGTCATCTAATGGTTTGCCTAAAATTCGATTGATGATGTGTTTCGCCTGAAAAGATTCTTGGTGATGTTTAAAGTATGTTGTTATCAATCAACATACCTCATTAATCTGACCCTGTTGTGCCAATCAACGAGTTGTTTCGCACAAGAATGGGCATAGAGCTAATACAACCAAGGAGAACAAGATTGAGCACGAGACGAGAAAACGCCACTGAAGCGAGCTATTCGCGTGAAGTTCCGCATAAAAAGCCAGGATGCAATTGCTACTCCCATGATAATCTGGACAGATTAAGCGATTGGAAGAGTTTCAGGGGATAAAGATTGGGATCGCGATAATTGAGATACGCCGACTCTACCCACGGTTCTTAAAGCAAACATTTGCCGATAATCAAACGACGCAGTTTGAATCACAGCACCCATAATGACGATGATGTTGGCCAACACAAAAGCAAAAATTGCACAAAGAGCACATCTCACGTAACTGGCTATTACCAGTCAAGTCAATGTGGCGTTGGGATTAATACCAACATTATCTTTGAATGTGCAAAGGCAATCGGCCAAGAAGTGGCTTACAGCAAAAAAGAAGAAAGCCGAGACCAGAGCTCAGAAGGATGAAAGCGATAAGGCTCTTGCCTCTCAGCTCCAGGATGCCCATTCTAAGATGTTCAAGTGTTCGGCATTACTTGGTTACTGATAACTAATAGTGGTGATGGATTTCAGTAGTTTAGCCGCCGAATCCAGCGGGGCAGGTCGTCTAAACTTTGTAACTAGTCCATGAAAATTCCCCAAACTCTGGAAGGACTTGAACGCAATTTTGCAAGGAACATGCCATGAAAACCACGCGGACTCGGCCGGGGGAGTTTTGGGTCTACTGAAAAGGGCATGCAGAGAGCATCGTGAGACGTCGTGCTGCTACGAGTATGTAAGGCGTCTAAAGTGATCTTTACAGTACATACCTAGATACTGGAAGACCACCAAGTGGATTTGCCGTTTGTAATAATGCCACATATCTGTGTGACGTCAATAACTGCCCAACCATCCCTCCCCAAGCGGGCTGACATACGGGACTGTGTCCTTTAGAGACCTACCCTTTGTCCCGGGTCCTTGGCCTAAAACAGTTTGAAACAGAAATACAAGCTGAATTTCAGTCTCAGCCTACTCACACAACCATTTCGCAAAGATCTTTTATCCAGCAGCTTTCACTATAGACGATCTAGTTTTCTTGATTGTTGGTCTAACAAGGTTAGGGGTTGAATCGTATCGTTATAACGAATATAATTTGGTGACAAGATTTGATTGAACTATCGTGGGTTCTGCGCGTTAATATAACGCGCAGCCCCACTGTGGGTGCTGAGTCACACCCACGCTAGCTACGTACGCTAGCTACATTAGGTTCCCCCCCACACTCGCTTACCCGGCCAATATTGACAGTCCATTCAATTCACACATTGATACTATACTCTCCAAAGATTCAGCGCAGTTCATCAATATGGCAACCCAAGCGCTTCTCGACTGGATTGCAGAACATCCATACCAAAGTTTTTTTCACGTTGTCAATGGCATCGTGATCTGCACCCCAGCCGTAGCCACTGTTCCATTTTTCAGCCTATTGGGTTTAAGTGCTGGAGGGCCTGTTGCGGGTATGACTGTGTTTAGCTGTGTTATTAAGATTACAGCTCCCGGCAAAATGGACTGACTTTCGTTAGGGAGCGCGGCAGCTTCGGTCATGAGCTACTTCGGTACTGTGCCAGCCGCAGGCTTTTATGCTACAGCGCAGAGTGCAGCAATGGGTGGATACGGAGCAGCTATAGCGGGTGGCGCGGCACAAGTAGGAGCGGTGTTTTCTTCCGCGGCTACATACCTGTGGGGACGATAAATTTGATCACTTAAAAGCGATTTGGGCCATTGGCGGATTGATGACAAAGGCTAAAAAGCTTTGTCGATTATGGATATGGCTAAGGACATGCTTGTCATAGTGATTTTACAATCAGAATCTAAGAAGATTTCTACTTGTCGAATGTTTAAAAGTGTCAAGCATGGGATACGCCAAATAAGAAAAGCTTTGATGCAGTACCTCTGACCTAAATGCAGTGAGACTCTATCAAATATGATTGTTTTCCTATTACAGTCTGTTCAGTTCATCTTGATATGTGGTAGTTAACTATATAAACTACTAGAGTAACTCCTGTGCTAGGTCATCACCCGCTAAAGCAAGAAGATTCCCGAGTTATAAAGTATTACTGCTAGAAGACCAAATTGTCATAGTCTTAATGGTCCTTCATACTCCCCTTCGAGAGGTGTGTGGGATAGGTAAGGTACGGTATCCGTCATCATATTCTGAAGACATGCAGATGCAATATTTACCTACTTCTGTTATGAGAACTGGAGTTTTCAGATAGTTAGACGTGTGCAACGCATGGTCCGTCGTTTGGAGAGTAGTTATTGTGATAAGATTTTGGGAGCCTTGGAAGTGAAATGTCCGACAGTATTCCACGTCCCATCAGATTTGGCAGTATTTCTCTTATTGACATTACGAACCCAACATGGGCGTGCCAGGCAGAATGTGGAATCGGAAATTCAAGTCCTGCCGTTCCTAACCCTATTGCCCCTATTTTAAGAAGGTGAAGGTCGTATTAATAGTTACCGAGACCAACCAATCAAAACGATACCTCGGCTATTTTTTCAACCTATGTACCAAGGTTGATACTGAAACCCACGTGGAATTACATATCAATGCCGAAGCCGTGCAGTACAACATATAACTAACTAGAACATATTATTTCTTCATCTTAATAGCTACTCTAGATCCTTTTTGTTTGTTAAACCACCTCGGACTCGTAGACTCATTCCACAACCCAATCTCGATCTCGGCGCCATGGAGCATCCAGCGACCAAACCACTTTGCGGCTTTGAGAGGATAGGACATAACACGTATATCTGGACACCAGCTTCATGGACGACGTCGAATCAGCCAGGCACAACACCACTAATTGTACTTTTCGCATGGAATGGCGCGGCAGCAAAACACATCGCCAAGTACACCATCTCCTACCAAAAGCTATTTCCTACATCTCGCATCCTCCTCGTTCGATGTTTCACACGAGACTTGTTCCGTCTAACTATTGAGTATGCACCACTACTCAAACCCGCCATGGACGTAGTCTTGGAGCAAACTCAAAATGGGGGAGAATTACTTGTACACAGCTTTTCGAATGGCGGCGGAAACCAAATTAACGAGTTTGCAAAAGCGTGGAAGAAGCGGTTTGGCACAAAATTGCCAATGCGTATACAGGTTATAGACTCTGCACCCACTAAAGGTCCATGGATGAAGTCCCATGCTGCCATGTCTGCTTCTCTGCCTAAAACATGGTTTTGGAGACGGTTCGGTAAAGCGCTGATCCATCTATTGCTCCTGGTGACCTTCACTGGATGGACCATCTTGCGTAGGGAGAACAAAATGGTCGTCCTATGCCGGCAGCTAAACGACGAATCCGTATTCGATAACGCGGTACCACGTGTGTATTTGTATAGTCGCGCAGACCAGATGGTGGGGTTTGAAGAGGCAGATGAGCATGCAAGTATTGCTGAGTCTAAAGGTTGGGATGTGACGCGGGTGCGGTTTGAGAACAGTGCTCATTGTGGGCACGTTAGAGAGGACGAAGCAAAATATTGGAACGCAATCTTAGAGGCGTGGAAGCGAGGACCAAGAAGTGGAGGAATGTAATGTCTACAAACGTGCTGCGACTAGTGAGAGATAGATATTCCACAATAGACCACAAAAGCTCAAGAAGATCATGCGTTTCTCAACAGGAAAAAACGTTGTCGAGAAGAAGTTGGCAATCGGCCATACTTTGTATGAATCGAAAATGAGGGTGAGCAATTCCTATACAATAGGTTAGTTCGGGCCAAACTATGGTATTGTAGAACAAATACATTTCTGAAGTCTTGAACGATCAGGGCGACAGTTTTGTGCTTCAACAAACCCATCAAGATCAAGAACATGGACTGGTTCAGTAACGCGCCCATTGTGATGCACTACTCGTGTCAGCTGTATCCCTTTGTATGTGCTTGAGTACAAACATCTGTGAACCACTTCCTGAAGATGTTCCACCAATCTCTAACCTTGACCTCTTCTACAATCATCTTCTTATCTTCACCGTCTTGCTTCAACATAATGCCCTTCTCCTCATCGCCGGATACTGCCTGTCGATCCTGCTTCACCGTCTTCCACCCCGGAAAAGTGCGCTCGAGCCACATCTGCCAGTGGAAGTTTATAGGTGCTGTGAGCACAACCATAAAGGCAAATTGGAAGAAGAGGACTCGATCGAAGACGAATGGCTTGGATTCATTCCATGCTTTCAATCGCTGGGCGATGATATTCGAGCAACTATCAATGGCAAGAGCGGAAAGACATGCGACGGCAATGGGTGGGAGTTTCATCGTTACGGTTGGTATACGCGCGGAAAGGGGGGTGAGCAGGAGAGGAGTTGGGACTGTTGAGGCCACCTGCAGTTTTGTGAACTGAGACTTGTGGAAATTGGGAACGCCACGACGCGATCAAAAATCATGGGGGGTTTGAGCGACACACAGATGGAATCAAAGACCAGTGTTGTGTTGAAAGCTCAATCGAGGCTTATCATTGCAGTTCAATACGACTATTTTCGGTGCTTGTGTCGGTGTTGCTTGCCACGCATTGATTGTCGCTGCGGGAGCCGCGCCGTGGCGGGTAAACCTAAAACGGCTACCCGGACTTCTGTAACATTAACACTCTTAGTTATCGTCTTATTATCGTAGAAGATATTCGAACATAAAAACGTAGATCTTAACCGTCAACTTCGATCTTAGCTTTCCCGTCATGGCCGCGTTATCAATCTTAATGTAGCACAGCGCCTCCTAAGACAAAAGGAGTAACAATAGCTAGTTATAGTAACTATATTCATCAGCAATTGTGGGGTGGGAGCACCGGTTAGATTGGTTGCATCGTCATGGTCACAGTGTTTGAAGATTCTAGGTAGCCCAAGGTGGTATTGGGAGCTTTCAAAGGAACCATATGTATAAAACTCTGATGACACACTTCTCGCTTCAACCAACGACTGGGAGACTGCAGTTGTTCAGTCAGATACTATCTCTCTGTACATAATGTCCAGTGTAAAGTGTAGCAAGGGATGTGGATATTTCACCGAACTAACGAAACATGATTGTTACTCGGGCCCAACGGCTACTCCGTAGAGTTTCTGCAAAATTCACTTCGGCCCGAGTTGAGCACTAGAATTAAGACTTACCTACCTACATATCCTGTCCATAGTTCAGGCTGGAGCGTGAATACAGCATTGATTCTCATTCTGCAAGATACAAAGCCTAACAGATAATGCTATACGTGACATGGACCAGAATCTTAGTGATGTTTTTATCTGTAATCGAGCCTGTCAAAACTGCCTATATTATCCCAATGACTTGGTTATCTTTTGACTATGGAAACGAGGGAAGAAGAAGTAAAAAATAACAATGAAATCAAAACTGCGCTCCATACCTGGCAAATTCTGCCAGCTTCCCGTGAAATTTCCCTTCCCATGTTAGAATCCCTAGCCCGAATTATATCCATGCGCTCACAATTCCAATTCTTCTTCGTAATGTAGCGGCTCAGCTCTCGCGTAAATCATTTGGCAGCACCTCCGACTCTCCTCGTCTAAATATGTTGCTCCATCGCGTTTTGTATAGCTGCCTCTAGGACCGCACTCATATACTTCTCCACTCTTACCACTATCCAAGATATCAGTGAAAGCTTGCAACACGCCGTCCATAGGCGTTAGCAAACCCTGCTCTTCCATTTGGTCGTAGAAGGCGCCATCACTGATTGCTGTTCGGACAACATTTGGTGCTACTGCATTCATCGTAATGTCTTCGGATTCTAGGAGCTGTCCATAAGATCGCGTGAGTCCAATCACAGCGTGCTTTGCCGCAGTATAGATGGGAAGTGTTGGAACACAGTAGAAGCCGCACACGCTTGCTACGAGGCCAATCTTTCCGCGGAAGCAGGAAGCTGTTACCCACGGCACTATGTCCTGGCGCCGGAACTGTTGCAATGCTAACGCGATGGTGTACAAAATTCCTTTAAGATCTACATCGACGACAGTCAGGTCTGGTTTGACGAACTCTCCTTCTACTCCATACGGGCCAGGCCCAAGCGTTGGGATCCATTTTCGCTCTCCTATACCAGCAATCGGTGCGACGAAGTCTACTTGTCCTCCAAAGACGTCCAGAGCCTTTTTGAATGCAGCAAGCTGAGAATTCCAGCTGACCGTGTCACACTGAGCGTAGTGAAGACGTCTAGCTGGAGCTTTTGTATTGTAATCATCAGCAAATCGTTGTGCCGCAGACAAATCCAGATCAGCGATGAAAACGGTCCATTCTAGTTCCAACAGATGCAGTGCAAGGGCACGCCCGATGCCACTGGCGCCGCCTGAGGTATAAGTTAGCGTATGCACTGAGGTCGTTGAAGGAACGTGGCCCTGGAAAGGATTGAACATTACCAGTTATGTACGCGGTCTTTTGGAAAGCCATGGAATATACTGCTTGATTCCGGATTTGAACGACTTACGAGAGAGCTCTTGCTTGTGGTGAACCCGTGGCTAACATCATGAACGTTCCAGTAATGTCGAGCTTCCCCGCAGTCAGGGCATCGATAATGATGTGCCAAGGAGCTATAACTAATGCTTACAGCTTACTTGTACTGTGTACATACTCCTTCACTACAAGTTAAACTTCAAGTCTTTTTTGGTAACTTGAGTCATGTTGGGCTTTGAGAAATACGTTGAAATACCACCTGCATTTCCTTGGTTTCTAGTTGCAATTAGGTATGTACCTAACTACACATTAGCAGATTTTCATGCAGGTTTCCATGGTTTCTACAAGGCTCCGCCATATTTATCTGAAAGTATGAAACGTTTATACTATGATGTAGAATATGTTCTACACCAGTGATTACTCTCTAATCATCATCATCATCATCGTAGTAGTACTTTGTAGATACAAACGGTCTTATGATGTCATCTGCCCATTTCAATATCTTTATCAACAACATCTTAACCATAGGCCACGTTATCACTGACCAAGCTACAGAAATGACAGAATGGTCTGGCCAAAGATTTCAAGCTAGAGACGCTGAACAGTTATGACGTTGACGGTCTGGAATCTGGTTTCGCGAGCTCCGCGACTTCCGTTCGTTCAACCACTGAAAACGGCGTGGTGGACGTATCGCCCGAAAACACCAAAGAGGCAAACGACGATTATTGCTATTATTTCTAATTTATTCTTTCTTTAATCAAAAACTAAGCTTATGGTAATCACTTGGGGTTATTGAGCTTTGTTTGTTATTGAAAGACGCATGGTAAACGATGCCTGAAATCATCCTTTCCATCAATGCAGGCTCGTCCAGCGTCAAAGTATCCATCTACCAAACACCAAAGGACAATTCAGCAGTACCCAATCAGCTTGCTGAAGCATCAGTAGAAGGTCTCACAGCCCCACCAGCGAAGTTGAAATACTCCCGTGGTGATGAGAACATCAAAGGCAAAGAACTTGACGGCATTAAATCACAAGAAGATGCCTTCCGCCATGTTCTCGACCATTTAACCAATGATAAAGGCCTTCCGGAGCTCAACAAGAAAGAAGACATTCGTTTCACATGCCACCGTGTCGTTCACGGCGGCGATCTTCCGCGTAGCCAAATTATCGACAAGGAAACATACCACTACATCGAAGAGCTGTCTGATCTGGCACCATTACACAACGCACCTGCACTATCTATTGTCCGCGCAGTAACGGACATTCTACCAGACGCCAAGAACATAGCCTACTTTGACTCGGCATTCCACAGCACATTGCCAGAGCATATTTGCACATATCCAATCAATCCAGAGATTGCCAAAAAGAATGGACTCCGGAAATATGGCTTCCATGGGATTAGTTACCAATTCATCGTACACGCCGTTTCAAGCTACCTCAACAAGCCCGCCAACCAAGTCAACCTTGTTGCCTTGCATCTGGGTTCCGGTGCATCTGCATGCTGCATTCAAAGCGGCAAATCTCTCGACACATCAATGGGCCTTACGCCATTGGCCGGCCTCCCTGGTGCGACACGGTCAGGCTCCATAGACCCATCTCTCATGTTCCATCTCACGCATAGTGCGGGGAAACCCAGCAGAAGCTCTACGGAGAAGATGCACATTACTCAGGCTGAAGAGATTTTGAATAAACAGAGCGGCTGGAAGAGTCTGACTGGAACTACGGATTTTGGGAAAATCAGCTCGTCGGAGCGTCATCAAGACCAGTTGGCTTTTGACATATTTGTCGACCGTATCTTGAACTATGTGGCGCCTTACTTCACTAAACTAGATGGCAAGGTCGACGCACTCGTGTTCGCTGGCGGTATTGGGGAGAAGGGCAGCAGATTGCGTGAAGCGGTTACCGAGGGTGTGAAATGTCTAGGCTTCGGTCTGGACTGGGAGAAGAATAACAGGGAGGTGCAAGACGTAGTTACTGACATTAGTGCTAGTGAAGCAAAATACAAAACGCTAGTCGTCCAGACTGACGAGCAGTTAGAAATGGCAAGGGGAGTATTGGAAGATAAGGACAGATTTGTCGGAAAGCAATAATTAATTAGGTAGATTGATCTACATATTTGAATAGATAAGAGTAAATGATATTCATCTACAATGGACTAAAACATAGATGAACACAAGAGCCCAGACTCACGACCGCGTCGCCAACCCCAAAACCTAATAGGTACCGGATGAAAAAGAAGCACACCCTATTATTGTTCACAGAAATGAGAACAACTCGCTTTCAGCGCTTCATCAAACGTTCAAGTCCTTCTCCTGAGTCCTGGGCACTTGCTCCGCCTCATCAAAAGTCCCGCCATCCAATCATCTTGGCTCCATCCTACTACTCTCCACCAAAACCACTATAACACAGATTCACATGACGCGTCTCCCATTCCTGGAAGCAAGAAGAAGAAGAGAGAAAAAAAAAATGCCTCACACCAGGGGGAAAAAAACCCTCCCCTTCTCAAACTCTGTAACAATGCATGAATTCATGGTAAACCCTTACTCTCGTACACACACACACACACACACACTAGTGAGTGCCTACACTACCCAAGTAAGTAACCCCACGAGAGACCCCGCATCTTTTATTACAGCCCACCCCGCAAGCCACCCACATGGAAGGCTCATTCGTGGGCGACCCGGAGAAAAAAATAGTAATAATAATGGTTGCACTGGTTTACTCTTGATGACATACGATTGTAGATAGATCGTCGTTTTTGTACACGAAATTTCCCGATCCTAGCTTTGTCGAACATGTGTTTTACCTACAACTTTCACATGCAGTGCCCGACGGCTGGAATGCCTAGTGAGTTATCCCCGCCGTGCGTTGATATGAACTTCTCATGCGAGCAAGTGGGGGATGGCCAAGGGAGGGAGGTATTACGATCTCGATATTGATGGTTATATGAATTAGAGTGATCTCGATCACTTGAGGGATTTTATTAGTTGTGTGTGTGTGTATGATGTGCATGGTATGGAGCCCATGAATTCCCCAATCATGGCCTGGGCGACAATACATTGACGTGTGTATGTGCACCTACATATCTCTCTTCTCATATCTCATGAGAAATACCAAGGGAACTTTTGTGGAATAAATAAAAAAAATGTGCTGGGTTCATCCGTCCAACCAATTGCTACGCCTGCATAGCGGTCCTAGACCCTGAAAATTCATTATAACCCCTATGCCTGATGCTTGACGCTGAGAAAAAAAAAAGTCAATTCTATGTCGTGAAGAAACAAGTAGGGTCTCATGATCCGCGAGTATTAGCGGCTAGGAGGCGGCCAAGACTACCATTGGCGATATCAGTGATTGATGGCACGGGAGACTTGGCGTAGACTATTTCGCCTTCGATTGTACTTATTGACGTGCGCGATATTGCCGGCGATTTATGCGAGTATTGCTTGGGACTTGACGGTGCTGTCACGGGCGTTACGAGATCTATTGACTTGGTGCCGTAGGATGAACCGTTTGGGTTGGTCCTTGAAGGTAGAGGGCGGGTAGCTGCTGGGGTGAAGGGTAACGAGAAGCTGATAGATGAAGCTGGAGTATGCGACAGCGATGGTGCGGTAGCGAAACTAATTTGTGACGTTGACGAGCGGCTATAGCGAGGCCGAGGTGCGCGAATATTGTCAGCTGCATAGGTGACGGACTGGAAGTGGCGGAGATATCGCGATGCTTCCGAGTCGGAGCGAAGCGACTTCTCATCACTCGAGTGCATGTTGTCGTCTGATGATGAAATGTCGGAAAAGGCAATTGAAGACCGTTTCGATTCAGGTTGAGTGGGCGAGCGCTGGGGAACAATGTCACGGAAGTTGAGGTCCTCGACGGAAAGGTTGGCAAAAGGCGTGGTTGGGGGTGAGTAGTGGTCGTGATAGTGGTAAGCGAGGCTCTTCTCAGTGTCCTTCTTTCGGCAGCTGTACAAGAGTCAGTACAAGCTTGGCGTGCATGTGCATGTATAGTATTATGTACGGAGTAGTATGTGTACCTTTCAGAACAGTACAGCACAGAGTTGCTGGGTGTTATGATTTGCTTTTCGCAGAGAGTGCTGCGACTGAAGTTAGTATATTCAACGGTCACTAGTATTAATGCTAAAAATAGGCTTACCAAAAGTTCAAAAAGCTCACGGCCATCGAATCCTCTTCGTCACTTTCGACGTCCTTGAAATGGGCGACTTTGGTGCTGCCCTTGGTGCCGCCGTAGGAATGAGAGCGCTTTGAAGGAGAAGCGGGCTTGGATGGGCGTGCATGCGAGGGCAGCGTTCGTTTTGAGTGGTGCGAGGAATGGCGAACGTGATGAGTCGCCATGATGCGGCAATCGATGAACTTTATTAAAAGCCTCAGTTGTTAATCGCGCACCGTGCACAATGGGACTTGTGCCAGGCTTGGACTGGAGTAACAGCAAAAAAGCGGTGACGCAGCCGCAATTGCTGGATTGCTGCTGCTGATATGGCCGGAAGGACGTGCTTTGTTCAAAGCAGGGCCTAGCAGCTTATCGCGATGCCCTGCGCCAATAGGTAAATTAGCCAGGCACACGATTCGGTGGTACTCAAGTCTGGCCAATACAATCGTAGTTAGGATGGCATCCATGCACCCAGCCAGGATTTGCTGAAAGAGGGTTTGAACAAACAACAAGGGCGGGTGGTAGGTACGGTGATGGGAAGAATGTAGGAGAGAAAGCAGGCAGACGTACAGTTGATAGGGTTGATATGTAGGTTACAGTAGGTAGGCAGCTAGTGGTGTGCAACACTGCAACGTCGGAAAGGATCGAGAAAGGCCAGTCCTTGTGTGAGTCGGTACTCCGTAGGCTATGCGTCGATCGACAGATGAGGCTGTGGCTGCGGCCCTGTGGGAGCGATAAGGTATGCTCGCTTGGGGCAGTTGTGTGATGAGATAATACTGATAATGATACGAAGTGACTGCAGTGAGCAACTGCCAACAGCCGCAAGTTTCCCTTGAGTCTTCGGCAATCGTCGGCGGGCGTTTGGTCTGAGAATAATTAGATAGCAATCACTCCAAACTTGGGGAGGGGCCAGAGGAATAAGTACCTATTCAAGACCCCGGACGGCCGCGGGTGTTGGAGCGGCGCTCTAGAACATGGTTGACGTCGGGCTCTAATTTTATCATGTATGGATTATCGTGACGCGTGTGGTTATGATTCGCGATTGCGACTCCATGGACCCAATTGATATCATCCAGCACGCCATACTTGGGCTGTCGTTGGCCGACTCGAAACTCTATACCCCCACTCGCACCCACCACGGTGCTTGTTGATTCTAGCTTGCAACTGCAATTCCTCTCTCAACTTGCACTCGCAGCGGGGTAGGCGGCCACTCTCGTTTCGTCCCTGGGCGTAGTCATCTAACGGCTTTGTGGTTGAGCAAATGACAGCGACAGTTTGGTCCCACGGAAACACATCCGAGCGTACCCCGGGGACCCACGCGCTGTACATAGTACACAATCTGATTGTAGAGGCAGGCCGTCATGTCTTGGATTGCACCTTTTTGTTAGTGTCATGAGCACTTGTTGCGAATACCCAGTTGGCCATGTCACCGCTTCGTTGTCGTGGTGGTGATGGTGGTGGTGGTGCGTGGTTTGGCCTTCTTTCATTCTCATTCTGCTCAAGTAACAGAAATACCAAAAGATGCATGCATGCAGCGTGCTACACAAACCTCACCAGTCGCCATGTCAGACCTGTCGGCTGTCACGTCAATGCCAAAGGGCATCCGCTTCTCTTTGGCCTGTTGTGCCTTGTGCCTGTCTAGGCTTTCAGTGCCGATTCCCCACCACCTGGTGCAAGCAACCAATGGCATGTCCATCTAGCACCACTCGTCTTAACTCGCCGGCTTGAAAAGTCTTGAACCCTTCAGTCACCCCCCCTTGACCGCGTGCATCAATCCACCATGGCTACGGGACGCATTCTTCGTGCCTAGGCAGGTCGTCTAAACGATGCCACGTAGTATTGATCAGGGAGAAATTTTCACCTTCTGTTATTCGGTCAAACAGCAAATGGATCCACTCGCGGCTGGGAAGTGGTGATGCGCCAAATTTGAATTGGCGTCGAAGTCGGATAAAACGGGCCTTCCTGTACATGTTCAGGGACCGCCAAGAATTCAATCTGCTCGAGACTGAAGCCGTGACCCTCTACCCCACAAAAGTCAGCACAGCGGCAGAACCTCGCCCAATGTCGTAATCTGCCAGATCCAGGACAAGGGAAATACCCACTGCACGCTTTCAGAAAAGCCTTGAACGTTTGCTCGTTGCGAATCGTTGCCGATAGGACTACCTCGAGTGCGATATTCACCTCGAACATTTCCCCGAGCGATGAAACGAGCCGTGGGATCGCCGATCTCTCATATGTCTAGATCTTATTATAAGCCAAGGTTCTTGCAATACGTTCCCACAATGAGCTTACGACGTCTGCTGCAAGAAGTATATCCGGGACGTCCATTCCATAATCTTCTGCAAATGTCGTTGCATCAATGGGCCACCCCCACTTCAAAGCTGCAGTTCGAACTTGGCATGCCGATGTCTTGCTGGTATCGAGTTCATTGAGGAACATGTTGGTCTTGATCGCATCGACCACAGCTTCATCGCCATCGGTTGCAACAATGCCGGCAATATCGAGATGCTTAGCGCAGAGAATAGATAGCATCCCCGTCCCTGCACCTAGTTCCAAAACTCGTTTCTGCCTGACTGTCCGTCGGCCTTGTTCAGAGAGGAGATATGATCCAAGCAAAAGCGCTGCTTCCCATGTCCTGAGACCAGTGGTTCCAGATGACGAAATGACGGAACGGGATTCCAGTAACGTAACCGCCCAGTCGGCCGGTTCATTGTCGGCTGTGCTGGGTTGTGAGTAGGAATACGTCACATAGGCTTTTTGTTGTGCAGATTCGGCCTCTGAAGGGATGTTGGACGTAAGAAGAATGGACATTGCAGACATAAGATCATCTGATATCTCCTGCGCGCAAAAGAAAAACCATGTTAGCAAACCAACCCACTAATACCGCTATCAAGAGAGCGTGATAAGATCCTGATCAGCTCACAGTAGACTTGGAAGGCACCAACAAGAGACAGGTGATCGTACATCTTGTTCGGGGTCAACTATTGACTTTTCCAGTTTTGATAGCAGAAGCTTGAGCACTCTGAGCTGGTAGCGATCCGGCGGTGGGTATCTGATATTGTTCGAATCAAACATGTGAGTGTAGAGCCACGACTGCACATCTAGCATCTTTAATGCCTCGTTGTTCGGCCATTTTAGTTTGCGCGGTTCAACCAGCTGGAAGTACTGGCGCTGCAGTACGCGAAGCTCCGGAAAATCTGTCATGGCTTCCTTTCTAGACAAAAAAAAAGCTCGTGGCTGAAGCCCAATATCACAGGTGTGGCGTCGTCTGGAATATAGATGTGCGAGTTGCTCTGTTAGTACCAGTTAAGATGTCCAGGACTTCGTGGTTTGTATCCGAATATCAATAGTCTTTTTACAGAGCACAAAGTAACCTATAGGACTGGCATTGAAGGCGGGGAAATCTGCAGGACCTCAAACTTTGATATCTTCTGTGTGGTAGAGGCGCTTACCTAATGTAGTTAGCGATTGCGCCAAGGGATTTCGCTTAACTAGTTTGGCTGCACTTTGATTTTCGCTGTTCGAATTCGGAGACGACGACCATCCCGCCAGCTAACACAACAGCGAATCGACAACAGCAGGATTGAGTTCTGTTCAGTACGTCCACACGATACAAACATCGCATTGCGCTTCTCACTCAATTGCGACATACTAACACGCTGCAGGTCAACACATAACCGCCATCATGTCTGACTCTCAAGTTACCCTGCGCACGCGCAAATTCATCCGCAACCCTCTCCTCGGTCGTCGCCAAATGGTCGTGTAAGTGCATGGAAAGCTACAATTCTATACTGGCAGTAATTCCGGTCGACAAGGTCTGACGGTTGCCATATAGCGATGTCCTCCACCCCAACCGCGCAAACGTCTCCAAGGACGAGCTCCGCACCAAGCTCGGCGACCTTTACAAGGCCAAGAAGGATGATGTGTCTGTCTTTGGCTTCAAGACACACTTTGGTGGTGGCAAGAGCACCGGCTTTGCTCTCATCTACGACAGCGTAGAGGCCATGAAGATATTCGAGCCCCGCTACAGGCTTGTAAGATACGGCCTTGCCACCAAGGTCGAGAAGGCCTCCAGGCAGCAGCGTACGTTCCTCTCCATCACCGATACACATTGCTACAGATTGGGAAAAGTATCTATTAGTGTGAAGTTTGATTCATGTTTTTTAACAAATCAACAGGCAAGCAGCGCAAGAACAGGATGAAGGAGTTCCGTGGTACCGCCAAGACCAAGGGTGGTGCGAAGAAGGACAAGAAATAAGCGGATGCGCCTTTACGATGACGACAAACGTCATGATTGGGGACGAGGGGCGCTTCTTCTGCAACTACTTTGCCTTGTTTTGCATCATGGCGGGCAGGGAGTGGCGACGGGCATGGGCATGTAAATCTATGAGCCGCATTGAAAAAAAAACAAACAAACTTGCGGATGGGAAATAGCATGATGGGATGGCGTTTGAGATACACTTTCTGCTAACCATCAATGCATATCATGGTCCTTTACACACACACACTCTATCTCTCTCTCTCTCTCTCTCTCTCAAACGATGAAGGATCAATCACTTCGCTTAGTCGTTGCACGACTTGATTATTGAATGGCCCAATGTGTCATGCAGCGTGATGCTACTAGGTTGTAATGATTAACATTACTACAATCGTTTACACATTTGTTTAATCATTAGGATGCTATAATACAGACATTGAACAGCGCAGCTTCAAGTCACAACAACAACACTACTACTACTTTCAGTCTTGGCATTTGCAGAGGCTTGCTGTTGCTCACCACCAGCACCAGGCTCTTGCAGACCTGACGATGCCTCAGGCACCACCGTACTTGGAGCATTACTTGTCGTCGTCGTCGTCGTCGTCGTCGTCGTAGCAATAGGTGCCACACTCTTCTTCTTCGTCTGCATCTCCAGAAACCGCCTCGGCACGCCCTTGGCAGGAGGCATACCCAAGAAGCCCTTGCCACCCATACTTTCCAGCGGCTTTGCCCTGCCGCCAACATAGCACCCCAAGTCTCCCGACCAGACGAAGCCACCGCCCACGACGCCCCTGAGGACGCCAAAGGCGCGCGCGTCAAAGTATGCGATTCCCGTTTCCGGGTCACGGTAGCGCGCTACTGCATTGGTGACTGCGCAGAGAGGCTTATTGGGCTTGAGGGCGGCTTCGCGTTCAGCGACTTGGCGTTTGGAGAGTTTTGCGCCCGAGGGGTTGGAGAGCATCTTGTTTACAAACGACGTGGCGTCGGAGAGGGACCAGTTGAAGAGGGTTGTGCTGAGTTGGATGAGGGCTGCGCGGTCCTTTTCCTTGACTAGGGACGCTGTGGAGCGGGCGCGAGACGAGGTTGGTGGGAGGTCGAGGTTGGGGAAACAAGAGAGGATGAGAAGGTTTCGAAGAGCTCGTTTGATGACTTTGCGTCGGGGTGGTGCTAGGGGTGCTGGGGGTGCTGGGGGTGCTGGGGGCGCTGGGGGCGTTGGGGGCGCCAAAGGCCTTTGGAATTGGCCCAGGAGGGCTTGAGCACCGATTGCGCCGTCATCATGGGTGAGTATTGGGTCGTTGAGTGAGTACTGTGGTTGCTGGAAGGGAGATTGAGATGTTGCATATAGTGGGTTAAATGGGGAGGCTTGTGTGAAGGGATTCGGAGGCAGTTCAGAGCCTGTACTTTGGGGTTTGTAGTCGTTGCTATACTGATCGATACCGAGAAGAAATGAATCTTGGCTAGGTGGCGCAAACATGATACTGCTCGGATAAGGCATGCCATGAGAACCCATAAACACATCCCCGCCATTTGCTTGTGATGCTGCCGTCCAGGGCAATTGTGAAATCGGTTCGGGCTGAGACATGGTGACTGGCGGCAACGAAGGTATAGGCAGTGAAGCAGAGGGCAAGTGTTCCCGAGTCTCGTGTGGCGGCCGCTGCTGCTGGCCATCTGGAGCACCACTGATGGGCGGTGTCTGGTTCGGTAGAGCATCTGTTGGCAGGTCTGTTGGCAGGTCTGTTGGCAGGTCTGTTGGCAGGTCTGTTGGCAGTTTTGTCTGTCCATTTTCAGAGTGTTTTTCTTGTGACGTTTCTCGAGGAGAGGACT
>SSBG01000003.1:835072-856338 GCA_028220655.1 Shiraia bambusicola | reverse complement strand
ATCCTGCTGCTCTCGCCGCTCTCGATCCTGCTGCTCTCGCTGCTCTCGATCCTGCTGCTCTCGCCGCTCTCTCTCTCTTCTTCTCCTCCCGCTTTGCTTGCTTGCTTGCTTGCTTGCCTTGCTTCACTCCTCTCTCCATGCACAACGGGGCTTAATCTTCCTGTCCACCCGTCTAATCCTATTTTATCTTCTCCAGACACTGTCGTGTTTGTCTATTCCGACTGCCCGCTGTACCATATTACCTACCTACTACCTACTACCTACTACCTACTACCTACTACCTACTACCTCCCTCCCCTCCTCCTCCTCCCCTCCTCCTCCCCTCCTCCTCCCCTTCCCACTTCCCACCCCTCGCTCGCCCATCAGCTGCGACATCTCGTCACTCCTTCCTTCGCTTCGTCGAACAAACCGAGCTCTTTCCTGCTCTCTGCGTGCCGCACTGTAACTCGTGCGTGCGTGCCCTGGGCCAACAAGGCCCCGACTTGCTCTGTGCTTCGAATACGATACGCGCGTCTAGCCTACCAGCTTTCCTGCCTTGCTGTCCACCTCCTCCTACCACCACTACTACTACTACCACCACCACCACCACCACCACCACCACCACTACCACCCCTCGAAAGAGTGGTGATTGCTGCCAGCCTTCCCAATTGCCCTTTTGAGAATTGGCCTCTGCAACCAGCGCCTGCGCTCTCCTCGTGGACAGGATCCAAGCTTCCCGCTGCAGCCAGTTTGCACGCACACACACACACACACGCACACACACGCACACACTGCACAGGCCCTTTTTTTTTCTTGCGCAGACTGAGTTTGGTCTTGGTGGCTCACATCCCCCCGTCTCACGTTCCTTTGGCCGGTACCACCTGCGTTCATATTTTACCCTGGAATTGGTAACCCAAGCGTCTCAACGACCATTCTTCGAGCTATACAATCTTCCACACGCAATAGAGACTGGGTCTGTAATCCATAATGGCTCCAACTAACCGCAACGACCACCACAACATCAATCTCAACTACATCCCCCAGCTGACTCCTCAAGCGTCCCACTCTGGCTCCTCAACGGGCAACACGTCTCCTGTTGAGCCGTCCAGTAGCGGCGGCTCTATTCGATTCTCGGGCAACACTTCCAACCCACTCGGTAATGCCGCTGCAGGTGCAAGGCTAGGCGCTGGGTCTCCATCGCATGAATACGGGAGTCGTCTGTTTTCCAAAAGGTCCATCTCACTCACTCTGAAACAGGCCGCGCATCCCACTGACTTTGCATAGGGCACGCGAGATCCAAGCGCAGGAAGGCCTGACTCCACAAATGTGGGGCCCTCCCACCAGCGGCAACTCTACGCCGTTGCGTGAGACCATCCCAGAGTCTCCCAGCGCCGATAGCTTTCCCGATTTTAACAACGCCATGCCAGAGCCTGCATCGGCTACCCAGACATCTACTCGCCGTGTCCGCGCTGGCACTCTGCCTTCACGCTTCTCCCCCTCTGCTGCGCCCCCAGGCCTCTTGTCTGGCTCGTCGCTGCCCCCTCAAACGTCACGCCCGACACCCTCGACCAGCCCGTTCAAACCAGCCCCAGGTACGCCAACTGAGCGAAGTGGCTTCGTACCGGGTCCTACAAATGCCGCAGCCAAATCTGCGCTTCTCTCTCGTTTGAGGGCTGGTTCCATGCCTCAACGACCTGGTCTGCTCCCACCGTCCACATCTCCTTTTGGCAACCCCATTTTCTCCGCCGGTTGGTCAAGCAACCGTGATCGCAGCAGCACGCTACAAAGCATTGCTTCTCTAGGATCCAATGGACCTGGCTCGCCAGTGTCTTCCTTTTCTCGCGACTCGCTTGCTGATACAGATGTCAAGACGCTGGATTACCTTGGTCTGGTGGATACACCCCAGCCTACCCGGGCCACTCTAGCACCTTCGGACATTGAACTACTCCTCGAAAGCCAGAGAAATACAAATATCCAAAACGCCAACTCTGCCAACCGCTTCCGCTCCTACTCGGTGAATGCCAAGGAGAAGTATGCCGAGGACGAAGACGAAATGGACCAATACGGCGCATACAGTGGCACCTTGACGCCTGCAGAAGCTAATGCACTCCTGATCCAGGAAGCTGTTCGCCAACACAATCTCGAAGTACAGGCATTTACGCAATATGCTTCGGCTGCGCGTCCTCGAGCCAGAACGGCTGGCGTGCTGGACGCTCCTACTAGAGGCCTCATGCGAAACTATATGCCGTCGCGCCTCGACAACACCCTCACGGCAACGAATTTGACCGAGGATGCCGAGTACAACCTTGCTGAAGCGGTCAAGAAGCTTCACTTGCCAAACAATAATCTCGGTGACGATACCCTAGAAGGCCCAACACGATCGCTCTGGCTTGGCAACATTCCGTCGTCGACGACTGTCTCTTCTCTCAATGTCATTTTTGCTGCTTTTGGCGCTATCGAGTCTACCCGAGTGTTGACGCATAAGAACTGTGGCTTTGTCAACTTTGAGAATCTTGAGAGTGCGATTCAGGCCAAGTCTCAGCTGAACGGCAAGGAGATCTTCCCTGGCGCCGGCCCTGTTCGCATTGGCTATGCAAAGATTCCAAGCGCAACGGCTACACCAGGCCACAATGGCCTCTTTCCCTCTCCAAGCCCAGATCCTCTCTCCAAGGGCCAGGCTGAAGGAGCAGCTGGCTCGGCGAACAATGCAAAGGCGAACAGCCCCCGCAGTGGCACGGTCAATGCCCCTCTGGTCACTCCCGAACTGGTTGATATTCGCGGTGACATTGTTCAAATTGTCAAAGAGCTGGGCGCTACTGATGACGAACAAGCCAGGATTACTGCTCAGGTTGAGGCTGCCATCAAGGTCAACAACTATGTTGATGAGGTCCCTTCGATTGAAGAGCCCAGTCATACCCGGGTTCATGATGCACCAAGACTCCGAGAAATTCGCAAGCGCATCGACAATGGCTCTTGCTCCAAGGAGGACATTGAGCAAATTGCTATCAACATGCTCCCGGAGATTGCCGAGCTCGCGTCTGACTATCTTGGTAACACGGTTGTACAGAAGCTGTTTGAGTTTTGCGAAGAGCCGACAAAGGAGGCCATGTTGCGTGAAATTGCACCCCATCTTGCAAAGATTGGTGTCCACAAGAACGGCACTTGGGCTGCCCAGAAGATCATCGACGTATCCAAGACCCCCACCATGCAGAAGATGGTTGTTGAAGCCTTGCAGCCATATGCCATGGCTCTTTTCAACGATCAGTTTGGCAACTATGTCATGCAGGGTTGTCTCAAGTATCAGCAGAACAACAGCTTTATTTTTGAAGTCATGCTGGGTCGGCTCTGGGACCTGGCTCAGGGCCGCTTTGGCGCTCGTGCCATGCGAGCTTGCTTGGAGAGCCACTTCGCTTCCAAGGATCAGCAGCGCATGGTTGCAGCGGCTATTGCCCTTCACAGTGTACAGCTTGCCACCAACGCAAATGGTGCTTTGCTTTTGACCTGGTTCCTTGATACCTGTACCTTTCCACGGAGGCGTACAGTCTTGGCCCCCCGCCTTGTTCCGCACATTGTTCATCTTTGCACACACAAGGTTGCCTATCTAACCGTCCTCAAGATTATCAATCAGCGAAACGAGCCCGAAGCTCGCGACACCATTTTGAAGGCTCTCTTCTTCTCGCCAAATGATCAGGTCCTGGAGGACATTCTCAATGATCAGAATTGTGGCGCTACCTTGATCTTCAAGGTGCTTACGACACCATTCTTTGACGAGCAGATCCGCGCAGACGTTGTCCAAAATGTACGCAATGTCTTGCTCCGCATCAAGGCACAGCCCCAGCAAGGCTACAAACGTCTCATGGACGAGGTGGGCCTTTCTACTCGTGGACCTGGTCATCGCGAGCATTCTCAGACCCGCCCTGCGTCCAAGGATAGTGCAGCGACACAAGCTGTGCCCAATAACCAATTCTACCAAGGTGGCGGCGCTACAGGCTTCGACCCAGTCGGTCTCCAGCGAACGGCCAGCATGGAATCCAACGGCTTTGATCAGTACTCGATGGGTGGCGGAGCCCCGATATTCATGCCCAATATGCAAGCCATGAATGCTCAACAACAGCTTCAGTACCAGCAGCTACTTGCTCGTCAAGGACCATTCTACCCCCAGATGAATGGTTTCCCAGCTGGGGCCCCTGGTATGGAGGGATTTCGCAACGCTTCGCCAGTTCCTGCCCCAGGCTACACTAGCTCGCCAATGATGCAATCAGCCAACTTGTCCGGTCAGGGTATGGTTCCCGGTATGGGCGGACAAATGTATGGCTACAACATGTACATGCCGCAGCAACAACAACAGCAGCAGCAACAACAGCAGCAGCAGCAGCAGCAGCAGCAGGCTGCTGGCGGAAGTCAGCGACGAGGAAGAGTAAGCAGAAATGCATCCCCAGCATCTGCTGGACGACGCTAATATCTCTCACAGAGATAAGGCAAGAACAAAACGTCGGTGAAGACGATTCTTTCTTTCTGTATATTGTTTCGTGTTCACCAGCACGCATCATCTCGCAAGCGACCTAGCATAGTGCTCTCGTGGCCTCATTCTCATGTTTATTGTCAAAATTCTATTGCGAATGCTGAAGAGGGAGGGAGGCGAGGGCCCACCTCATATCTCATCGTTGCCACGATTTTTTGTCTTTCTTACAGGCGGAAGACTCCCTTCTCTTCGGCGTTCAAACATCACACTCGTTTCCATGTCATTCGCTTATACAGAGACGCATAAGGGTTGGTGTTTGAAACTACTTCTTGTATCTTACTTGAGTTGGAGTTTGTGGGCCTCGACTTTTTTTTTTCTTTTTTTTTGCTTTTTTTTTTCTTTTTTTTTAAGCCGGGGGGAAATGATTTTTCGTATGTATCGATATGGCGAGGGGGGGTTTTGGTACATGAGTGGGAAATGGTGGAAAGAATAAGGGTATGTGCAGGTCTGCCCAGATCCCAAGACTTCGATCTGATGGAAATGTGTTGGCCTTTGAGAGCATATGATCAGCATCTGCATCCATGTGGCTTTGAAAAAGTGGTGGATTGAGATATAGAGTATAGCTTGCGAAGGGAGGCTTTTTTTTGATGTTGCGAATTTTGATCATCTTTGTCCGTGTTTTCACGTTTTATGTTTTGCACCTCAAATCTGTATTGCCACTCCACCATGGTAGGAGGTACACGGTGGCCAGTTTACCAAGTGTACAAGTGTGCAACGATGAAGATTTCTATCAACAAAGTGAACTAGAACTTCTGGGTATCTCGAGTCTCTTTCTACTTTTGCCCAAACATGTCCAACAGGAAAAAAAAAAAAAAAGAAAAGAAAAGAAAAGAAAAAAAAGAGAAAAGAGAAGAGAGAAAAAGCCACAACTTGCCAATGCAACCGGCAAACATAATTTCAACCCCTCTCCACTCATTAAACCTCCCTCGCTCCCTTTCCCCCAACACACTCGCCCCCATTACTCCCCGTCTCACTAAACTTGCGCTTCTTCGCCTCGCGCTCGCCATCCTGCTGCGCCTGCTGCGCCTGCTGCGCAGGAACATAGCGATCGCCACGCCCCTGCATAGCATAAACCGCCTTTTTGATAACCTCCTCGCTAGCCAACAACATGTCCTGCGTAACGGGCGCCTCGATGCTAGCCAAGACGCTCTGAACCGTGCTAATATGATTTGCATCCCTTTTATCATCGCGCCAGCGCGGCGAGCCATCAGCCTCTTGCTTGAATTTCCAGGCGCCGAGCGGGGAGCGAAAGCATTCTATTATTCTGCCGTCGAGGCGCTGGTTTAGGGATTTGAAAAGGGACCATTCGTGCGGGGTGACGGCGAGGTGTGCAAAGTGTTTGTAGGTGGAGGCGTTGTGTTGGACGAGGAGGGAAAAGGAAGAGGGCATGGCTTCGTAGTCTGGAATGAGGCCTGGTTCGCCGTCTTGGGGGTCGATTAGGGGGAAGTCGCCGAGGCGGAGTTTGAAGTCGATTGTGTTTTCGTGCGGGGGCTTCCATTTGAGAATGTGTCGGTCTGTGCCGAATTCGTAGCGTGTGGATTTGCAGGTGAAGATTAGGCCGTCGTTGCCGTGTTTGAGGGCGGGGAAGACGTTGTCAAACATTTGGCGGATCGAGTAGGCTGGGTAGGTTTTTTTTTCTTTGAGGGCAAAGGGGCGGAGGTTGGGGGTTGGCGTCGAGGTGAGTTTCTTGTGGTAGGGCTTTAGAACCCATTCTTGGAAACGGCCTAGTCGCTTGTCCAAGGTCTTTCCAGTGACGTTTTGGCTATCTACAGCTAGACAGTCGAAGATGTAGAAATTTAAGCGCGGTGCTGCTTCGTTGGGATACTGGTCGTGTACGAGCTCTCCGTCCAGAATTGTGCCAAACAGAAACTGCTCTTGGTTCGTGGGATTTTGGTAGTATGGTATGCGCAGGGCTGGCTGTACATTGTAATAGTTGTTTTTGCGATCAATGAGAAATGTTGCTGGCTCAAACATGCCGTTGTTGTCTTCGTACCACATGAATAAGAGACATCGCAACCCGTCCGTCTTCTCGCACATGAAGTATTCTTGACGCTGGAGCTCGGCAATGTGTTCGCGCGCAAAGGAAATAGGTTGCGCTCCAGGGAAACGTAGGTTATCACGCTCGAGTATGTTTGCGACGGCGCTCTTCAAAGATGCAGCATCCTGGTTAGGAATGACGATTCCTGGCATCGGCGGAGGTGGCGCATGGGAAGGAGTAGCGGACGGCATATTTGCGACAGTGTGGTAGTAATGCGTGAGTGGTAGAATTCGTGTGCACGACGCGTACACTCTTGAGGCGTTGAACAAGAGGAGCACAGTCGCTTTGCCAAGGCAACAGTTCACTTATGTAATCCCAGACAGCAACGTAAAGGCACCCAAAGATGTAGCGTTGGTGGCGTCACCAGCGTGCATATGCGCGTGCCAGGGACATTGAGAGCCTCTAATTCCCCATGTAGGTAACAGGCTAGCCCACATAGGAAGTATCATTCGTTATTAAGAAACATGCCAATTCTTCCCTGGATATAACTGTGTACCCCGTGAACCTCTTCATGTAGCATCCGAGTTCTAGGAAGGTGTTCAGGCTGCATTGCCCCGTCAGTCGGGGCTCTCATGATGCTCTGCGACAGTGTGAAACAATCTTTCAAATCATCAATCGTTTGCTTCGATACAGTCGTACAAATACTTCGCTAATTGATGTATCAAGCCCTCGAATGGCTATACCATCTTGTCATTACACCTTCATGCCTTTGAAATTTCGCTAGCCATTAGCCTGCTGGGCATTCTCACAACGTCTGCCTCCTCTCCAGGGTCGCTGTGAAACTTCCACCGGCCCTGGGCAACCTCGTTGTCCGTAGCATTGTCCAACCTCTTTAGCTCCTTCCGCATGTAGCCCACAATCTGAGCCAGCTTGTTGAAATCCACGTCTTCTTTAGCGCCCAGCAGGTTCCTCCATATGGCTGCTGCAAGCATAGCATCACCCTTTACCAGACCCTCGTCATAAGACAAGAGCACGCCACGCCATTGCGAGAACATATCCTTGAGGTATTTTTGACGCAGCGAATTGGCGTTAAACCTGTGCCATACGACCAACCGATCTTCAGCGGCATAAAAAGCTTGATTGGTAAGGTGCTGTATCCACACACTTGCGTGCGACGATGGGAACATGCGGAACCGGACCTGCAACATGTACATATGTATAAAGGTTATTTGCGCCCAATTATTGAATGTAGGCTTCAAGCCAAGTGCTGCCAAATATTAATATCAAGTGAGGTCATGCTCCTGGGAGTGGCAGTGCATACTCTGATACCACCAGCCCTGTCCCTCGCCCACGTGCACACCATTCTCGTCTATTGGTATGTCCAATTTGGTGTCTAATGCCTGGGGTATTTTGTATTCTCCAGCTCTTGTGCACTCTTTGATCAGATCGCGTGTAGCGCCGTATGCGACATAAGTTTCAGTCATCAAAGGTGCTTTCTCGCGTAGCTTCTGGACAAGACCGGTCATGCCAGACCTGATGCTCGGAGGCGGCTTTTTGATTGCTTCAGGCCTAGCATCGGCATTGAGACTGTGCGACGCATTGTACAGACTGGGTGCAGTGGTCGAGAAGGCTCGTGGACTTGTTTGAAGACTGGCTTTGCGTACAGGCTAATTTTGTCAGTGGAAAGATTTTTAACCAGCTTTGGTTGCATATACCAGAAGAGAAGGCGAAGATTGAGATATTGCCCTCGAGCAGGCTCGACATGTGTAGTTGGTAGCCATTGCTAGGGTGTGGTTGAGCTGATAAGACTGCTTTGAAGTATCAAAGTTCGCGAGCTGCACTTTGCCCATGTCATGACCTCACGACCTCTAACTAGTTAACTAGCCAATCAGCGTCAACCTCGACCGAAGCACTTTGAACTCACTCCGCCTAGTTACACCACCGCCTCTTCTTCCTGCCTGAACTTATTAAGTACCGTGGTATTCGTTCAGTTATAGGCCCCCTTAGATAGAGGCCCCGGTTTCATTTAAAGCCTCCTGCTCTTAGCCAAGCTGATTTTCTGTCCTCCCGATCATAAGCCTTCCTTATACGGAGCAGTACCATGGAGGGTATTCTGCTTAGTAGGCTGTATTAAAAGCTAGCCCTTTCTTAAAGAGGAAGAATCTAGACCTATAATCAGTTAAAGAAAATATATCATACGCTGATAAAGTTACTAGCGTCAAACATTTCTGCCCCCCTCCCGAGTCCTATAAGCCTCCCCGTTTGGAAGCCTCTACTTGATTATAAGCCCTCCCCCTTAACGTCGCCTTTGACAATTTTTCCATTATAAGCCTCGGGGCTTATAACCGCACGAATACGGTAGGTGAGCTGTATTCAGTTTAGGGGTGCTGGAGACACATTTCCAGTCGTGCATAGTCTTGGATCCTACCACCAAGATATGAGTTGATGACAAAACACTGACTCTCCCCGCCACAGAAACTCAGTATTTATATTCTCAAATCATCAGTCTTGTATAAACACATTTTCTTTGTCCAACTCTGTGATCCTTTCATGCAGACACTGCCCAGCCGCATCATCCTTTGCTCAGTGTAGCTAATATCGGCCATCATGGTCAACACCGCTCGACGCCGCAACTTCAAGCAGGATTCCCTATACATTAGTCTTCCTACTGAGATAAAATATACTGGAGGAGATATTGTTCATGGTGTCGTGCGAGTAGACCCAACTTTACGGCCACAACACATTAACGTCTGCTTCATAGGGTATGCTAGCCTTCACGACCATGTCACAAGCAACTGCGCGAAAACAGTCTTCTTCGAATATTCTCAGGACCTCTTCGCATCGACCGGGCAGCATGGGAATCTTGATGTTCTACGCATAGGAGCAGCCTCGGACGGGAAAGTTGAGTTGCCATTTCAATTCACATTTCCAAGTACTGTTCAATTGCCGCCACCAGAAGATAGAATTTGGATCAACTCACAAGACTCATATGATTTTCCGAGGTTCCAGCACTCGCCAGGCTTTTTGCTACCTCCAACCCTAAAACCACATGCCAAATATGATTCTTCATCACCGACAATAACATACTCTGTCGAAGCGACCATGGAGTCAAATGTATCTCGGATAATAGTACATCAAGAGTTGGAGAGTGTTCCATTACCGCCAGATTACGACCAAACTCTCCTTGAACCACACCCCGAGCTCAGTGCAAAACTGCCCAAATACTGTCCTCCCTACAGGATCGTACGGACTCGAAGACTGATTCCAGGCTACGAAAACTCCAGCAAGCGAGAGAAGCTCAGGGACAAGTTTACCGAAAAGGAAATATTCTACTCAACATTCACCAATGTGCCTTTTGCAAAATTCCTCATTCTTGCCACTGCCGCACGCGTCCTGGTTCTCGGCGCATCTGTCCCCATCATCATGACTGTACGCCATCTCGATCGCTCACCATCACTAGAAAACCCACCAGACCTCTTCATGCGTCGGATTCGCATCCGACTGCTATCCACCCTCAGCATATTCATCCCCCGCCCAGCCAACAGAAAATGCCCTCGCAAAGAACACATTGAATACATCCGCGACACAATAACACTCTTTGACCGCAGATTCGACCAAGCCAACGGCGAACCGCTGTACCACGGACTCAACCTAGCAGACATCGCAGACATAAAGCTCACATCTGACAAATTGCTCCCCAGCTTCACAAGCTACGGTATAAACCTCGAATACGAAATCAAAGTCGAACTATGGGGCGAATGCGCAAAACATGAGTGCTCGGGAATCGTCTACAAGGATAAAGTCCAAGTTGTTCCAGGGTGGATTGCTCGGCCTCCAGGAGATGAAGAGAGCTTGTTGGAACTCACAGATCCTATCCCACCATACCATGAATCAGACCCGTTTATAGCTGTGCCTGATCCTGTCCCTGTTGGCGATGAGTATTATACGGTGCCTTATGACGGTTCGAGACTAGGGTTGGAAGAGCAGGTGGATGGTGGGTTTGATGGTCAGAGGGTACAGCAGCGACTTTTGGCTCCATTAGAACCCCCGCCGTATGCGGCATGAGTGGATATTGTTGTGACATCAGGAATTCTGAAATCGAAAGTTATGGCGCTGGTCTGGGTGGATGGATATACTGTTTCTGTGTGACATTTTCACGCTCTTGATTGATTTTGGCGCATTGGAACATGGGTCTGTAGTCAGTTAGTGGGCTGAAGCTTATTTGCTGTAAAACTACATTTCAACGTGGTAAGATTGCGGAATGGCGGTACTGTTTTTCTATTATATATGCGCATACTTACCAGTATGATAGGTAGGGCGTTGTGAATCCGGTATCATAAGAAGCATTGAGTAGGAATCAATACTTCCATGCTTATTATTTCACTCCCATTTGTGATTAGTTACACATGAGCTAGCTCTAGTATATTCAAGTCCACATCAATACCTCGTCCATTCTTCCATCCAAGCCGGTAAAACGCAAAGTTTACGAACAACACAGTTCATTTGATTATATTTCAGGGTATCATTACATCTCAAACCAGTCGCCTCACTTCCCAATCTTGTCCAACGTAATCCTCGTCCCTTCTACAATCAACCCATGCTCCACAGCATGCACTCTCGCCTCCAACTCATCCAAACTCTCACCTTCACGTAATTCTATTTCCCTGGTGACAATCGCATCCCCTGCATCCACTTCGGCAATCACCTCATGAATCATCACCCCCGTACGCTTCAACCCGTCTTCCCGCCCCGCCTTCCACGCGCGCTCAATTGCGCCTGCGCCTGCAAATTCTCCAGGAAGCGCAGGATGCAGGTTTATAATCTTGATGTGTGCAGCAGCGACGGGGTTCAGGAATGATGGCGTGACAATGTGCATCCAGCCTGCGCAGACGATGAGGTGCGGCTTGGGGTCGAGCGCAAGGATGATAGACGCGAGGTCTGCATCGTATTGTTTGCGAGCTGCATCTGTGCCCTCAGGGGTTTGGGGGTGGGATTTCTTGTAAGGGACAAGGTTGTGGTAGGTTGTTGGGATGGAGGCTTTGGCGGCGCGTTCGAGGCCGTAGGCTGCTTTGCGGCTGGTGGGGGGAGTGTTAGAGGCTTGGATGAAGTTGTAGACACGGGACTGGGGGAGAAGGGAGGTGAGTATTTACTTTGATATAACGTGTGTTATGCGAGTGTTGGGGAGTGCGCCTGATGCGCACGCGTCGATGAGAGCCTGGAGGTTGGAGCCATTGCCTGATATCAGGACAGTGAGATTGAATTGTGAGTCTGGCATTGTGCGGAGGTTAATTTCGAGCAGATATCCGGGTATGAGAAGAGACTATGAGTACATGTGTTATGAAGCTTCCAGCTTTGGCGCGTGTGTATTTGATGTCCAAAAAGTTTTGGATGTGGGGTAGTTAGTTGGGTTAACTACCCCGCGGACGTCAGACGCCCGTTGCTATTCACTTTGCAAGTTGCTATGATCGTTCTGCGTCATTCGAGTAATTGAATCGGCATATTTCCAACGCCCCATACGCCAGCTATTTTGTTTTGTCGTAAAGACGTGTTCCAGCCAAAGTCTCCGCTTGACAATAACTCAAGCTCTCATCCTCTTAGAACTAGCAACTGATGCATCGTCCATATCTTCCCAGTCATCTTCATCATCGACAATTGCCCGCTTGCGCTTGCTCTTGCTACCAACACCATTCGATGAGCCCTCCCCGGCTGCCCAGTTCGCACGTTTGTCCAAGCCTTCCAAGCGCTCTTCATATTCTTCCTGCTGATTGTCCACCGCCGCCTCGAGCTTTTCGACCTTCTCCGAGACGTCCATTTGATCCAACGCATCGGCGTTTTGGGTATAGATGCGATGCTTGAGTGCAAGTCGCCACAAGTAGTATTTGCGATCGTTCTCATTACTTGACTTTGCCTTGCGTGTGATACGAGCCCTGTTTCGATGTGTGGATGGTATTGTGGACAGCAGGTGAAGCTCAACCATTCTGTAGAACTGTCTTGACACAATCTTTGTTTCGTGGCGAAGCTTCTCCAGATCAACGCCGTTACCCAATATCTGGTTTCGGGGGATGGGCGAGTCTTTTCTCAGCGATTCTGGCGCAATATTGGAAGCGACTGACAGTGATTGAAACCAAGGGAGCTTGCGTAGATACACAATGTCGCTGTAATCCCTCATCGCATCGAAAGCTTCGCTGGGGTCTTCGACGGGAACCTCGAAGATGAATGGCTTCCTGACCAGGTCCTCAAATATAGTATCATACAATCGAGCTCCAAGGGATTGGCCTTGATATGGAGGCAGAATTAGGAATTGAGATATCCGTTCTCGCGATGATGTCTCGAGACGTTCTAGCTTCTCGTTGAAGAAAAAGGTATTTGGGTCTTGTGTTAGGCGAGGGGCGTACTTGGCAGCACTGCCACTTCCCTCTTCCGGTGGTGGTGAAGGAAGTTGCCTTGTGGCACGCATGATTTCAACGGTGGGAAATATCCAGCACCGATATGACGTGGAGAAACCAGCAAGCGTGTATGGAGATACCTTTGTATCGGGCAGCGGTGTGACCTCGTAAAGGAAATAGATGGACCAGCGATCCAGCGTTTCTTCGTCGTCCAATCCTTCGGTAGTAGCGCCCTCGATGAATAGAAGTACCAATATGCTCATATTCTTCCATATGCGCCGCGCATCCTCGTTCATCAGGGGTGCCTTCCAGATCTCATACTGCTTGCCATGTACACCGAAGCTGGTCAGACGCTCTCCTGGGGGCGTCCAATCTTTGGATGTGGCATTTGTGTCGTTGTGGGTGGGCTCTGGGAGATGCTTGCGAAACAGGTCTGGCGAAAGGTCAACCTGGGTGATATCAGGCACATCCTTGAGCTCGAGCTTCTCATCGAATTGGATCTTGAGCTTCGGCTTGAGGTCATTTGCGCGAAAATCGAGTTCTATCTGGGGGTTTTTGTAGCCTGTGACGGATTCTTGTTCGTCGATGACCGTGTAGGTGAAGCTTGGGTTGAAGGAGTCGTCGAACACACGCTCAGCGCTATTGGTCGGCCGGTAGAGGTTGAGGAAGAAGCAGTCGTTTGAGTGAGTCACCCCTACGACAAGTCAGTATGTGAGTCTCTGCTGGCCCTCCTTGTGCGCGCGGTAATGGCGAGGTGAATTGTATGCGCCGGGCCAGCGCAAAGTGACTTGCATTCGTCGAGGTCCAGGCCAGCCATGTTTTAACTACCTAGTAGGTCGCTGCAGGAAGATCAAGCACACTGAAAATGATATTATGCCGAATGCTTCAGAGAACGGCGAGCTCAGCGCGCGCGTCAGAGGTAATATGTAGTAATATGTAGCGCGCCGGCACGCGTCCTGACTAATAACTAGCTAAATAGGTACATAGTTACATGGCTCAGCTCAGCCCTATGAAACCCCTGCGCAAACCTCCGTCTTGGGACATTTGCCCGACACCGACAGAAACACCGCCTGTCACCACCAGCAGCATCTGTCTGCCTGCGCCCGCACTCCTACATGTCCCTTGGCCTCTGAGGCATGGAGAGCATAAACTAGGCGCTTCAGGTTCCCTTCTTATCTCGAGTCTTGACACTCTTTCCCCCCCCCCCCAGCGGCCGTGGCCATTATTCACAGCAACCCCGACTCACTATGTGGGACGGTCTATTTATGCTGCTCACCTTGAGCACCATCATGGGGATTGCGTAAGACTTTGCACCTAATAACTGCTACAAGTTTGATGTTCACACCTGACATTGGCAGCTCCTTTTTGGCTGGCATTCTCCCCCTCTCCTTTTCGCTCTCAACGCAGCAGCTCCGCATCATTACACTTCTCGGTACCGGCGTGCTGGTTGGCACGTCACTGATTGTTATCATACCAGAAGGCATCGAGACTATCTATAGTGCTAGCAGCAAGAGCCACCTGGTCAGCAGTCCAAAAGTCATTCACCCTACGATTCCATCGTCACGCTTGCAGAACGGAGTCAGGAATACGACACCTTTTCCTTCATGGAAGCGAGCAGACCATGTACATACAAGCTTCTTGTCCGTGGGCGCGGTCAAGGCCCTCTCGGTGGACATCAGGACTGAGAAAGCCCCTATCGACGTACAAATAAAAAAGACCAAGGATATCAAGGACAAGGAAAAGGAAAAGTTGGAAGAACAGCATCCCCAAAAGGGCGGCGATGACGATTCTACCGAGGGCCACAAGGAAGGGCACACACGTGTACATGCGCCAGAAGACGAGGAAGAGAATGGCCATGCTGAGCATGAGGACGGCTCGAGTCCACATGCATACATTGGAGTTGCATTGATCCTGGGATACATCCTCATGTTTCTCGTAGACCACCTACCCGAGACCTTTGCAGCCTCGACGCCAAAGTACCAGCCCATGCACATATCCCTCTCGAACCTCCATCGGGGACCCCACAATGCATCCAGCCTTAGTCTCAACGGCATAGCAAGCGAGACCGTCACCCCGCTAGCGACCCCTATGCCCCCACATCTACAGCCCAAGAAGACGTCTGCCACTACCATCGGCCTGGTTGTACACGCGTGTGCCGATGGAATTGCTTTGGGTGCTTCTTCCACTGCGCCTTCGACGTCGCTGACACTGGTCATTTTCTTTGCAATCATGCTGCACAAGGCCCCCGCAGCTTTTGGACTGACTTCAGTCCTGCTCAAGCAAGGCTTGAGTAAAAAGACGGCGCGAAACCATCTAGCTGCCTTCAGCATAGCAGCTCCCCTCGGCGCCTTCGTTACCTGGGCCATTGTTCATATATTTGGGCGAGGCCGATTAGGCGGGGATGAAGGCCTGACCTGGTCTACAGGCTGGGTATTATGCTTCTCCGGAGGCACATTTCTGTAAGTCGTAACAGATGCTCAAAACGAACCACCCACCTCTTGACCATTTACTCATTTGTTCACCAGCTATGTCGCGATGCATTCCATGGCCGAAGCCACATCGTCTCAATCCCACGACGAGAGCGTCAATGGCTACATGGATGCCTACCCCACCAGCAAATCCCTGTCCAAAGCCGACATTGCCATTGTCATGTTTGGCATGCTGTTTCCCCTTGTAACGCAAATTGGTCACGCCCAAGCTCATGCTCATTAGCGGAATACCCTTTCTGGCCTCAGCATACATACCTCGGCGTTTGGAAAATGCATGGACTGGCTCCAATATAGGGAGATGGGGTGGCGGAGGGATCTGCCAACTGGACGGATTTTGTTCTTTGTATGATACCAAAATTTATTTCCTGTAGCATATTGAAATGTTGAATGATGTAATGGTGTTATAAGTCTTGTTTTTTTCTTCACAAAGTCGTGGGCTTTTCGTACTTCATGTCATTCATGTCATGTTACATGTAGCTAGCACGCCATCATATCAACTTTTCATATTTCTAACCTGTAAATTTCTTTTCCTTTGCTCAATACACCAAACCTCCAAGGTTTGTCTCTACCACGTCTCCTGCTTATACCTCCCCGTCTTCTCCAAGGCCATCAGATACGCCTCTGCATCTTCCCTTGCCATGGACCCATGCTGTTCAAGCGCCTCGATAAGCGCCTCCCGAATAGCCAGGGGCATTTTCCCCGAGGAGCCACATATATACACGATGCCGCTCTGATTTGCGAGCGCGTCGTAAATGAGGGCTGATTGTTGGCGGATGAGGTCTTGCACGTAGACTTTATGGCGCTGAAAGGTTGGAGGGTCAGTACGTGTGTTTTGCATGATATGTATGTATATATATATCTTACATGGGTAGGCGATTGGGTAGGAGGATATAGTAGTAGAACGTACCTGATCTCTTGAAAATGCAGTAAAGACTCGTAATGGGGCATTAGACTCAACAAGGGCTTTCCACTCGTCTTTGAAATAGTAATCTGCCTCTGCATTTCTGCAGCCGAAGAATAGCATGTCTTTGGTGTCGGGGGTTGGATTTGGTTGCAGGTTTTTACGCCATTGGATGCGCTGGTAGATGAGTGAGCGCATAGGGGCGACGCCGGTGCCGGGACTGATCATTATGATTGGCTTGTTGAGATCGTTGTTGGTGACGCCTAGGCCGCCTTTTGATAGTGTGACGGTGATGTCTTGGCCGGGTTTGAGGAATGCAATGTATCGTGTAGCAAGGCCCTGTCTTATCCTCTTGATTATAGTCTTGTATTTCACGATTGCGATTAGTAGCTCGATTTGTGTCTTGTTGGCTTCTTCTGCATTCGAGTTGATGGCGCTTGCGATGCTGAATTGACGGCCGCGCAGGGCAGGAATGATGCTGCAGGCCCGCTGCCAGGGGATTTTTACAGATTCGAATTCTTGTAGAACTTCGAGGATACTTCGTCGTGGTCGTGTAGTGTAATCATACAGCTCGTCAATGTATTCGGGATTCGTAAACTCGAGGAGTCTCTCGCGGTGGAATTCATCAGAGGTGTAGTGAGCCACTTGAGCAAAGAAAGATCGGCGTGGTATGGCCATGATGTCAAGATGACTTGTCAGAAGTTGCCGAAGTGTAAATGTGCTGTCATGCTCTATATACGGAACAGGTAGCGTCGCTGTTGGAGATGTGGAAGGTGAGGAAGGTATGAAATGCAGGGGCGTGTCGGCCATGGAAGCCCAGCCCATACATTCGAGAAACTCATTTACATCAACTGGAAAGTTCTTTGGATAGATGGTAAGAACGTCTCCGGGGACATAAGGGTGGAACCCATTGGCTTCGAGTTTGACATGGCGCACATCTTGCCAGTGCGTGGTGGGCGTGACTCGCTCGTTACTGGATATGTTCGCAGTAAGGCCATTCGGGATTTCAAGCAGATGGGTAGGCGGCGGGCCTGATATATCTTGATTAGTGTTGCTGGCACCATCTATTATATCTCCACCACCATTCTGCTCAGTCTGTTGCACACTCTTCGCGATCTCCAATGTCCATTTCGGGTCTAGTAGCACATGATCCGGTATCGGATCGATGCCTTCTGGCAGAGGATATTCCTGGATAAGTCGATGGCGGAGATTTGATGACCAAGGGAGGAAAGAGCCGTCGATACTAAGATCATCATGTCAGAGTCATCAGGCTATGGGTGGTGATGTCGAACAGCAATACTGAAAACACCTTGCATAACGACTCGCATGTTACCTACCCCTCTGGGTGCTGTTCGTCAGACTCGCCTCTATCGCAGATGGGCTGGGCTCCAAGCTGGATCAGACGATTGTAAAGCTTGCGATGAGCCCAGTTGAATCTTGGGTAGGAAGTGTCACCTAGGCCAAAGGATGCAAAGCGCATTTGGTGAAGACATGCTGGTCGCAAACGGGCACTGCGAAGGGATCGCCAGAAGACTTGACTGTTTGCAGGCAATTCACCTTGGCCCGTGGTGGAGATGGCTATGAGAACCACGTGATGCTGCAGCAGTTGCTTCTTGAGGAATATCAGACGATGATGCAGCCATGATGATGCACGTACTTGCATACAAGGGTAATGGCGTTCAGCGCAGCGACTTCAGTGTCGAATCGAAGCCGTTCAGCGATTCTCCCCATTTCGTCGGCCACATCTTGGGCGTTGCCTGTTTCGGAGCCATAGAGGACTAGAGCACGTCGCGCTTGCTGCACCGAAGCCATGGGAGTGAAGGAAGCAACTATTGGCAGTAACGACGATATCAACTATTGTTAGTAACTATAGTTAGTTGTTAGTTGTTAGTTGACGAGTACTCGGTACTGGTTGCATCGTTATGACGAGCATACCGAGTAGACAGGCGGGTTACAATTATTATTAATAGGTTGCAGGCAGATACTGTGGTAAGTGCAGTGTATTAGGTAATCACACTGCCGACCTGACTAGTCATGGGCCAATCACCGCACTGGCCGTGGTTGCTAACTATCGCGTGCCCGCGCACTTTGGTTTTGGTGATTCTGACTGTTGGGCCAAGCACACACCAAGGCAAAGAGTGAGGCTCGCTACGGAGTAATTATTGCAAGTAACATGATAGTTATACTCTGTCGCAATCACAATAGTGGCAATAATGATCATAATAATAACAACAATACGGAGTAATGATAATGCCAAGGCCGGCTGCAGGTCGTGCTTGCCCGCCGTCGGTCCTCACCGCTTAGACGTCCCGATCTGGCCTAGCGCCAAAACTTTTGGAAGCTCAAATACCAACAGCCACCCACCCTCCTTATCCTCGCCCATCAAGTCAACAACAGAGACAATCTACACTCCCATCAACAAACTCTCTCGCAACCTTCCCCCGGGCTCGTAGCTACCCACTCCCCACCCCCCTCGTCAACCAGTTCCACCTTCCAGGCGGCAAGTCAATCCATCTCTCTCCAACCACCAGCTGTTCAAGGTTACCTTTACCGGTTTACCAGGACCCCAAAGTTTCCTCAACTCTATTGCACGGTTCGATCTACTCGTGTTTGTCAACTTTCAAAAAACTTCTGCAAAAATGTCCGCACCAGTCGACAGTGTCACCGCCCAGATGGCCACCACCTCCCTCGAAAACACTGCTCCCACCACCGAGAGCACCGGCGCCCACCAGCCCACCGCAGCCGAGGACGAGGCTGTTCGTGCCAGCGCCGCCGAGGGTAGGCGACTTTACATTGGAAATCTCGCGTATGCGACCACCGAGGGGGAGTTGAAGGACTTCTTCAAGGACTACTTGGTGTATGTGTCACCTCACTCACTGGCTTGTGCCCAGGCCCCAGCCCACATGATGCATGTCTGAGTTAATACGTTGTACAGCGAGTCCACGACCATCCCTACCAACCCGCGCACCTCGCGTCCCGTTGGCTACGCCTTTGTTGCGCTCTCGACTCCATCTGAGGCTGAGCGTGCTATTGCTGAGCTCAACGGCAAGGCCATCCTCGACCGCAAGGTCTCTATTCAACTTGCCCGCACACCAGAGGCCCACGCCGAGGGCACTGGCAGCGGTGCTGAGGGCACAAGCACTGACAATCGTCGCCGTGCCTCTACTCGCGGACGCGGTCGTGGCCGTGGCCGTGGTGGCCGCGCTGGACGTGGTGGACGTGGAGGTGTATGTTTCTTGTCTCTACCCCAATACTTCAAACCCATGGCTAATCAAATACAATGTAGGCTGAGGGCGCCGATGGTGCTGAACAAGTCGAGCTTACCGATGCCGCTCCCGCTGAATCCACCCCTACAAATGTACCCGGCCAAGTCGCTCCCCTAACCGAGACAACGAAAGAAGCGCTTACAGTCAAGAAGGGTAACGACAAGGCCGACAAGTCTGACAAGACTGCCGCTCCCCGTGAGCCTCGTGAGCGCAAGCAGCGTGGTCCCCCCGAGGATGGCGTTGCCTCCAAGACAAAGGTCATGGTTGCCAACCTGCCTTACGACCTGAAGGAGGACAAGGTATAACTCCTATGAACCAAGTGTTCATGCTCCCCGCTAACTAGCCAAAAGCTCCTTGAGATTTTCAAGGACTACTCCCCAACTCAGGCCAAGATCGCCCTTCGCCCCATTCCCCGCTTCATGGTCAAGAAGTTGCAGGCCCGTGGTGAGCCTCGCAAGGGCCGTGGTTTTGGTTTCGTTACTCTCGGCTCCGAGGAGCTTCAGCAGAAGGCTTGCGCTGAGATGAACGGCAAGGAGATTGAGGGTCGTGAGATCGCCGTTAAGGTCGCGATTGACTCCCCCGGTAAGGAGGATGACCACGTCGAGGCTGCTGAGGGTGATGCCCCTGCCGCCGAATCTGCCACCAACACTACCAATGCCGCTGAGAAGGCCGCTGAGAAGGCCCCCGAGAAGGCCCCCGAGAAGGCCCCCGAGAAGGCCCCCGAGAAGGCTACTGAGAAGGCCACTGAGGCCCCGGCTGTCACCGCCGCATAGGTTGCTGCGGCTGCCTAAGCGCTCTCATCCACTCTCCCTACAACTGGACGTGTTCATGAAAGCTTTGCTATGCGGAGTCGTGTCCCAGAGGTTCGGGCCCGAATCTAACATTATCATGATAGCTATTTGGGCTACGGCTTTGTATCTTATTTCGTGCAAGTTATTGGGTATAGTTCGGCAAAAGTGAATTCGGAGTCTATTGAGCTGGTGTAATGGTTGACCATCTTTCCGAGTTCACGGGTACGGAAAACTTGATTGACTGGTTCGAAGCGAGAGCACAACATACAATACAAAAAAAATACTGCCTGCGTCCAGTTTGGACATGGGCGGATGATGCGGTGGAAGCATGTTCTTCTGATTCATGACTTGTGATTGTTTTGTGTCTGCATTTTGTGTGTTTCGGCGATTTATTGACTCAATGTGATACCTCTCACGTAGAGAATGGATAGGAGTGATGATCCATGACTAACATTGACTTTGCCTCGTTTGCAGAGTCGCATCAAGATCCTTTCCCTAAATACAATCCCTGCCACCATACACAAACGTCACATCATGAAGACTGAAAAAGTCTATATAAGCTAGTATCACTGCTGTATTTAGCGATTTAGATGCCAGATGACTTCCAAGGTAATTAATGATTATAACTCGAAGTATACATAACTATATATATGTTGACACGTAGTTAACTATACATTTATAAATACAAGTAAACAGGGAGTAGGCATTACAGTAACAAAAACAACCCAAATTCATCAAAAGCCTGCTATACAAAAAAAAAACTTTCTATCCCAGAATACTCACTTGGCAAGGCCAAGACTTAATTGGCAAACGAAATCTCCACTCAAATATAATAAAATTCATTTAATTTCTTCCAAAAAAAAAAAAAAAAAAACCCCCAAAAAACCCCAAAACCCTTTAACCAAAAAAAAACAAAAAAAAAAAAAAAAAAAAAACAAATAACACACAAACAAA
>SSBG01000003.1:799079-834516 GCA_028220655.1 Shiraia bambusicola | reverse complement strand
AAAAAAAAAAAAAAAAAAAAAAAAAAAAACTCTCTAGTATCCCTTTATCCCTTTATCCAAGCACACACGCAAACAAGTAAATAAAACAAACACATATCCCCAAACCAAAACCAAAACAATGCCAAAAGAAAGGGAAAAAGAAAAAGAAAGTCTTTCTATTTATTTTGTATTTCGTTACTTGCCTTGCTACTACACTCCCTTGGCAGAAAGGAACCTCATACACGCAAAAGCAAAAAGCAAAAGCAAAAGAAAGAATCGGACCGACGACTTCTCTCCTATCCTCCCTTTAAAAGACAAGAATTCACACGAGGAACAGAGAAAAGAGGAGAGGACGGAAAAAAAAAAAAAACGAAAAGAAGAAAAGCAGGGATATCCTAGAATTTCGAGAATGTTGAGACGTGTGGGAACGGGGGGGGGGGGGAGAGAGAGGGCAATGAGGAAATTTGAAAACGAAGAAAAAGCAGAGAAGAAAAGAAAAGAACATGGAAAGAAAGAGGCTTTGAAAGTAGTGGAGTGTAAAGTAGGTCAAGGTAAATGCGATGATGTAGTTGTAGTCAATCCAAGGGTATCTTGGGGAGACTTTTAGACTTTGTTACTTGAGGAGAGAGGACTCCTCACTAGCGATCAGCTCACAGCATCAGCTGTCATGTTTGTATCCGCAACCGCGTCTTCGGGTCGGCTTTTCAACCCACCTTCTACTTGGATACCCCGAACGACCCAGTCCATTTTTTCAATGTCTTCTAGGCTCTTGCGTCCGCGACTGACCTTCTTCAAAAGGCCTTCGACACATTCTCGAGCGCCGGCCCAATCCTTGCCCTTTTCCGCGTCCCATTCGCCGTCTTCGTTGCCAAATTTTACCCATACCCAGTCGCATCTGGCAATGCGGTGAACAGCTCTGCTGCGGGCCGCGGGCTTTCCTGGTGGCGGGTCGAACGGTAGTCGGCCTTCCATGAGAGCATAGAGGAGGACACCGAGGGCCCAGGCATCAGTGGCGCGGCCGTCATATGGTTGGCCGAGTAAGATTTCAGGCGCCGCATAGTCTTCACTGCCACATCGAGTAGTCAACAGAGGTGACTCTGGTGGAGCCGGAATACAACGGGAGAGACCCAGATCTGTCAGTGTCGCTAGGGCATGTGGATGGGCTTGTGGGTTTTGAAGCAGAGGTACAGTGGAGATTGGAATATTGAGCAAAACGTCTGGCAAAAATTAGTCACGTGTGATTAGATCATCACAAACCAAACCATGCGAAGGCAAAAGGAAATGGTGAGCAGTACTTTCTAACTTGATGTCTCGATGCACAATCAGGTTGTTGTGCAGATATCGCACAGCGCCGACCATCTCAGCAAAGACACGTTGAACAATGCCCACAGTCAGCTTGTCTTGGTGGTCACTGGCTACATCAAAGAGGTCGCCGCCTGGGCAGTAGGTCAATACGATTAGAGCCCGAGCATCATCATGGTCGAAGGCTTGCATGCGCACAAGAGAAGGGTGCGACACAGATCTAAGCATGTCCACTTCTCGCTTTAGGCTTAATTCTACGCGCTCTTCGTCAGCGCCACCAGCGGGGCCATGCTCGACTACTTTGATGGCAACCAGTTTGCGGGGGTCCAACAAGGCTTCATTCAAGGGATCTTTGGCTTTGGTCTTCTCACACGTGGCCAAATAGACCCTGCTGAAGGTGCCTTGGCCGAGCTGTCGAACTGGGCGCCAAAGCTTCTTGGTCTTTTCAGGCCCTTGTCGCACCGGGATATACCGAGTCTGATCATCGTCGGCAGCTTCGTCTTCGTCCGTGTCAGTCACACTCTTGTTGCTTGCATTGCTGGCGGGGGGAGTGGGCAGGCCAGCGGAAAGCTTGGCAGGGACTAGGCCTCTTTGCGTGGCGAGGTATGCTTCACGGTGTAAATGGGGCTGCAGGTTGGCATCACTCTCGATTGCAGCACTGCCAATGGTGACATGCCGGGGGCGAACATTGTGTAGGGACTCGGGGGCAAACTCGCTAATACTTCTGTTCCTCTCTCGCGCAGCTTCATTCCTGTGCTGACTTGCAGCCGCCGCCTCGAGCGCGGCTTCCTTTAACCTGTGGTAGCCTTTCTTTTTCAGCGAGGGCGATGGAGACAAAGTACCCCCACCTCTGCCGGGCGAGTAGAAGGAGTCGTCGCGCGAGGAGGTGGAGGCTCCACGTGACCGAGGATGCGGCGGAAGGGCTCTATGCCATGGGCCTGGCGAGTCGGTCATCACCAGTGGTGATGGCAGTGGGGTGATGTCGCTGAGGGCGTTCAGCGCTGGCGAGGACAGCACTGAGCCTGGCGACAGCGACCCCAGGCTATTTGCAGACCAGGCAGTCCGCAGATAGCCCTGGTCCTGTGTAGCAATGGGCGCCGTGGCCGACTGCCGCGGCGGGTCGTTGGCGTTGCCCTCCAGAGTGGACGGCATCTGGGGGGGTTGGCGGGAGGAGGAGGAGCCAGACGAAAGAGAAGAGAAGTCTGTCTGGAGGGTCAGACAGGTCGACGGCGCGCGGATATGGTAGTGGAAGTTGAAGTTGGCGTTGGCGTTGGCGTTGGCGCTGTCGAGCGAGGGCAGGAGAGCGTTTGCTGCCGTCGAGGTAGCATTCAGGTGCGCCGAGAGAGGACGTGGGGTGGTATCCGTAGCAGCGATGTTGGCATGCATCATCTGGTCGCTCAAGGCGGCAGGGTGCGCGGGTGCAGCCAGCCTGGGGCCAGACGCCGTCGTCGACGAGGACGCGGGATTCTGCTGCGTTGAAGCGGCCGAGTCGTCCTCCATGGTGGTGAGTCGCTGCAGCGCCGCCATACGATATATCGCCATGCAGTCAGCCATTCACTGCAAATAACCGCCTTGTTAGCGCGCCTCCTTCCCAAACCGCTGGGTGGCCGCCAGCTGTGCAGTGTGGAGAGCGTTCCTGCCACATCGGGCCTAGCACCAAGCCTAATTCCGAAAACAATGGAAACAGATAACGTCCGTACCATGGCCCATCATCTCTATAGACCAATATGGTCCGTGTCTGATGTCTGTTGAGAATCGAGATCACAATCCCATGCCCGCCCAGACAAGGGCCACATCATCAATGCCAGGCCAACTATGAATTACCCAAAGCTGCTTTTCATTTCTACCTACCTACCTACCTACCTACCTAGTCAAGCTGGCCACCATGTGATTCCCCTGGCGTCATCAACATTGCCACTACCTAGGCCCTGACTCCTTTGTCATCGTGAGAAGCAGAACTAACTATCGTCGTAGCAGACCTGTTCAGCATCTTCCCAACTGGCTTCTATGCCAACATTTCCCGTCGTCATATATCATACACGCTAGCCATGTCGCCGCTGAACTCGGGAACACGCCGTTTCACTTCGAAGAGCCCTGGTTGCCGCCGTAGTGCTGGCTGGGCGTAGTGGGCACTTCAAACTCGGAGTATCCACTGTTGTAGTTGCTGCCATAGGGTCCAGCATTGGCGAATTGATATGGGCTGTTGTTCAGGTACGGGCGATCCTCCTTGCTCCTACGAGCGTGGTATCCAGAGCGGGGCCCCCACTGTTGTCCATAGCTATTACCAAATCCTACGTGGCCTTCATTCGTGTCGTGGGCGTGGCTATTGTTCCGAGGATCATGCATGTGTGCCACAGGGGATTGCCCCTCTCGCCCTGGCTCTGCCATGTTACCGTAGAATCCAGCAAAAGAAGGCTGAGATCGATGATTGGCGGGCGGAAACGGAGAGGATGTTGAGCTTGCATTGTGAAAGGGAGAGGCGGCCGGGTGCTGCTGACCGCCCTTAGGGTCAGACAGCTTCTGCTCCAATAACTTCTGGATACTCTGCACAGTCTTTTGGACCTCCTGCATGCTCTGCTCAATTGCGTCGATTTTGTTTTGCTGAGATTTCAACGAGCCCATGACCTCATTCCGGACAAACTTGGAGAGTTCCTCGAGCTTCGTATGAATGTTGTGGCCCTGCTCCGTGGTGCGGTCCGTCTTTTCATTTATAAAATCGACCTGCATTTTAACTTCATTAATGTGACCCTCGAGCGATGCCGCAAGCTGTTTGCTCTTGTCGCTGATCAACGGGTGCATTTCTTTACGAAGTGACTCAATTGCATCCCAGGTTGTCTTGCCTACAACATCGAGATGTTCACCAACCATCAAGAAATGGATGTCCATGGACTTTTGTGTCGGCGTGGGAATCCATGGGCCGACTCGACCAGGGCCTGTCATGGGGTGCATGTATTGCGCAGGCTGCATGGGCGTAGAAGGGCCTGGTAGATGATGCAGGGGACTGGGAACCGCACTGGGGCAGTTGGGCTGGAAGTCTGCATGGAAACCGTGTTTCTGGGGGCTCATGCCCATCAGCATTTCCGAAAGCCTCGAGGAAGATTGATCTGGCAACAAGTGTGGCTTTATGCTGCTGGCAGGCAGATTCGGATCTGTTTGCTCTCCATTGCGATGCTCTCGCATAGCGACCATGGCTCTGTCCGTATTCGCATCAGGTGTGCTGCCAGATCCGTGACCACTGGAAGCCTGAACGGGCACAGGACTTGCATTGGCATTGTTGACTTGGCCATCAGCCATGATGCTGATGCCGACGTTGTGGACAGAGTTGTTGGTCTCGCTGCTTACGCGTGAATGTTTCTGTGTCGCAGCGCTGGTGCGAAGGAAGTGGCTGTCGCGTGACTAGAGTTATTGTTAGCTTTATTTACTTATTGTTGATGTGTTGCGGAGTAAGGCAGCAACGGGGTGGCGGGGAAGTGAAGGCGGGCAGACGCTTAGTGAAAAAGGGAAGCGACATTGAAGTCGTTTAAGTGAGAGAGGCAGGAACGATACGGGCACTTACATTTTTAGAAGGCGTCTCAACCTCAGAAACCTCAGAAATAGGTTCGGCAGAGCCTCGTCGTTGTGAGTAGGCCACAGGCTGTAGAGTGCTGAAACTTTGGGTCTTACCACTCCATTGGTCTGGATTTGACTGCGGTACTCGGCCATGTTCTTTTTCTTCAACATCGTATGATGGAATGTCCTCGCTGTAGTTGTCAGCATCAAAAGGTAACGTTGCAGGAGCCCTCTCACCGGCTGGTGAGGAGTTGTATGCGGCTCCTGGCTCATTGATATCTTCATCTTGCGCAGAAGAAGCAAAGGGAAAAGGCGTTCCCACAATCATATTCTGGTACTCTCCAGCAGTATAAGGACTAAACCTGTCCACCTTCTTTTCAGGATCATCGCTACCACTTGTCTTGGATAGCGAAGGTGGCAAGGAAAAGATAGGGAATTGGATCCTCGGCTCAAGATCAGGCTGAACCTTGAAGGCCTGATGCAAACGATCCGAGGCAGCAGCGCGGCGAAGGGGGCTTGCTGGCCGGAAGCTGGACTTGCCGTCTGGTGGTGTGTCTTTTGCTGGCGGTGTCGGTGGTCGTGGAGACATTGACTCGCAGGAAGCGTTAAGAGCTGGAACAGGCTGTACTGCCTTGGCTTCGGGAGGCTGTCTGTCACTCTGTGGAAGCGACTTTCGTGTGGCCACTCGATGCCGACGTGCTGTATTGCGATCGTAATTACGTGCATAGTCATCTTCCTTCGTGAGTTCGGCGGGCAGCGACTTCGCTGTATTGGATCGAGGAGCCTTGGTTGGGGTACAGTCAAAATCTGGTGGCAAAATTGGTTCCGCTTGAATTCGTCTTACAGTTCGTGGTGCTTCTCCCAAGACCTGAGCTGCCTTCGAGGTCATTGAGGGCTTAGCCGTAGCATGGGTTCTGCCGAAGGGCGGGAGAGTCATGCCCAAGAACCTTTTCTTAGGACTCTTTATGGGCTCATCGCAGCCCTCACTGTTTGCAGTTTTACACTGTGGTCGAAGATCATGCCTTTCGATGACCACCTCGCCATCTCCTCCTATAATTAAGTTAGCGGATTTCGTGTGTGTTTTGACGATATAATCAAGTAGAAAGACTTGCCTGCTTTGCCTGATTTTTGCTCGTTGCGGGCCTCGATCTTGCCACGCGATGTCTTCTCATCTCCAGTGAACATGAGCAAAGGCACCTGTGCTACCGCAGCGCTATGATGGCTACGTGCTGAGTGTCTTGAACGAGTCGTTGAATCGGGTTGACTGCCAGAGGTAGACGCTCGGTTCATTTTCTGTGGAGATGGACGAGTCTGATCCATGATTGCATTCAGCGCATTCAACGCGGATGCGCGGCTCTTTGATCTTGGTACTACATGCGGCAAAGGTGGGGTTTCGTCTTGTAGCGTAGATGCCGTTGGGGCAGAATGGCAGCTAGTTGGTGCTGAGGGTGCGATTTGACTGCCATACTGCTGTTGAGCATGTGGACCATTGCTAATCGAATCCGTCCTTTTTGGAAACATGCCGTATAGAGGAATAGCAGGAGGGACACAGATTGGAGGCGGCCGTTTCTTGGGATCACCATCTGACTGCGACATGTCTGCCGTAGACGTGAGATTGTCCTTGCGCTCGAGTTATGCGTTTACGAATAGATGCTTATGTAGAGTGACAAACACACCCAAAGCAGCTCAGAGCCAAAATGTGTGATGCACAAGAAAACACAGATGAGTGCTCGAGATTGCGTTGTGGAGTGGGAGTGTTGCGGTCAAGCGTGAGTGGGACGAAAGTTTTGCAGGTTTGCTTTTGCTATAAAAGCACTGGCACAGCAACGCGTCAACAACAAACGGAGCCCACTAATTTTTTTTTTCAATATTTCCAACTCCAAAGAGGAATAGAGTAAGTGGAGGAGCAGGTACTGGAGCCTAAAAGTTAACGAACAAGGACAAGAGAGCACTCACTGCTGATGTCAGTCAATGCAACCACAAGCCATGAGACATCCCTATGAGGTTTCGAATAACTGCATTGTGATATCAGTCTCTGAAGATGATCTATCGCGCAGACAATGATTGAAACTGGTGTTGTCAAACTTCCGCCCTTCTCACCCTACTCTTGTAGTTTTGAAACCTTCAGTATGGGCCTCCAACAGAGGATTGCAGTGGAAGGGGGGGGGGAAGCAGATGCAAGAATACACAAGCAATGATGAAAATGATAAGAACAGTAATTGTAGCTTGAAAAGATGCTACAAGCAAATGGCGCCTGTGCTTTGAAGAGGTATCCAGGAAAGTCACGCCAGTCAAGAAAGATCTGCAAATCAAAGGTCCCATATATGCTGTTCAAACGCTCCCACTGTGTCTGCTCAAAGTATGCAGCATTTCTTGCCTTTCTTCGCCCTGCCGTCTTTCTCTCGACTCGCTGGTGGCTCGAGTGCCGCAACGATTGCCTGCATATGATTTAGCGATGGCAAACATGGACACGTTCAATCTGACGCACCTCGTCAAACACATCCTTGAGTTTATACTGAGTGAGGGCAGAACATTCCACGTATTTAACCGCACCAAGCTCCCTGGCCATGCGCTCGCCGTCCTCCTTCTTTACGGGGGCCATTCTCTGCTTGGCCAATTTCTCCCTCACATTTCCGTCTTCACGGAGATCTACCTGTGTACCGACGATCAAGCACGGGACCCCAGGACAATGGTGATGCACTTCTGGAAACCACTTCTCGCGGACGTTCTCGAATGAGGCGGGCGATGTCACGGAGAAGCATACGAGGAACACATCAGTCTGGGGGTACGATAAAGGTCGCAGGCGGTCGTAATCTTCTTGTCCAGCGGTATCGAAGAGGCCGAGGGTGTATGGCTCATCACCAATCCTTGACAGGGTCAGTCGCAATTATCTCAAGAAGCCAAGCCAGCTACCAGCCACATGCACGTCTCTACTTGATATGTGCACATGCATGATGGCGGTCAATTGAGGCCCCCCCACCCAAAAAAAAAGAAAAGAAAAAAACCAAGAAGCTCACATCACGGTGACGGCGTAATTGTCGAAGACGGTTGGGACATATTCCGAGGGAAACTTGTTGGTGGTGTAACTGATGAGTAGACACGTCTTGCCGACCGCACCGTCGCCAACAACGACACACCTAAGTGGGTGAAAAGTATCAGCAAGCAGATTCTACAGGGAGGAGGAGAAGAAGAAAAACATAGTAACTAGTGATGTATGGCATACTTGATTGTTGCGACTACCATGGCGAAGAGTATGGGATATATGTATATCTGAGAGTATGTAATTATGCTTTGGGGATAATCGAAGGGAGGGAAGAATGGGATGCAGCACACGATGGGCCAAGTTTTGTTTCGAGAGAAGGAAAGGGTAGCGAGACTCGGGGTCGTGTGGTGGGAGTCGGCCAGGGATGGCGGAGAGTTAAAGCTATGAAGCTGGAGCTACGGGCGTGGGCTGTCCAAAACGAGGGGTCGAAATGAGTGGAGGAAGGCCTTGGAGGACAGCCAGTCAGTTGGGAACAGCGTCGACGAGAGCCATGAAGCCATGATTGACTTGGAGGCGGCAAGCATACCTGCTAGTTGTCTGCAACAAACGGCAACGGCGCGTGGTACGCGGGCTTGTCGAGCTTGAAACCCGAAACGTTAGACTGGTCGAGGTTTCGAGGCGGGCTGCTCAGTACAAATGGCGAGCAATGGGGGGGCTTACGGCGACTACAGGCTAGCACGCGAACAAAGAAGACGACGACGACACGGGCAGGAGCAGCAGTGGCCGTGGTGGGTGCAGGGTCACGGGTGGTCGGGCGGTTATCAAGGCGCAGAGAGGTTGCAACTTCGCAAGTGAGGTTGTAGTTAACTATAGGTAGGTTCGGCAAGTCGAAGGTCCTGGGAGCTGGCTGGAACTGGACGCCAGTCCCCTTAGAGCCCGCGTCGGCTGCCGCATGCACGCAGGAAACAGTGTATTATTATTATTATATGTAAGTATAGGATGTGCACAACTCGCGCCTTGCCTTGGCCGCCTAGTTATGGGCTTGCGGCCTCCCCCTCGACGACTCGTCACTCGATGCTGAAGTTTGAACCGTGGAATTTGGCCAGTCTGCAAGCTTCTCCCTCCCTCTCTTTCTCTCTCTCTCTCTCTCTCTCTCCTTGCAAGAGGCGTGCAGGTCGTGGTGCTGTGCCGTGCCTCGTGACCGCCTCTACCTAGGTACCTAGTAGGTAACTACGGTGGCTATAGAGAGAAAGGGTTGTTGTGCACATGGTGATACACAGTACCTATCTAGGTATACCTACTTACTATGTAAGGCAGAGAGCCAGCTACTGCATTCATTCCACGATTACCGAGTATTACGCCTTGAAATCCAGCCCAGTTCTCGATATACCCAACTAGGGACCGAGCAATTAATTACTCGGTACACGGTACATAACTACTATGTAGTTATTAGATACATACAGTAGACGTGTCTGTGCGTGGACCAGTGCACAATAACGTGGCTCAGACACGGCTAGCATCGTGTCACTGTCGTAGTACGTATGTACATAGTGATTGATTGCGCTGATCCACCTGTCTGGCGTGCAACTTGACCAACTAGGTAACTACTTGCTAGTTAGTTAATATCATGACATCCGCCAGTTGGAGTGCGTGGTGCGAGCAATGCACATGCAGCCCACCTGGTACGGAGTACTATGTACTAGGCACTGGTAGGGTAGGCTGGGTAGGCTGGGTAGGCTGGTCACCGTCGCTGGTGCTGCATTCACACGCAGATAATATGGAGCGATTAGTTACTATGTACAGAATCCAGACCGTCGACTAACTAGCCAATCACTAGCTGTCCCCGGAACAACGTTTCGCCGCCCAGGAGCTTGGGCCACTTGGCCTGAACATCCACAACGTCCTGCTCATATTACCCCGTACATGCACCCGTCACATCATGGCAAGAGTGACTGTGGTAGACTTCGCAGCGCTGATCAACCAAGTAGCTGCTGCACAGAGATGGAATATCTTGAAGATGACCTCGATCTCCGATATCATCGTGGGCTGGACCCTGATGTATACTACCGATGCCCTACGCTTGAAGTACTTGCTTTCGTCCAAAAGTGCACCGACTGCCACTAAACTCTACACAGTCTCTTGACGGCGCCTTGCGGAATGAGCTGGAGAAGAGCACGTCGAGTCTGATCCCGACGGAGATCGTTACCGAATTTGTCTTTGCCGCTGCGTCAACCATTACAGTCCCCGTGACACAACAACAGAATCTCGACGAGCTGATTCAGCCTGCAGACTTTCTGCAGAGCATTGCTGTCGATCATGTTTTGTGTAGAAACATCGAGGGCAGGTCTCGCCTAAAGATTCAGCGAGCCATTGCGAGGTATACCAAACGTCTGCCATCTCCAGCATCGTCTCACAGAATCTAGATCCATTATTGCGGCCATTCAAGAAGCCGACGGATTCAAGTATACAGAAAGACATTCACATAGCCCAGAAGGAGGAGATGGTGTAAGATTCAAATATGTTTGTTCCGACAGCACATTGAACCGTGATCGCACCCGCGACCGAAAGAGAGGGAAGGAAAAGCAACAGAACTCAGAAGACAGCGAGGACAGGACAAAAAAAGATAAAGTCGCGCTGCTACCTACCTACGCCTGTGGTGGCGCTATACATCTCAAGTTTTCCATCAAACGAGAAGCCATTAACGTTGTCTACAAGCACAACCCTATCCACACCCGACCAGTCAATAATAAGAGGTAGGTAGGTCATCTGTCAAGACCGACTGTTTTCCCAACTCGATCCATTGTATTCTCCATGCTGATCGAGGAAAAGTGAACTGCCGGCACTGGCTCTTGACACTGAACCTGCAACACAAGCGGCTGATGCTTCTGCCCCGAAGCCAGGAAAGGAGCATAAGAAGAAGCGAGCTAAAAAGGATAAACCTAACGTTGTAGAACTGCCCACTGACCACAACCACAACCTTGACATGGGGACTTCGCCAGAAGCACAAAGTAACCCCGCAAAGCGAAAACGCAAGAAAGTCACCTCGGCGTCCCCAGAATCATCTCGCAAGCCACCATCGAAGAAAGTCAAAAAAGGAAAGGAACGTGTTCCCACGTCTAAGAAAACGCAAACAATTGATGCGAGCCCTACGCCCAAGAGAGGCAAGCCGTGCCTCCGGTGCCGGGAAAAGAGGATCAAATGTAATCAAGCCAGGCCTAGCTGTAACCAATGTCGACGAGGTTTGTGGACGTGTCAGTACGAAATGCCTGGAGTAAAGAAGCGTTCAAGAAATGGCTGCAATAACTGCAAGCAACGAAGGCGAAAGTGTTCTGAAGAACAACCCTCATGCGCCTATTGCATCCGGCTAGACGACGACTGCATATATGCAGATGTACCATGATTGAAGGGATTATATGTCAATCTACTCTTGATAGTGGTTTCTCAAAGTTACAATCCTCCGAAAATCCAACCGCAAAAGGCGCACAAGTCTTTACCAATCTAGTGCTCGAAATATCATGCAGCACAAACATCTCTTGGATACATATATGATGAGATGTGGCTTCAAGAGAGAGGAAAGAAGTTGCCGTGCTGGCGTTGGCCTAGCGTATCTCTGGCTGTTCCCACGGGCCACAGTGAGAAAGATGTTTGTTTGACTGCAGCAAGTCAGAAGTGGGCACCGAGCCGTGCCTGAAGCTTGGAGCGGGGCCGAGAGCTGAGCTGCCCACGAGCCAGGATTTCTAAGCATATGGACACAGATGCCCGCATGTTAACTATTGCATTCTCTATGGTAAGCATCTACTGTAATATAACGTCAAAGTTGTCTAGCAGTACCAGGTTCGGCCACTAGATGCCATAGTACCTTGAATCAGGTATGTATCCTAAATGAGCCATCGGTCTTAAGTCGCAAATTTTCCCACAGTCTTAAAATGCCATCTTTTGCAGTTTGATGGGGCAGATATTGCAATCCTGGTATAATTCTATGCATGACGCAAAAGCACAGCATCCTATTCGCCGCCATCCTGGTAGATCCCTGGAAGCCCGGCCCGTTAAATATAGCGAGACCCTTTTCCCGCTCACCAAATCGGACGACAGCCAATCTACTTGAAGCGTAGCACACCCATGTGGCTGCAGACATGCCTGTATGCAGAGGCTGGCATGACTTCTCTTCCATGGATGACCTAGCGCAGCAATTTCCTGAACTTGATTGGGTCTATGCCACTCCGAAGAGCAGGTCATGAAGTGGTATATAAGATATGTCCACCGCATACTCAAATTCTCAACCAAGTTGCAATCGAACTTGTAGATTGTGACGTGACGGCCAGAATGCGTTCCTTCATTCTCCCTCTGTTGGCGACTGTCGGCTTCTCGCAAGCTTTTGGTATGATGAACCGTCAACTCGATCATCAATTTGGCTAACAACCATAGCTCTCCCAAGAGAGGAAATGTCCAGACGAGAAGTCGGGTCTTGGGACGATGCATACACAAAAGCTACAGCTGCTCTCGCAAAGCTGTCGCAGAGTGACAAGATTGGCATGGTTACTGGAATCGGCTGGCAGAAAGGACCTTGTGTTGGGAATACCAAAGCAGTGAGCTCAATTGGATACCCATCACTCTGTCTGCAAGGTATCTGCTCATCAAGTTGCATATTACCCTTAACATGCTCACTAATATGTCGCAGACGGTCCCCTTGGCGTGCGCTATGTACGAGGTGTTACTGCTTTTGCTGCTGGCATTCAAGCTGGCAGTACCTGGGACGTCGATCTTGTGCGTGAGCGTGGCCTCTTCATTGGAACAGAAGCAAAGGCACTTGGCATCAACGCTCAACTTGGCCCGGTTGCCGGGCCCCTGGGCAAATTCGCTCTAGGTGGCCGTAACTGGGAAGGCTTTGGATCAGATCAGTACCTCCAAGGTATCATGATGGCGCATACCATTGAAGGAATGCAAGAAGCTGGTGTTCAAGCCACGGCTAAGCACTACATTGTGAACGAGCAAGAGCTACACCGCGGCTCCATTAGCGCCAATGTGCCCGATCGCGTCTTAAGGGAATTGTATGTCTGGCCGTTCATGGATGCTGTTCATGCCAAGGTTGCTGCGTTCTTGTGCAGTTACAATAAGATCAACGGCACTTGGGCCTGTGAAAACGACAATGCGATCAACAATATCCTGAAGGGCGAGCTTGGCTTCCCAGGGTACATCATGTCTGACTGGAATGGTGGGTCATCCATAATGACAAGGGCAAGGATTTTAGCTAACCATGTCGTAGGCCAGCACACCACGGTGAAGAGCGCCAATAGTGGCTTGGATATGTCCATGCCTGGCACCGACTTTAGCAACCAGAACGAACTTTGGGGTCCCCTACTCCAAAGCGCGATCGACAATGGCGAGGTCAAGCAAAGCCGTCTCGATGACATGGTCAAGCGCATCCTTGCCGCATGGTACCTTGTTGGACAAGATCAGAATTACCCAGCGACGAGTTTCGACTCGTGGAATATTGGAGACCACGATGTCCAAGGAGACCACAAAACCAATGTGCGGGCTATGGCTCGTGATGGCATTGTTCTTCTGAAGAATACCGATTCTGCACTTCCCCTGAGCAAGCCGAAGAGTATCGCTGTGATTGGAAGTGACAGCATTGTCGCGCCCAAGGGAGCCAATGCTTGTGTCGACCGTGGCTGCAACGATGGTACACTCGCTATGGGCTGGGGAAGCGGAACTACCGAGTTCCCGTATCTGATTGCTCCTCTGGACGCTATCAAGGTGCAAGCCCAAAAGGATGGCACCAGCATTACTTCTTCGCCCAACGATGACGCTTCACAAGGCGCCAATGCTGCCAAGAATGCTGATGTAGCCATTGTGTGCATCAACTCAGACGCTGGCGAAGGATACATCTTGGTCGAAGGCAACTCTGGGGACAGGAACGATCTCAATGCCTGGCACAACGGCAATGATCTCGTCAAGCAAGTGGCTGCCGTCAACGAGAACACGATTGTCGTCGTGCACTCGGTTGGACCCATTCTGATGGAAGAATGGATCGAGAACCCCAATGTCGTAGCCGTTGTTTGGGCTGGTCTGCCAGGCCAAGAATCCGGCAACGGTCTCGTCGATATCTTGTACGGCGCAGCCTCGCCAAGTGGCAAGCTACCCTACACTATTGCAAAGAAGTTGGAAGACTATGGCACTACTATTGCTACTAGTGCTGGTGGTAACGACACCAGCTGGGATCTCTTCATTGATTATCGCCACTTTGACAAGAACAACATCACTAGTCGCTTCGAGTTTGGCTTTGGTCTTTCCTACACAAACTTCACGTATTCTGACCTTACCATCTCTGGAAAGCCCTCTGCGGGTCCAGCGACAGGCACCGTGATACCTGGCGGACCTGCAGATCTCTGGGAAACAGTTGCTACAATCACCGCCAAGGTATCCAACTCTGGCGGTGTTGATGGCGCCGAGGTTCCGCAATTATATCTCGGCTACCCAGCCAGCACTGGTGAGCCTCCCAGACAGCTCAGGGGCTTCGCCAAGTTGAAGCTCGCGGCAGGTGCTAGTGATACTGCAACTTTCAAAGTGAGGCGAAGGGATATGAGTATTTGGGATGAGACGACCAGGGCGTGGACTGTGCCTACTGGAGAGTTTGGTGTGTTTGTTGGCGCGAGTTCGAGGGATGTTAGGCTTACGGGCAAGATGACGGTCCAATAAGTGTGTGAGTTGTTGCAGTGAGGAGAAAAGAGGGGATAAGTAGTTGAATGAAGAGACTTTTGTTGAAAGACGTGATTGTTTTGATGTGTGCAGGATGCAGGGCTGGAAAGGTCACATGACGCACCTTGAATACCTGTCAGGTCTGGTAATAACATGATGAAATCAATAATTGATGTCGCTGATCTTGCCGAAATCAGGTGAAATGGGTGTGTAGCACCGCAGTATTGAGGGCGTGGGCGTTGATGAGAATGATGCAGCAAAAATGGGTTGAAAAGAGATGGCGTCACCCGTGATGACTATGACCAAGCTTTAACTGCCCCTCATTGCTCAATTGTGCCAGAGCTGCAAGTCATACTCCATAATTCGTGCGAATGGGCAGGGCCTGTATGGTTGTGGACTTGTCACTGCAGGCTGGTGGGCCGTGGCGTTTCTCCCGGATGAAGTCGTGGTGTTGGGCGAGGGGTGACAAACTAATATTCGTACACTGTCCAATCGGTTGTCTGACAAGTCAAATTTTGTATAACTAGCGCACTAAGATTAATAGTTCATAAGCCTTTTACTCACCAGTTACACTCTTAACACTTACTCACACACTGCAACAACCACTTCCAAAGGATCCTCTTCTGTGTCCTTGCCCCCTTCTGACTCCGCCTGGCTGCTACTACCGCGCTTATGCGTGCTGCTCCCTCCGTCTTCACTTCCCAGGTACGTTGTGAATAGCTCCCTTCTTCTGCATTCTCTGGCCTCTTATCGCGATGCTTTGCGCACACGGCAAATCACAGCACGCCCTTTCGGACCTTGTCATGGTGGACGCGATGCATTTCTTGCCGGATTTCTTTTCATCTCTTCCATGCTTTGAGACTGTTACTGACTGACTGTTGTAGGACTACATCTCAGGTATGCTGCTGTCCGATAATCGGCATGTCGCCAGCAACCAGACTGATTCTTTGCGCAGACCACCTGTGGAAGGCCTCAGTGAACTGAAAGCCTCCCCAAGCCACACTGAATCACCAATCGCCGCTACCGCTTACAACTCTACGCAACATGTTGTCGCAACTGTTCAAGCCTTCCGCCGTTCGGTCCGCGAATGTCCTGGGTCAAGTGACAAAGACCCGCGCCCAAGCCCGCTACTTGGCTACCGTGCATAGCAACACTGCCCGTGAAATCCCAGCTCCTGGGCGTAAAGCCACGCCCATCTCGACTGAGCGTGCCACCTTCACAATCAAGGTGGGTATACTTTTCCCTACACCCATGAACCATGACTCACCACCGCTATCTTAGAATGGCCCCATCTTTTCCGGTAAATCCTTTGGCGCCAAAGCCAATATTTCTGGCGAGGCAGTCTTCACTACCTCCCTTGTCGGATATCCCGAGTCAATGACCGACCCCTCCTACCGTGGCCAGATCCTAGTCTTCACCCAGCCGCTCATTGGCAACTATGGCGTTCCGTCTGCTGCCCGTGACGAGCATGGCCTCCTCCGCTATTTCGAATCCCCCAACATTCAAGCATCTGGCATTGTCGTTCAAGATTACGCCATGAAACACAGTCATTGGACTGCTGTCGAGTCCCTTGCCCAATGGTGCGCCCGAGAGGGTGTTCCCGCCATCTCTGGTGTCGACACACGTGAGGTTGTGACTTATCTTCGTGAGCAGGGTTCCTCGCTGGCTCGCATCACCATTGGTGAGGAGTACGATGCTGATGAAGATGAGGCCTATATTGACCCCGAGGCCATCAACCTGGTCCGCCGTGTCTCTACCAAAGCCCCCTTCCACGTCAGCTCCTCTCTCGGCGACATGCACGTTGCTCTGATCGACTGTGGTGTCAAGGAGAACATTCTCCGCAGCCTCGTTTCTCGAGGTGCAAGCGTTACCTGCTTCCCCTTTGACTACCCCATTCACAAGGTGGCACACCACTTTGATGGTGTCTTCATCTCCAATGGCCCCGGTGACCCAACTCACTGCACAGCTACCGTTTACAACCTCCGAAAGCTCTTTGAGACGTCACAGATTCCGGTCATGGGCATATGCATGGGTCATCAACTGATTGCCCTCGCCGCCGGCGCAAAGACCATCAAGCTCAAGTATGGGAACCGTGCTCACAACATCCCCGCACTTGACCTTACCACCGGTAAATGCCACATCACCTCGCAGAATCATGGATACGCCATTGACCCCACGACTCTCACGAGCGAATGGAAGGAATACTTCACCAACCTCAACGATCAGTCCAACGAGGGATTGATCCATGTCTCCCGACCCATTTTTAGCGCTCAGTTCCATCCTGAGGCCAAGGGCGGCCCTCTTGACTCAGCCTACCTGTTTGACAAGTACATGGACACTGTTAAGCTGTACAAGAGCGCGCAAGCGACCATTAACAACAAGCCCAGCGCACTGCTAGTTGACTTGCTCAGCAAGGAGCGTGTTGGTGTGCACCCAGCTCAACCAGATTTTGAGGGTCATGCTGTGGGCAAGATTGAGCAGGTTTCTGTTGGAGGACCAGTAGCGCCTCCTTACCAGCCCATTTCTGCTACCGCTTAGGTTTTTTTTTCTTTTTTTCTTCTTTTTTTTTCTTTTTTTTTTGGCTAGCTAGTACGGGAGGGTTTCTTTTTTCGAAAAGGTGACAAGTCTTTTGCAGTTATGTGAGTATATTAGGCATTCTGGGCCTGGCGATTCCGACACTTGCTAGACAAGATTATATATGTAAATTGGGAGATGTTTATGTGTTTGATGAGGTCGGTGTAATGACGAAAGTCGAAGCCATTTCTGTATATGCTCATGTTCTCGATCTACGTGTTTTGAATGTTGCTTTGGAACATTATCATGTCCAAACCGAGTACTTAGGCAGGCACCCAGGTAGGTTAGGGTGTACCTACCTATGCTTTCCCGAAGCCCGGCTCGTCCAGCTCCAAAGCGTCTTCTGCATCTCCAGTAGCATCGCCACCACTCTCACTATCCTTGGCCATTGCTTGCTCAGCCTTGACTTCAGCCAAACTCCTCTCTCTACGCTCCATTTCCTTTTTCCTCGCGCCCGCCTTCAACTTTTCCCACTGGTCGCGATACCTTGCAATAATCTGATTATTCTTCTCATTCTGCTTGGCCAAACGCTCGTTGTTATCCATCAAATCATTCACCTTGGCCGTCTGATTCGCCAGCAACGCTTCCAAGTCTGCCATCTTCTTGGCTGCATCTGAAGACACATCCGCGCCGCCCAGAGACTGATGTTGAGGCGAGGATCTGGGCGCGGTGGGTGAGGGAGTAGTCGGCGACGATAAAGCAGATGCGGCTTGAGAAAGGGCGTTTGCGAGCGCAGTGGGGTCGCTTGGCATTCTCCCTTGCGGAGTGCCGCCGCCTCTAGCGCGGAAGGATTGTGCGAGGGCATTGAATTGGTTTTGGGAGTTTGTTTCCCACATTTGAATGCGTTTGGCTTGTTTGTCGACGAGGGTTTTCAAGGTTTCATTCTCGAGGGCTAGTTCTTCCATGGTTTTGAGGCCCTGGCCGCGGCCTGCGGGGATGCTGAGTTGGGACGTTACGCCTGTTGCAGTGGATGCGCCGCGTGAGGTTGGGCGACGGGCTTTGGTGGGAGAAGGGGGGCCGACGTTTTCTCTTGCGTCTACAAATTCTTCGTGGGAGGAGCCCTTGAGAGAGTCGGAGCCTTCGTTGATGGATTCCAAAGGGGCATGTTGGGCATCTCTTTTGTTCTGGAGAATGCTTGCGTACGAAGCCGTGCCTGGGACGAGGTAGAAGCTTTCGTTGGGGCCGAGTGGTGCTGAGCCATCTTCTCGCAGTGCGCGCAACGCTGGCTTGCTGATGAGAGCGGCAATATCAGGTATGGAGGATTTGACGGTTCGTGCAGCCTCTGGAGAGCGCGTGCGTGGTTTTGATTTGGACGCTTTGTCCTGCTTGGGTGTCTCGGGTGGTGGGGCTGGAGGTGTGGGGTTCAGAGGCAGCGATGTAAAAGCAAGAGGAGCAGAGATGGCGGATATGACACCACCAAATGCCGAGTAGAAGCGACGGAAGTTATCTTCCGCCGGCGGAGAAGCAGGCTGTGGTGGTGATGGCGCAGCATCCTTCTGCTTGGACAGCTCTTTGGAGGAGCCCAGCTCGGCCTTGCGCGACTGTTGGGCTAGGAGATGGCGCACTGGTGCAGCGCCGGGTTCAGACGGTCCTCCTATGGCACCTGCTACGTTCACTGCCGTCCCGCTTGTGGTTCGTCTGGCGGTGGGTATGCCGCGCTTCTCGGCGAGGCTGCTGGCGATGGACGATTGTGGGAGTCTACGTCTCGATGTTGGAGCGGCCGACGATGATGGGGTGGTTTTGGCAGCAGCAGACCTGGCCGTAGGGTCTGAAGCGTGGCTGCGCGGGGCTTCTTTGATCAGGCCGGCGAGCTTGCGATGATGGTCTTCGAGGAGGGCCAGGATACGCAGGGCCTGGCTTCAGGTCAGAACTGCTGCTGGCTGTGGCTGGGGGGAGAATGGGCGCACCTCAGAGTGATGCGTGTCGTGGATAGCCTCGTGGAAGGCGGCGGCAGCAAGGTCATGTTGCTGGCCCGCAGTCGCGACTCTGTTGTCGTAGGTGGCTGTCGCAGCCCATCGGACGTGTTCGTGGGCTTTGCTGAGGGCTGCAGACTCCATGGTGTGCAGCTGTAGAGACTGGAGACGGGGGGTGATTCTGTGAACTGGTGGGTGGTGGTGGTGGTGGTGGTGGTGGTTCACAGGACATGGTTCACAGGACAATCACGCGGCTGGGCCTGGCCTGGCACTATTAGTTACTCGGTACATAATTAGTAGGTAGTTATTCATTAATTACCAAGTAGCCAACTGTTAATAATATTAATCACCCCTGGATACCGTATCCAAGTAGCTAATAATAGTGGTGATGGATTACATAGTACAACACGAGACGCATCAGCCAAGCTCAAGGCTGAGATTCTACTCCGTAACATGTGGTTATTATTGACCATCACTGACCATCATCATTCTCTCCGCAATCAAGAAACCCCCTGATAACTACACATGCGCCACAGCCTGTCGATAACTATGCCATGGCACCTTGGTTAAAGGCGCCACACACTGCACCACACAACTCCTTGGGCTCCGCAAACTCCACCAACTCCACCAACTCCACCAAAAGACATCACCCACCCACCCCATAACCCAGCATGGCTGGCAGCCGAGCGCCGTCCAAGGGCCCAGAATCGTCGGCAGTTTCAATTGCAAGCAGCGACAATCCCAGCGACGACTTGCACCGCTCGACAGATGGCGCGCTCGACAGGTTCAGCCGTCGCAAGTCGGACGATGCCCGCAGCGATACCACGTCGTCTTCTCAGCGCAAACGCATGCCACGCATGTTCAAAGGCCGCAGCAAGCACACGAGGAAATCTGCCACCAGCCAGGACCGACGTCCCAGCGACGGCGACGGTGACGGTGACGATGATTCACTGGGGCTGCACAAGAGCGTCCCCAGCAGTCTGTTGACCCAAGACTCGGATTCAGATGCTGTGTAGGTTTCTTCTTCTTCTTCTCCTTCTTCTTCTTCTTCTTCCCTTCTTCCTTTTCTTCCCTTTTGTTTTGTTTCTGGTCTGGTCTTGCACCGTCTCCTCATGTGTCAAGCTGCGACGAGTTCTGTGGTTGGCAGCACAGCAGCATGGCCCATGTCACATGGGGGCACCGCCGCTGTGCATGGACATAATACATACCTAACTATGCACGGAGAAGCCATTGCCGTATGTTATGTATCAGCTACGAATCAACTAACCCATAGTTATTGGCAGTCTGGCCTTCTATCTTCCCCACAGAACATATTGGCATCGCCCCTCTTGCACGCATTTTCCAGTCTTATATACATACCTACCTTTCGTTGTTTTACGTCATTCGTAATAGTTATCCTTCTGGTTTTTTTCCATCTCCATCTCCCTCTGCATCTGCTTTGTCAACTTGTACATACATACGTCCGCAACCGGTTCCCCTGTCCCGACTAACCGACTCCAAGCTCGCCTGCAAAGAAGAGGCCTGGAATCTCGCCGCACCAGTCCCACGCTGGGCTCCTGACGCTTTCTTCGCCCCTGATCGCTTCTTCGGCAACTAATCCCGTCGACTCTGCCCATGCCACTCGCGCCGGCTCCGTGACATCCGCCCAAGACGTCTCTATTCGACACTCGAGAACCATCGACGAGACTGCGACTCCTACGAGCAAGCGCAGCGTCTCCCCAAACCCTGTTGGGAGGCTGAAGGAGGCATTTGCGCCCAGGCCGCGGTCGACATCTCCCAAGACCGACGCCAACGTCCAGGGTTCAAGGCCCGGCTCGAGTGGAGCACTGGGCTCGCTATTTGGAGGGAAGAAGCGGGAGACAAGAGTTCTAGAAGAAGCTCTATACGCCTCACCACCCCAAATCCACACGGGCGACGCGACCAGCTCGACGACTTCTCTACAGTCGACTGCTCCCACGAGCATTGTCACCCAGATTCCCGCGACACCACCGAACCTTGTAGATGCGCCCACCACAGTGGTGACTCCACCGACTCCTACTGATGGGAGGGCCTCTACGCCAACAACACCAGCATTCTCGAAACCGGGGTGGGCATCGTCCAACCCAAGCATAGTCGTGTCAGACTCGGGGAATATGATATCGCACCGTCGTGCGCGATCGGCAACAAATCCTCCTAGCAAGCTATCCAATTCTATAACAGCACCCCTTTCACCTCATCCAGAGGAGGCAAAAACCCCTGGCGGGACCATTGTATCACCACAAAACCCCGGCGGTTTCTTTGCATCAGTCTTTTCTGCTGCGCAGAGCGCTGCAAACAATATCAGCAACACAATCGCTAATACCGCCCCAAATAAGAATAAGGCAGCTCAGCAACAGAAGGTAAAGGAAAGCAACGTTGCAGAGGGAAGTGAGCAAGTCATTGGCCTAGAAAACGCAGTTGCACCTACGGGCGGTGGTGCAGAAAAGGCCAGACCAGCTGTCGAAACCATTGGCTCTGGAAACTTGAGTTTGGCTCATCTTGGGATTGTCGACCAAGTCGGCCCCATGACGTCAGCCACCAATGTCACGATGAAGACGGATGAAGCTTCGGCAAAGGCAGAAGACATGGCGGCCAGTCAGGCCGTATCTGCCGCCTATGCCGCCGATAAACCAGGATCTATAGTAACCAACGACCGTCCCCGGTCACTTACAGCCAACTCGGGACAATCCGTACCACGTGCCGCGTCACCTCCGAGACAACCTGAAATTGCCGATTCCCCCGCGGCGTCGTCTATTCATAGGCAAGGGAGTATACGCAGTCGCATAAGTGGTGGTAGGAAGAGGCGACATAGGGGGAGTTCGGCAACCACCGGCAACGCAATTGGTGCCGTTATGGGCGCCAGCACTACGACATTGGCACCGAACGCTGCCCTCAACGTCAATCGCCTCAACGGCACTGGCTTTGCCGTTGCTTCGCCGAAGCGAAACCGCGACTTTCATAATCTGTTTAAAAGTGTGCCTGAAGATGATTACCTTATCGAGGATTACAGCGCCGCGTTACAAAAGGAGATCCTACTACACGGCCGATTATACGTTTCCGAGGGACATCTCTGTTTTTCGAGCAACATTCTGGGTTGGGTCACTAATCTTGTCATCAGTTTTGACGAAGTTGTATCCGTGGAGAAGAAGTCTACTGCCGTGGTTTTCCCCAATGCTATTGTGATCCAAACGCTACATGCTCGTAATGTCTTTGCTTCGTTTCTTTCTCGAGATTCTACATATGATCTTATAATTGGCATATGGAAGATTTCTCACCCGAATCTCAAGTCTTCGCTCAACGGAGTGATGCTTGACGGTTCAGGTGGCACGGGCGACAAGACTGAGAAAGCCGAATCGCTCGGTAGCGAAGACGGATCACTTCAGGACTCTGAAGACGACGTCTACGATGAAGATGCGGAAGAGGATGACGGTATGGGTAGCTTCACCGATCCTGGTGACGAAAGTATAGCCGGTAGTGATGTTGGCTCTACGGTTGGCGGCGAAGGCCAACGAAAAGTCAGTGCTGTAGTAGCACAAGCTGTCGGTAGTGGCAGCGGCGAGACGGCAGAAACAACAAAGGCAGCGATGCAGGGCTCAACCGGAGGCCCAGATTACCCTGGGCCAGCAACACATGGGCCAACAGACTGTGGAGACAGCGATCAACATTATGATAAACTGCTCATCGACACTACCATCCCAGCACCTCTGGGCAAAGTGTACAGCTTGATGTTTGGACCCGCTTCGGGAGTTTTCATGCGGAGATGGCTGGTCGAAGACCAAAAGTCAGCAGATCTACAAATGGAAGACGACAAGAAGGGATTGGGCGATGAAAGGAAGACGTTCAATTACTCTTATATCAAACCCTTGTCGGCTCCTGTTGGCCCCAGGCAAACCAAATGCAACATTGCGATGACGCTAGAGCAATACGACTTGGAGAAGGCCGTTACGGTCTCATGTAGCACGTCAACGCCTGATGTACCCAGCGGAAATATCTTCCTCACCAAGACGAGATATTGTCTCCTATGGGGCCCATCCAGCAGTACACGACTGATTATGACTTGTACTGTGGAGTGGAGCGGCAAGAGCTGGCTAAAAGGTATGTGGTGTCTTCTGGTCTAGTGTGGAAAAGTCGTACTAACGAACAGCAGGACCCATAGAGAAAGGTGCAAATGATGGTCAAATGTCGTATGCTACATCCTTGACAGCTGCACTCCGAACAGCTGTGAGCAAAGCCGCAACACCAAGGGCCCCAGGAAAAGGTGGAAAGAGTAAGAAGCGATCCAAAGCCAATGTCCTGGACGAAGGACCGGTCATCACAAGCGTGCCAACACCAGCAAGCCAAACGAAGCAGAGCAACTGGGGTTTGTTCGAGCCCGTTCACGGCCTCTTTGGACCTGTTGCAGACATTTTGGAATCTATAGTCACGCCACAGTCCATTATTGTCATTCTTGGCGCACTGCTGATATACTCTTGGTTCTTCCGTGGCACGTCGACAGCCGCAGGACCCAACCAATGGTCGATTGCGCAAAGACAGGTTGCATACGACGAAATCTGGCGTCACGAAGAATCAGAGCTGTGGAAGTGGCTTGAAGATCGAGTTGCCATGGATCGCGTGCACTCCACCATTGTATCGAACAGAAAAGTAGAACCAGACCATCATACACAAGTACGCATACAGCCAAGGGATATGCAAGAACGAGAAATGGACGAAGCAATCCGCGTCACCGAGCAACGCCTGAATGTCCTAAAGCAAAAGGTCGAAAACGAGAGAGTGAAATCTCGAACCAAGAGTCCCAAAGAACAGTCCACCTGACGCAAATTCCATCTGCATGTCGCCACAGGAGCTTAGAAAGCGCGACCCACAACCGACTTCTATTACTTGCTCTCTCCATGATCCCCCTGCCAAAGCCTAAGAAAAATTCCTTTTGTATATAAACCACCGCCTGGATGTTTCCAAGTTTGCATAGCACTGGCGTTCAATCTTTTCCCATTGTCGTTACTATTGTTCCTCGCAGTATACTGTGTACTCTCTCTCCCTCTCTTTCATTTTCAAAGGGGTGAGGTTTTGATGCGGATGCACGTTCAAACCCTCCGTTTTCAGCTGCATCACATCGCACTTGCATTTGGCGTACACACACGCACACACACAGGTCTGGGATTTCATAGCGTGTTTTGATTTTACAGGATGGAGAGAGAGCGAGAAGGCGGGAAACGTAAAGTGAACGTATTCTTTGTTGTTGTTTTTAGCATAGGGTAGTTTGTGAGAATGAATTAAAAGAAGGAAGCAATTACATTGTCAAGTTCTTTGAATATATTTGGGATAGTTAGCGCGAAGATGTGAACAAGAGCTGATTGAATCTTTGTAAGTTTTGTTTTGTAATCAAAAGCAAGGTTTGTATGTAATCAAGCCACGCGATACATTGCATAAGAATAAGCCCGTGTGTATATTTTCTCTTGGTCTTTATTGGCCATGTTATCTTCAAATCTTCAAAGTAATACTCCGTAAGTATACATGGTATATCCGACTTTTTCATCATCTCCAAAACCCTCCCCTGCCTCCCCTTGCTCGTCCTCTATATCCACCTCTGCCACGGTAGTCATCGACATGTCGATCCTCACCCGTCTCCACTATTCTATCTTCATCATCGAAGCTGTATTTGTACATTATTTCAAGCTTGATGCCTCGGCCTTTTCGCGTTTCTCCTGGTGCCCAGTCTCGGCTCTTTTCATCATCTAATTCTTTCAGCCTTGCTTCAGATATTTCGTCTGAAACTGGCAGGAAGTACAAGTTTGGCTTTGTGGTAGTCGAGGAAAAGAGCTGGTCGAGTGTTTTGAACGATTGCTCGATATCTTGGCGAGTGTCTTTGGTCGGTGCCACAGGCACGGGATGAGACGGACGGCGGACATCTGTGCTTTCTCTTCTTCCTCGAGGAGCGCTTGCGAGTAGGTTTGATTCGGTTTCTTGGAATGTAGTGGAAATGGAGCCATCGGCATTCTCAGCATAGACGATTTCGAAGCGCTTGGCTGGTACTGGACGGCCAGATGCCCGACCCTCTTTCTCTGCAGTAATGGCATCTTCCTCTTCCTTGATCCATTCTTCAACACGGTCTTCGGGCACAAAGTCTACCCAGAGCTCTTTCCTGTTGCCTTCAGGCGGCCAAATCAAGCCATGTAGCGATGCTCTGACTCTTGATGCTGCGGTCGTGGAGGTGAACCATACAAGCGCATGTGTCTTCATCGCATCCAGAAATAAGGATTTGACTACGGATGCGTCCGGCTCGCCTGATGGTGGGGATGCAAGCGATATTAAATGGGCACGCAATAGTTCCGGGCGCAGTGGTCGCATAAAATTGCGAATATAGAGTGCCGGAGTTGCAGGATGGAGCGCAGGTGCTATGGGTCGATCTTCTTGTAAAGTTTCTTTGGCTGCATCATTCACTCCTGGCTTGACAAGATCTTTGTATCGATCGGCCTTTTCTTTCTTTTCCCGCTTGATCTCTGGCTCATGAGGCACCTCGCCTTGTACAGGGTCAGTATTGTTGTCCACATGATCTTCTGGGACGAGTCTAGCATCTTCATCTGGCATCTGTTGTTCCATGACCACATCGTAATCTTCTTTCAGATAGACTTCTGGCGCCTGGTCTTGGCTCGGTCGAGCCTTCTTTGCTCTGATGTCTTGCACGGGCAAATCTGGCGAGTTGCTTCTTCTCTTTCGCTTTCTTGCATCTGCTTCGAGTTCTTCTGTGTTTAACCTCGAAGTCTCCGTCGTGGTTCTCTCTGGTATGGTAAGCAGTTCAATCCTCTCGACCGAAGGCTTTTCCCCGACGGCTGGGGAGGGCGTGCCATCATTTGTCGCATCCAATGGTCCTTCGTCAGACTCCTGCCCCTCTTGTGCATATCGCGAAGCCTCGGCTGCGGGCCCAGGAGCGTCAGGTAATTCATTATCTTCAGATTTTTCTGCTGAACTCGGGTCCACTTCTTCATCTGTCGGTTCTGTAACCTTTGGCCTCACAACATCTTCAGCATCTGCAGGTGGTGGCCCGCCGGGTTGTAACCCATGGGGTTCTTCGTTTGACGTTGTATCTTCTGCTGGTGCAGCCATAATCTTCATGGGGTCAGGTGGGGCAACGTTGCTATCGATGTGAGAGACTGTTTCGCGATTCCCATCTATTGTGGCTACTGGTACAGAGGGCATTATTTTGTTTTGGTCGGGGACTGTCTCTGGTCTTGCGTCAATTCTCTCTTCGTCACTGGGCCAGTTCTGTGCAAACTTGCCCTCGGCACCAGAGAGCTCTTGTTGGGGTTCTTGTTGCTCATCATCCGTAGCTTCAACTTCACCTTCCTGTTGTACCTGTTGGACAGGATCTGGCGGCGCATCCGGCTGCGACTCGGACTCGGGTGCCTCTATCACCGGCGCATCACTGTTGTCGCTGGCAGAGTTCTCAGCGGCTTGGTCGGCCTCTTGGAGCTTCTCGATAATCTGCGCCTTCCTTTGCAATCCGGTGCTTGGTATGCTTCGATCCTTGAGCAACTGCCTGAGCTGTGCGACCGTTTGTTTGTTGTAGTCGGTCATTCTGTGGTCAGGCCAATGTTCAACGACGTAATAAATCGGGAAAAAGATAGTCGCATGGATTTCCTGAAGAACTGGAGGTACTTGTTACGCCTATATTTGGTAGTATGTTTGTCTTGGCCGTTGTTCAAGGCGAGCTGGTAAAGTCGTGATGATCGCAAACAGCGGAGCTTCAAAGACATTCCCACGCGTCGGGAATAGCACGCTAGTCAGTTGTTGGTGGCTTGGCGTGCATCATTGGGCGTCGGCTGTGGAGGCGGCTAACTAGTCAGTTATTGCTTACCTAATCTTACTCAAATTACACTGCTGCGTCCGTCCTCGAAGCAATTGACGACCAGAGACAAGTAGCATTTAGATCACTATGCCGAGTCCTGGCGAATTTTCATGTCGGTTCAAGCTGCGCTACCACCACAAACTCACAGGCCATGTAGAAGGTGCTGAACAGCAACTTGTACCTACCTACTTGTTCCCAAAACGAACCAGAAGGAACACGCCAGCAACATGCTGAGGGTGCTTCTATATTGAGATAGTATTTTGGGCCTCTCCTGTCTTCCTTTGACACCAAAACAAATCACACCTTTCCTCGAGTTCCAAAACGTCAGAAATGAACACCACACATAACGTGACAGGTGACGAAAGTCAACAGCACAGTGTCTTCTCCGAGATACCACTTCCTGGCATAATTCTCACCTTTCACCACCTGGCGTTCATCCTATGTGTCTCATTCTTGTGTCTCTCGATCAACCTTTCGTTGTGGCTTATTTTGGGCCATGCGCTTCATTACTCACGACCACATGAGCAGAAGCAGTGGGTTCTTACTGCTCTAGAGGCTAGATATAGTGCTAATATGGTAGTATAATACGGATTCTGGCAATGGTTCCTATTTACGCAACACTTTCGGTCGGTAGTCTGGCCTACTACAGGCAATATATATATCTCGAGCTGCTACGCAACTGCTACGAAGCTTTTGTCATCGCGAGCTTCTTCACGCTCTTGTGTAGCTATGTTGCGCCAAGCCTTCACTGCCAAAAGGAGTACTTTCGAAAAATCCAGCCTATACCGTGGAAATTCCCATTGAATTGGGTGAAGGTTCCCCGAAGTGGGTTAACATGGTTCAACATCATTTATGCAGGCATTTTTCAGTTTTGTTTTACTCGCCCACTTCTAACAATTATCGCTGGGATCGCAGAGAGCCAGAGACGTTTTGGCGAGAGGTCCACCAAGCCCGAGTACGCACATCTCTGGATTGCTATCCTACAAGGCATTTGCGTTGTTTTGTCCATGTACTGTCTCGTGCAGTTTTACGCTCAGATCAAGGAGGATATCGCAATGCATCGACCGTTGCTAAAGATACTCTGCGTCAAGCTCGTGCTGTTCCTAGTCTTCTGGCAGGTGTGGCTATTGGGTTTGCTGTCCCGAAAAGGTGGACCTCTGCATTCCAACCAGTACATCGTTGAACCAGATATACATGTCGGCATACCGTGTATACTTGTGGGCTTCGAGATGACCATCTTGGCGATACTGCATCACAAAGCATTTTCTTATCAGCCTTACCTCGCCGACATTTTAGATCCTGATGGGGATCACATAAAGTATTACGTTCATGGTCCGAATATGGCGCTTCTCGACGCTGCAAACCCTTGGGATTATATCAAAGCGGTTGCTCGTGGTTCTCGGTGGCTCTTTTGTGGTGTCCACCGCCGCGAAGATGATCCATCATACAACGACGATGAAGAGCTTCCAGTTGCGAAGATTCGAACGGGTGCGCATACAGATCCAGGACCTGCTACGAGTACGCGAACCTATCGTGTGAACAGGACAAGACACACTTGGGGGTAATGCAGTCGAGAACCAGCCTACAAAGGTTTTATATGCCAATTGATACCTCAAGGGATATGCTTTCAACTAGATACGTAATTGTCAGAGAATTCAAGGTCTTGTATGTTTTGTCGTGGTGGACTCGGACAAACCTCGTCTCGAGGCACGCTTGCGCTTGCCGCTTGTGTAACTAGTTATAATAGTTGCGAGTCATGTAGGTAGCTTTGTAGCTCACTCCAAATTCACTAGATATCAGCCTCGACAGTACCTTTCCCAGACTTTCTGCTTTCCTATCAAATCTCGCCAGGACGGTTTCTTAGCGTTTGCAGAATGTGTTCAAGGTGGACTGAAGTGGGGCGAATGCGCCAACAGACTTCTGGGTTTGACATTCGCCCATCATGATTCATTACTAACCTCAATCATTTCTATTTGAACCCCAGCTCCTCGCCTCGATCTCGCTCGAAACGAGACATGCCATTTCCCATTCTCCACAAAGCCAGCATGCCTTCCAAGTCACGTGGACTCCGTACTTCAACTGGTTGGTAAGCAGCCTTTCATATAACTAGTAGTAATGAGGACTGGTACGTAGATCCTGACTTTGCGACCATCAAGTATAGTATATGGAGGGCTCAAGCGTCTTTTTACAATAGTAGGCTAGCTCACAGAGCAAAGGTGATACCAAAAGCGCTCTGGCTGACCAAGGCTTAGCTTGACATGTCGGAAGCGTCGCGTCAAATGTGACGAGACACACCCTAGGTGCAAGAATTGTGAAAGGGTTGAGCGCGAGTGTTTCTATCCCGACAGGCCTGGTATATCTGTACGGACTCGAACGCTGAGCGCCCGCACTTCGAGCAATTTGCCATCTTATAATTCGAGGACGCAACATAGCTGTACCCCCTCTAGGCCATCCTCAAATGGCACTGGAGCGTTTGAACTGGCCGGAGTGTCAACCAATGACCTCGGCGCAGATATTGTGGATCCGACTCAGTCTTGGATGCCATTCCCAATAGAGCAGCCGCGAGTTCCCAACGATATCATTCCGGATGATGGGTTGCTCCTCGACGATAGTTTGTTCAATTTCAGCGACACCTTGACCCCTAACCTCGGTCCGCTCGAGTGGTTTGACCTGCTCGCTGAAGATGCGATCAACAGTATGCAAACTCAGACGCAGAATAGCCGCTGGAACTTCGACATAACAAGTCTATCGCGCAGACAGTCGCCCCGGCAATCAGTCTTACCAGGTGGAGGTGGGGCGCCACTTGGTGACGCGGATACAGCAACAGTTCCCCTTCAAGACATAATAGTCAAGCCCTGGAACACGGAATACCGAATAGAGTTGAAACCAGAAGAGCTCGTCTATTTTGAGCACTTTATCACTGGTGTCGCACCCATTCTTGACTTATTTGATCCTGGTAAGCACTTCGCTAGTGTTGTTCCACACCTCGCATTGCGCAATGTGGGACTCTTGAAGTCCCTCCTCGCAGTAGGTGCCTGTCACATGGCTATCATTCAACCCCAGAACAATAATGAAGTAATATCTCCTCTACCTCTTGGTACCCCTGCGTCGACGTGGAGTGCTCCGGCCACCACAAGTAGAATTGCTGAACAGTACTATTACGAAACACTCCAGTATATATCGCAGAATCTCCTGTATCAAGCATATACGACTTCAAATGAGATACTAGCAACAGCAATCATGATAAGCACGTATGTTTTGGCTGCTGTAGGCTCTAACAGGGCAATATTGACGTTGATTGCAGATACGAAATGTATGGCACAGCTGGTAGCTCTGATCATAGCAATTGGGATCGTCATCTACGTGGGGCATTCTGGATACAACGCACAATGGACAGCAATGGAGAATCATCTGATGGCTTGCACAGGGCAATTTGGTGGGCGTGGTTACGTCAAGATATCTGGGCAGCGTTTCGGACGGGTCGTCCAACGTTGACAATACACCAACCGAAAATACCAATTCCTGAACTTACCTCTGACGGTCTAGCTACACGAATTATCTACATTGCTGCCAAATGCATTCAATTTGCGGCAGCGCCCAAAGAAGGTGATATTGCCGGTTACATGGAGGCTGGTGAGACTTTGATGCGGATGCTAGATACATGGAAGCGCACTGTGCCTCCATCTTTTGAGCCCATCCCTATGGCATCATTACCAACGTCACCAAACTCTACCATGGAGATACCTCATATTACACCTATTTGGATACATCCTCCGGCATATGCTGCAGCAATTCAAACGTACCATTTTGCCCGCATCGTTATGATTCTCAATCAACCATCTACTGGCGGCCTCGGCACGTACCAGACACGATTCAAACTCCTTCGAGGGAGCACGGTGGTTATATGCGGCATTGCTATAGCGCAGCAATCGCAAAATCAAGCAAGCGCTTTTGTCAGCTTCCAAGCCGTATATGCTGGTCAGTGTGCTCTTGAATTTTGTACTCATCAAGTTTTTGACTATCACAGCTGCGTTGTGTGCTGAAACCCAAGATCGTCAGAACGAAGTCCTTGGTATTCTTGACAAGGTGTTGAACATTACCAAGTTTCCTTCAAAGTCAATACTGGATGACGTAGTTAAAGTCTGGAACGGTACTTGATATTGATGTTGTATGTTTGACACAGTACACTGTTGATTGCTTGATAGCTCGAGACGGACATGAAGTTTGGTTCAGGGTTACCCGTTCGGGCTCGCTGACCACATCTTTCTTGTGAATGTAGATGACATTTGCATCTGGCGGAATAAACACTCCAATAATCATAGTAGCAGGGAATGACTAGCACAGATGAATGACGCAAGACCATCGCTACCGAGATTTCCGTGACTATTATATAATGGATTGATACTTGAGCAATGCGATATAATGCTCTGTTCAAAGCATAAAGTCCATTGCAGCACATGCTACAGTAGTCCTACAGATTGTTAACAACGACTCTAACAACAAACTCCGCTCTATAAAGTGTGTCAACACAGCCCTTAATATCAATCCATCGAACTTCGAGCACTACGAATAAAATATAGCCAAGTCTTACGTCAGATCCTTCTGAAGAGATTATGTAAATACCTGCCAACGATATCGCGTCCTCTACAACAGCAACTCCTATATAAAGCGAAGTTCTGGCAAGAAAACAGCAAAAAGATTCGTGCTCCTATACTCATCTAATCCCAATCAACCAACCCAGAAGCCTATTTATCAAAGAGCGCCCAAGCTACCATCCAGTCATCAATAAAAGAACATATAAGAATACTCGGCAAACATCATCCATCAAAGCCTCGTCCGTACTCGGTCCTAGCATGTTATGTTCACTTTCCACAGACCCGATACAACCTTGAATCTTCCCTAACCGCCGGCGCTAAATAGGGTAATTAGTATCCTTAATAGTCGGTATCCTCCAAGTACACTTTATACTTTACAATAAGGAGAGGGAGGACTATTAGTGGGTAAGCCGAATAGATTGACCGAGCAGGTTGGTATAAAAGAGATGTTAGAACAGAGGTATTATTCTCAGGGGTTCAAACCAGTAACCTGCAAAAACTACGAAGCTTTAAACTCCTACAATCTCTGATTAGTAGGTAGGCTATCATGTATGGTAGTCGTTATTCGAGTAGGGAGTCTTCACGCTAGTTCGCATGCGGACTAGCTCAAGGGAGCCGGGGGCGATACTGTCGCGTTCGTCGCCCCAACACCAGAAGAACTCCAATCCACGTCAGTACAATCAATACTACTCACACCAAAATCGTTGCAAAGATTGTGACCTGTTGATTACTGATACCTTTGTCGTATCCACAGCCGGACGGCCGACAGTGCTTTGTGCGATGAAGTCAGACTCGCGCGATGGCCTGCTGCTAGTTCTCCTTGACACGCTGGTTTTTCAGACACCTCTCAGTAAGTACAATATATGACTTTCCTGGGATACATTGGGAAGATTCTGCATGCTTGCTGTGAATGTGAATGTGCCAAGTCATTCTCGTGTCTGGAAGATGCTTTGCATTGACATTGTACAGATAATTTTACAGGCTTATTACCCTCAGCCTTGCGGGTCATGATCCAACCAACCTCAACACAAACTCGTACACCCCCAAAGTGATTATAGATGATGGAATAGCTCGCACGATGTGCGGTGTCAGGCCCCCGTACAGCCCTGCCAAACCTTCCTGTCTACCAATTGATCGGAAACATTGCAAGAGGCCAACGTACCTCGGAATCCCATACTCCTTCGGCGCTTGTCGTAGTCTTGTCCTAACTACCTGTAGATATATTAGTGAAGGAACTAATGAGCAAAAGGGAATAATCGTGCCTCATGAGGGTAGGTGACGAAAACCGCAGCTAGCTTCGCTGATCCCGCGGCTCCACTAGTGCTAATCCAATATGTGAGTTCATCCCAGGTTGTATTATTCTGCATATTGATTTTTCTCAGAGCTCCACTATATAATAGTTTGAGTCTCTCATAGAGGACAAGATGCAACGCCGTCTCAATCGTGCCTAGGTAGCTCGCACTTAAGCCCCGATACAGTCCTCCAATACCCTCCTGTCGCAGAACCTGTTGGACACAGTCAAGGCTGTTCTTATACTGTCGAGCCGTAACACCGCCAGCTTCTGTCCGCGATTTATCAAGCTGCAGCCTTGTTTTGATAAGCCAAATAGGATTTGTCGCAGTTGCAGTCGCAATACCCGCTGCAACAGCAGCTTGCGCATGAACTATTGCTGTATCCTCCCCATAGTTCAGCATATGTGCTCCAAGCTGTTTGCAGTTGCCATACACATAAAACTTGATTGCGGTAGCAGGAACCACGCCTGCTAGACTTGGCCCAAGACCGCGAAAGAAGCCGCGCCAGCCTTCAGTATGGTGAATGGAATTGATGATCTGGATAGTCTCGCGAAGGTGACGTAATGAGGCACCGAGGAGATGAGTGGGTGCGGGCTTGAACGGAGGGTGGACTGCTTGGATGGGACGAGAGAGGTGGTAGAAATCGGATTGAAGTCGCGTTCTCAAAACATCAAGTGGAGAAGTTAGAATAGCAGTGGCCAACCCTGCGCTCCTATAGAGTACAGATTAGTGCTTTGCATAGCTAGTCAAAGGGGGTCAGACTCACGCGCCAGCAAGGAGATGTGCCGAAGACCGCAGTGGAGGTTGTTCAGATTTGCCAGTTCTGCTGCCAGGTAGCAGTGGTACAGTCTTAAGGCTGGCGTCTTCTTGCATTATGGTTGTCCATTCGGGCTTAGAAGAGAGGTTCTAGACCCTATTGAATTTCGGAGCGCTAGCTTTTCTTCACAGAACGCTACGGAGAATCCTTAAGGCCGGCGCGGCGCTAACTCAGGATTGGGTATAGTATTGGCGGCTGCGTGGCTGTGCTCTCGCCACTTGCGCTTGTCTTGTGGAAGGCCTACGTGGCTGTGCTCCCGTCGTTATCTTATAACGAGTTGAAGAAAACACCAGCCTCCTAGTAGGACCTGCAAGAACAATCTTATATATCCGCTAAACGTTTCTCGGAAAGGTCCATCAGGCTGTTCACCCCCGCCAAGCTTCTGCCTTGCGCTGGTCAGCTGTTAATAAATATATGATCAGACAACTCGGTATGTATTAGTCTCTTAGTAATCACTTAGATCTTCGCAGTGCTACGCTATTAGGATGGGGGATTCTTAAGTCTTCACTCTGCTTCTAAGGTTACTCGCTAACATCTGACCGTACAGCGCAGGTGGGGGGATAAAAAATAATGCTGTTACTCCTTAAAGATAGTTCTAACTTTTAATGGCTATTATAAAATGTAAGTTAAAGTCTTCGTGCTAAGTAGAACAGCCGTTAGTAAGATGCTAAGAGTACCATAATATTAAGAGATTTAAATTTTAGAGAGGGGGGGTAAGGAGTTTAGGAAGGAGTAATAGGAGTAGTATTAGGTACTCTACCTCTACCTCTACTCTACTACGTGTCTACTAGGCAAGAGGGTAGCTATATAGTAATATTAGCAAGGTATACCTTTCTAGAGGTAGTGTAGTATAGGTATTTACCTTTATAGAGTATATTTAAGTTTTACTAGTTAACTAAGCCTTTTCTTTACCATATCTTTTTTCTACTAGTTAACTAGTTATTTTAATCAAAATTAGTTATAGTCTCTTAATATTATATACTCTTTAATTGAGTCCTCCCGCGCAGTTCCGTCACGTTCAGGATATAGATTTTACGGGCGTAGACTTCTCTTCTATTATTCATTAGGTATCCTCTCTCTTTCACAGAGGGCCAGGGATCAACATACCTAAATATTGTATTAATTTACCATAGAGAAGCTTCGAGCATGTTCTAGATTTAATTGACTTAGTAATTAGTAAGATGGCTCCTTCTAGAACTACGTACGCGTAAAATATTCACCACTTCAGCATCATTAATCTAACGAACTCCTCCTGTAACGCTAGTAGGGAGGAGTCAGGACGGCCGAACCGCTCCTGCCCTAACCTTGCGCTGTAGGCGATAGTTTGATGAGCCAAGCGGAGTAGACATTACGCAAAACACCTCTATGACCATAATACTTGCAGTGCTCGTGTGGGGGGCTGCTCGTTGTTTGACCGTGTGAGAGCTATATTACCAAAAGATGCCGAGCCTGTCTACCTTTGTACATGCTTGCAGCGACAGCGCTCTGCCTCCCACTGGTTTTGTTCTGTGCACTTTGATAGAACGTTGCTATTATAGATAACGTGGTTCACAAGCGAGTCGCTCACCCAAGCGAGTCGCTCACGCCCCACCAGCACGTCAACCTCAAGACAAAAACGCGTAATACCTCAACCACGCAACACTCAATTAGCTTATCCTGAAGCAGACCTACAGCTCACCCTATTTGATATCAATTCCAATCGTGTACCAAGCCAAAGACGTGCTGCTGCTATTTACAATATACCTCAAAGGACCTTATCTGATCAACGCGCTGGAAAGCGCAATCGACGCGACTGCAAGCCGAACTCAAAGCGCCTGACAAAACTAGAAGAGGAGGCGATAGTCCAAAGGGTTCTTGAGCAATGTGAGCGAGG
>SSBG01000003.1:783998-799069 GCA_028220655.1 Shiraia bambusicola | reverse complement strand
GTCAAAAAGGACATAACTCCCGCACCTGTCAGGTAGAAATAGAGGATACAAAGGATAGCGACGAGTCCAGAGAATAGAATGGCTTACTACGATTCTTGAAAAACTGTGTTGAAAGTACGTGATATTATATCGAAGTCGATGCGCTGGTGGGGCGTGAGCGACTCGCTTGGGTGAGCGACTCGCTTGTGAACCACGTTATATTATAGGTATTAACTATATATTATATGTTGTGTAAACTGCTCTCTATTCTTAATATCTAGATGTGTTGGTAGAACTTCCTGCAGCTACTGGGTGCAGAAAGTTGGGGTACGAATTCGTACAAGAGGTACAAGCAAAAATGTTTAGGTAGCTGGTCTCTCTCTTCTAATTTGTACAGGAGAGGTCTTGGGTAGTAACTAGCGCTAAGACTGGTAGGCCTGTGCCCTGTTGCCCCTGATCTTCATTCACTCCCCCGCACGTGATGACCCAAGCTACGTGGTACGGACACTTATATTGTCGATGTCACTGGAACAAGAAAACACAAAAAAGCAGAATGAAATTGTGTTACAACCGAGACTTGCTTCATAGAACCATTATCGGTTAACATGCTGGAGGATCTGCTTACAAGGTCTCTGTGAGACCTTCCTCCTGACACAATTTCTCAGCATCCGCAACGACATCTACTCCATACACCTGCGCCTGAACATCAGCATCGGCCCACTTATCTGGCACCTTTCCAGAACCGCTCTTCAAAGCTGCAAAAATCTTATCACGCTCTTCCTTTGCTTTTCCAGCACCAAGATGCATCGCCCGTCCACTTTCAGCCGCAAGCTCGACCAGTGCCTCAGCTCTTGGTTTTCGTAGTTTTTCGTATATTTTGAGCGCTCGCTCGATTGTTTCTGGCCTGCCTGCGCCTATTCGAGATGGTGAAAGAACCACACCTAGGACTGCGCCGTCTTCAATGGCCTGTGCGGCGCCTTGGGCCATATGTGGTAGTGTAGGGTGGCATGCGTCGCCCACAAGCGCAGTGCTTCCATGGACCCATGTATCCAAGGGGTCGTGCACTCGTAGTTTCCACTCTACGACCTCACCTCCTGGAACGAGGTCTAGCATATGTTGTATCACTGGACAGAAGTCGCTATAAACGGCCATCATTGCGGATTTGCTACCCTTTGTTGTGTATTGTGCATCTGGTGCGCCTGCAAAATTTACGTCTGGTTGAGCTGTGCTAATGTTATAGATGGTTTTGTTGTGGATCGGGTATGCAATGATGTGTCTCTTTTCGCCAATCCAGCGCGTTACTGTGTCAGAGTCGATGAGCTTCAAGAGGGCAGGATCGTGTTGCATCTGCTCTCGAGTGAGCATGATACGGTATGCTGCTTGGCCAGAGTCTCGAGCTTGTCCTGTCAAGCCCAGTTCCTTCAACATGTTAAGGCGAGTGTTTGATTTGACACCATCGGCACCGAGTAGGATGTCGCATTCAACGTCGTATGGCTCCCCATTCCCCGAGGTTGGAACGACTGTAAACGATGGCTTGGGACCAAACTTGATATTGGAAACCTGGCTACCCAGTTTGAAAGTGATAGCAGATTCTTTCGTGCAGCCATCATATAGGCCACCAGCGAGACTAGCACGGTGACCAACCATATGTGGATACCCGTACTTTTCCTTTACATATCCGAGGTCGACATAACCAAGCTCTTTATCTGATGAGCCTTCACGGATGGATGTATTTGCACACTGTACAGCCTCAGATTCAATCTGATGCCAGCAGCCGAGCCTGTCAAGGATACGGGCCATGTTGGGAGCCAATTGAATGCCAGCACCCACGAATCCTAACCCTGATGCGTTCTCATAAATGGTAATATTCCTATGGCCAGCTTTTGCAATCGCAAGAGCTGCAGCGAGGCCGCCCATGCCTAAGTGATGTCAGCCCTGGACACAACTAGGCCGTAGCGGTGACAATTACCTGCACCTACGATTGCTATTCTCAGGTGGTCGGCCATTTAGGTAGTTATGTAGGCTTATGGAGCAATGATCGTACAAGGCACGGTGCTAAAAGCTTGTTCGAACTTGGTGCAATACAAGACAGTTATATCGAAACGCTCAGAAAAAATCTCCGCGTAACTTATAAGGCTTTCAGGTGTCTCTATATCACCACAATCAGAAGTTCAACTTCCCCAAACTCTAAGCTTTCCTGCTTCGGTCTCGATCAACCACCGACGATGGATCAATTCTTAGCCGGCACTTGAGCAAGGCCGCAAAAGGGATAGCTGACACGAGTAGTCTCGAATTGATTGGAAGAAAAGAATAAAACGACCTCGGATTAAACCTAGTTATACAAAGAACATGACCGGGCTGAAGCTGAGAGAACAATTGCCGCACCCCACCGGCCTGTGAGTGGGAAGTGGTTAGCGCCAATAACTAAGTAAACTTTAGTTACTTAGTACATACATAACTATTTACCAAAAGCCCCACCGTCATTGACGGCTAAATGTCGGAAATCTCGAGGTGGGTTCCTGCAGGTAATCATCTCACACGTGCTGGACATATCCCCCAGATCTTGAAATCGCATCTTCTTTTGCTAGATCGTCTGCATAACTAGAGGAGTCATTCTCGTCCTGGTCGCAGTATAGTATGTTAGATAATGCCATCAGTAATTAAACCATGTCCTCCAATCGACTTGCTTGCGTTCTCGCGAGTCGCGAACCGATGGAATTAGCACGAGTCAGGAACGGCTCAAACAAATGTATCCTGCGAGCTTATTGACCTGCTCAATCTTCGTCTAGTTCATGTACATCTAACAAGGGTCGGTTTTCCCCATCATGTTAAAGAGAAACATTCCACATCTTCCCAGCTGTGCGAAACTTCGTTTCCCTCATTTCATCTCTGACCATTCTGTGTATAATATTGGGAATTCAAGATGAGACTCAACTCAGTCTTTGGTGGTGTTGCGCTCGTCGTGGCTGCAAATGCCCATTGTGACTTCGCGACAATCCAAGCTTCTCTACCTGCCAGTGCAAGTTTAAACTTTGCTCGCTTTGTACCAGAAAATGCGACATTCGAGACGCCCAAGAGCGAAACTGGATATCCTGCCAGTCCGCCCAATCTACCAGCACTGTGCGCCGTGTCAGTGCAAGTACAGTCCATTAAGAATTCAACGTACGGATTTGGACTGTTCCTACCTGAAGACTGGAACGGCCGGTTCCTTGCAGTTGGCAATGGAGGATTTGGCGGAGGCATTAATTATGTCGACATGGTACGTATCATTCTCTGGACATTAGAGTTGAACCAACAAATGCCCAGGCTTCCGGCGTACGATATGGCTTTGCTGTCATGTCGACAGACACTGGACACAACTCGACTACATTCTCTGGCGTGTGGGCAGACAATCACCCCGAACGCGTGGCGAATTGGGGATATCTAGCCATGCATGGTTCCGTTGTGGTTGCCAAGCAGATTACAACAGAATACTATGGTGACAACGTATCGTACAGCTATTACTCTGGTTGCTCTACCGGTGGCCGCCAAGGCTTGAAGGAGGCTGAAGCATATCCAGAGGACTTTGATGGCATTGTTGCGGGCGCGCCAGCATGGTGGACAACCCGTTTGCAGCCCTGGACCACACGTTTGCCTTTGTACAACCTGCCCAAGACTGCGGACCACTACATTCCCGCTCCACTATTTGCCGCCATCAATGCTGAGGTCATCAAGCAATGTGATCCTCAAGATGGTCTAGTCGACACTATCATATCAGATCCTGAAGGCTGCAATTTCCGTCCCGAGGCTCTCCTCTGTAGAAGTCAATCTACGAATGCTTCGAATTGCCTGACAAGCCCACAACTTGACACTTTGTACAAGATCTACAGCGACTATGTTGGTGAGAAGAATATGTTCTTCTTCCCGGCACTGACAATCGGTAGCGAAGGTCAGCCCGTCCTGATTGCTAGTGATCCACCAAACCCCCTTGGAACCGACTATATCAAGTACTTCCTTGGAAACGGAGCCGAGTGGAATTTCAACGACTATAATGACGACATCGTAACACTTTCTGATGCCATCGACCCGGGGAATGCCACTGTGAAGTTCGACTTGTCTGGTTTCCACAAGAAGGGCGGCAAGATTCTGTCTTACCATGGCATGGTTGATCCTCTCATTGCTACCAAATCGACACCATACTTTTACAATCATGTGGACCGTGCGTTGGCTCCTCAAGGCATCGACATCGACTCGTTCTTCAAGTTCTTCCTCGTTCCTGGCATGTCTCACTGCTCTGGCACGCAACCCTCCATGAACGCGCCGTGGTATTTTGCTGGACCCAACCAGCAAGTTGTCTTGGGCCCTGACATCTACAGCACCCCTGGATTCGAGGATGAGAAGCACGATGTGCTAAAGGCTCTGATGGCATGGGTTGAGGAAGGGAGAGTGCCTGAATACGTTGTCGCTACAAAGTACACCAATGACACCACGCACGACAAAGCGATGAGGCAGCGTCCGATTTGCATGTACCCGAAGCAGGCCAAATACACTGGCGACGGTGATGCCAATGATGCCAATAATTGGGAGTGCAAGAGCTTGTACTAGTTTAGACAGACTTGGACTGATTGTTATGGTACAAGTTTATGTATAAAAATAAAATAGTGTGACATGAGCTTCTTTCATCATGTTCAAATTATGTTCCAATGCTATCCAAAAGCCCAGGCACAACTTGTCAGGGATGATCTACTACAGCATCGTTCATTGTAACTAGGCGGAAAGGTCCTTTAGACATGACAGCCTATTTCTCGGGTACTTCGAGTCACTGCCGATGATCAGGTCAAGAAGAAATGTATAATATGATGACACCAGATTTTGCAAACAAAATATTATCTTGGATGAATCTTATGACCAACTACGCAAGATCAATATCACTAAGCCATGATTCCGGACAACTCTTCATCCATACGCAAAGTCCTACAATACATTTCTCCATGTTAACATCATCTCTCACGACAACCATGGTTGATGGTAAGATGGCGTTGTTCGAGACCCACAAAGTCATGCAAAACGGAGCTATTTGTAGTAATTACCGGGTGCCAAAAGTAGTCCCGTGAGGGCGCGATGAGGGGCCATCCACTAGTCGAATGTGGGGTACATGTCACTGCATGTCTGTATATTTTGTCCCGACATTTCGAATCCAAACACCATACAGCTCAATTCGCATTGCGGCCATTGTGGGAAACTATTCTTTTTGCCACCTATTTGTCAATCAGGGTTTAGTGACGGTTCCTGGTCGAAGTGGTACGCATAACTATCACCAGTGAGAAATAAATAACTAACTAGGGAAAGCATTCTTCCTTGGGTTGTGTGGGGAATATCACACGACGCAATTAGCGGAATTATACAACTGATATATTAGGGGTGTACAAGTAAGTCAGTGTACGGATTGAACCTAAAGAAAGGGGGTTGAAAAGCTCATGGATCAGTCGTTGATCTGCAATTCTTGTTCGTGTTTACAGACATAAAGCCCTACAACTACCTATTCATCGACAATGTCGCGGCGAAATTCTTTTGAGGAAGCATCCGCTGGATTCCGCGCGCATCTTCCTGACCTAAGCAGTCCACGCTTTACATCGGCAGCAAAACAGAATATCTACGAATACACAAAATGCATGCAAGACAATCGTGCGCCGCCATGGCTGTACGATTTGACCAAAGTATGGGAGCAGTTACTGGAGGAGCCATTCAAAGGTGTGACAAACAATGGTACAGTTAGGGAGGGCTTATACGAGATACAAGATGAAGAATTCGACGTCACAAACGCAGTCGACAAAGCAGAGAAATTACTTGAAGAATTGACCAAAGAACAAGAAAAGAAGCTTTCCTACCCCATCAACGCAAGAGAATGGCGAGCCTGGAGCAACCCCGAATTCCTCCTACGCCCCTTTGGCCTCCGACTCGAAGAAGGCAAATAACCCCATACCCAACCCAAACAACCCACCGCACAAAAAGCTAACAAAACTCTCTCTCCCCCATCCAGTCTCCGAAAAAACCACGCACTCCATCCTCGCAATACTAGAATCCTCCCTCTCCCCAGAAGGCTATCAAAAAGCCCAATCCGCCATGCAACTAAACCACTTCCTAGGCCAAATCCTCCACCTCCCCAAAATCCTCCACAAACACTCGTACAACTTTCTCCTCTTCGGCACACCCTCCCGCACCCGCCCCTGGGGCTGGCTTTTCTACGGCCACCACCTGGCCATGGCCTGCTTTATCCAGGGCCCCCAAGTAACTCTGAGCCCTTGCTTTACCGGCGCAGAGCCAAACATGATTGATCAAGGCCCGTGCAAAGGCACCCAGATCCTCCACAGGGAAGCTGCGCTCGGCCTGGCTGTTATGCAAAATCTCGCGCCGCCATTGAGGCAACAGGCGCGCATTTATTCGCTTCTTCGTGACCCTGGCATGAAGCAGGTTTATGCTCTTTCCTTGGCTGCGGATCATTTGGGTGCGGCGGGGATGCGGCAGGAGTTGCGGAGCGATGAGTGGAATCTGGATGATCAGCGTCATCAGTGTGGTGCGTTTCGGGATAATCGCGTTGTTGCGTATGCGGGGGTTTTGGCTTCGTTGTTGCCGCAGACGTTGCAGGATGGTTTGCTGGCTATTGTTGCAGAGTTTTTGCTCTATCATCCGCTTCCTTCGCGCTTGGCAAAGCTGAGGCGTGTCAAGAAGCATTTTGGCGAGACGTATTTTGCGTGGATTGGTGGGTTTGGAGACGAGGATGCTTTTTATTATAGAATTCAGAGTCCGGTGATTTTGGTGGAGTTTGATCATCATTCGGGCGTGTTTTTGACAAATCGGGAGCCGGCCAAGTATCATACGCATACAATAGTGAGGATGCCGAATGGGGGGGATTATGGGCAGGCTGTGAGGGTGGGTGGGGAACGGTTGGATTAGGGGTGTGGTGGATGTTGACCAAGAGGAATCCAAAAGAAAGGACGGGTAGAAAGAAACTTTGCTTTTACGTGTGTCCAAAATGCAAAACGTCAATTGAACGCTCGTACATAATTTATCTATATCCACCTTGAAGCCTAGTCCAGCTATAGCCAATGGGTCTAGATTTTGCACAAAGTCTGCAGAGTATCTTTGGTGCTCTGTGACGTATCTTTGACCAATTTGATCAATTGTTTAAACCTGTGTCCAAAAGGTCAGCAGACGGCCCGTGACAAACCCGTGGCAAAGTACACACTCAGTAGTCCCTGCATCACCAATGCATTCGTATATGAAGCTCTCGCTAGTCGTCACAATGGCACCCTCGTGACGCAGCCTTGCAAAAGCAATTGGGACCTCTTCCTTGTTGCAGCTGCTCACGCCGTCGGCTATGACGTACACCTTGTGTCCAGCCTTGATCAGGTCAATGGCAGTTTGTGTAATACAAATATGGCTCTCGATGCCAACGAGGATGCATGCTAGCGGGCCAGTGGCTTTGAGACTGTCGAGCGCGTTCGTGACCTCGGGCGTTCTAGAATATGTCAGGCGGTGCTTTCCATGGCCAGTGGAGAGAGCAGATGGTCATACACCATGGAGAAGAGCGTCTTATCGAAGTGGCACATGGTCTTGACGCCGCCAGCAGTATCCAGGCCCAGTTCTGGACATGTCTCACCTAATCGAGCCTTGTTCTGTGTGGTGACGAAGACGGGGATGTTCAGAATCTGGCCTGGCAGAGCAGTAATATCATGTATTAGCAGCAAGTCAGTCGAATGGGGGGAGGAGGAGGGGGCGGCTGGATGCGAGCGACCTACTGGCTTTGAGTAGTTTCTGAGCGGTAGCCACAACCTTGGGAAACTCGTAGATGGCGGGTCGGAACTTTTCCTGCAAGTCGCAGATACTGGCAATAGATCAGCGAAGCCATGGTCGGGATGGGAGGCAGTCGGCATCTTACAACAGGGCGGGGTTGGCTACGCATCAGTGAGTGCTAGTTGTACAGATTTTGCAGCTCGGCGGCTCACCAATGCGAAGCTTGGCCATGGTCGAGGTGAAGGGAGTGCTGGGGAGATTATATAACTATGCAAATAGGTAGTTAATATGTGCAATGACACGCGAAGCAATTGGTGGAGTTGGGACACGAGAGCCGGGAATGGGTGTGATTAAGTTGATAGGTCCGATAGCGCGGCCTCGGCATAGGAAGGTGCGGTGGTGCATGCATGGCATTGCGCCTGCCGTAGTTGGAGTGTATGTACGGAATATTGTATATATTAGTTAACTAGTTACTCGGTACAATAATTATTAATTAGCTGTGTGTAGTTACTCCGTATACAGTATTAATTAGTGGTGTGTATACGGTATTAATCAGTTGTGTATTCCAGTGCAGTGCATAGAACAAATGCATCTCAAGGCTCCAATGATTAATCTACTATGTACTCCGAAAGGTGATTCCAATGAATAACTAATGGCGCAGTCCCGCCACTGAACTGCTGTTGCCATGCTTAGGGCCGGAAGCGCGGGAAACAAATGGGCTGGCGGCTGGCGGCTGGGCTGCTACTATGTATGTACCTGTGTAGGTAGGTAATGATTATTATTATTATTATTAACTACTTTAAGGCGTGACCCGTGTTTGATATACATGGCAACTGATGTAACAGCTGGGTAGTATCGAGTCGACGAAATCTGGATACGATGCCTTGGGCCCTGCCAATCTTACTCGAGACGAATGCATCGCCCCCACACGTTACGGACATGTCAGGTCAGGGCAGTCTGTCTTGTTAATTAATACCTATGTACCTAGGCACTAGGTACCACCTTGGGTATGTACTTGGACATGCATGGCCATGCCCTAATGCAAACCGTAACCAACAGCAACAACAACAGCAACAATAATGATGCACTGTTCATATTATGCTTTGTCCACAGTAAGCGCGCGTCTGCCAATAAGCACAGCGGGGTTGAGACAATGCCTCTACTCACCTGGAGGCTGATGGCGGATGGCATGGCAGCTGATGAACAAAGGCTGTGGACAATAACCTTGCTAGTTGATTCTGGTCAGTGTGTAATTAATAGTCATTGTGCGAAACAAGGGCGACTTTGTATTCATGAATCAAAGGCCATGGATGATAACAACCAACAAGCCCATGACGTTGCTGTTCCTGCATGCACGCCGGCTGCACCCCGCCATGAGGCTCTAGTTACTGTGTATACATAGATAGGTACCTAAAGTATGTAGTTAATATAGGTAGACTGTAGATACGTAGTAGTTAATTAGTAGACGAGGCAAAGGAGCAGCCAGCCTACCTAGTAATTACCTAGGCAAGTGTCTAGAGTGAATACCTAGGTATTACTATCAATATGCATACTATCAAAGCATTGTTCTCCCCGGGCCCCCCTCTCTCTCATTCCCCCCTCCCCCTTCTCTCCCCTGGTGACTTGACTGACATGAAGCGGAGGTAATAGCGCGCGAATGGTGAGCTGGTCTGGGACTGGCACACACACACACACACGCACACACACGCACACGCACACACACACACACACACATCCCAAGGCGTGCTAGCTGCAAAGGGCTCTGTGCGTGCGTCCCAGTCCAAATGCACGCATGCACACACGTCCAAAAGTCCGCCGCCCTTCTGTGCACACACTGCAGACGAGCCTCTTCTCCACGTCCTCCTCGTGCATTGGTTGTTTTCTTTGATTCTGTTCCTGCTTTGCCCGCTACCACTGCCACTGCCACTGCCACTGCCACTGCCACTGCTGCCACTTGCCACTTCTCCTTCTTCCCTTTCTTCTGCCCTTGGCTGGTGCTCCAGGATTGAGCCTCTGTCTCTACTCTCTACTCTCTACTCTCTACTCTCTACCTACTCTCTCTCTCTCTCTCCTCTCTCTCTCCACCGCTCTCCCCGACGGCTTTGTACAGCAGGGGCCCTAACCCCCGGGAACTCACACCACGACTGCCCTAAACAATTGCCGCGTCTTTCACTGCACCCGCCGTGCCCTGCGACACAAGCGTCACCCGTGTCTTTCACTCTCTTGATCGCCTGAGCCCATTGTCCCTGCGGCTCGACGGCTCTACCCCCGGCGTGGCCACCCTTTGCAGCGCAAGCCCCTCCAAACGAAGCATCACCATCACCACCACCACCACCACCACCAACTGCCATATATCCCATATCCCACAAGCCCTTGCCCACCACCACTGCCACTGCCACTGCCACTGCCACGCCACGTTTATGGGCGACCGCCGCCACAGCAGCTCTGCCTATCTTTACATCCAGCATCCCTCAACCATCCTTCATTCCGCTGATCGTCGGACCAAGGACCGCGCCGACGTTGGGGACCACCACCGCGACTCATCTGCCAGTCTGAACCTGTGCACGCCGCCCTACACTCCATTGCACTCGCCCTCGACTGCCCTGCACCACCCCCCGCCCTACCTGCTGCACCCTTTCTTGCAGCTCTCGCGCATCGACGAACTGCACTCGCAAACCTCGCTCACTCCTCTTCCCGCCGTCATTGTGTCTCCTCACTCCCTGAGCCCGCCGCCCCAGCGGGACTCAGCACCGCCTGCCTCCAGAAAGCCCCCAGCGCGGACGCCACCACCACCACCACCACCCAAAGTCTCTGCAGATGGGAATAAGGATACAAGGCGTAGTGTGCCCCTCAGCACGCCCGCGATGACACCAAACGGCGTGTCCGCGCTACCCTCTGCGAGCAAACACGAGTCCACCATAGCCATGCAGCACGCCCGCCCCCAGCGCCCGTCCATCGTCTCACAACACTCCAACTCTGTGCCCTCGACCCCCATGCAGGTCCCACGCCGCTATGAGACGCGCTCTCGCTCGCCCTCGCCCAACGGCGGCCTCGGCAGCCACTCGCCGCGCTCCGTCTCGTCGGAAGCAAATGGTGCCATGCCCACCCTCAGGCCAGGCCGCCCATACAAATGCAGGTTTGAGACCAATCTGGGTTTGTTGGGTCGAAGACGAGTGCCCTATCACTCGTCTGACATTTTGGAACCTGCCAAAGAGGAGCCCAAGAAGACGTTGGACCCCCATGAAGATGACAAGCTCAGTGGTGATATGCGCGAGCTGTACGACCGGTTAAAACCCACCCAGGACAACACAGATGTCCGCAACAAATTTGTAGCCAAGGTTCAGCGCATCCTCGAGACTGAGTTTCCAGGCAATGACTTCACCGTGTCCATATTCGGTTCTTCTGGGAACATGCTGTGGACAGCTGAGAGCGACGGTAAGCCAAACCACCCCTCCCTTCACCCCTTGATTTTTTTTTTCTCTGTTTCTTTGTTGACATTTGGCAGTTGACCTTTGTATCCAAACGCCCATGAAAAGGCTCGAGGAAATGCACATGCTTGCAGAAGCGCTTGACAGACGTAAGTCCATTCCTGACTAGTAACGTGCAGCCTGAAACTCAAATTGAAACTAACGGCGGTGTAGACGGTATGGAGCGCGTGGTATGCATCCCAGCTGCCAAGGTCCGGATAGTAAAAGTCTGGGATCCGGAATTGCAGCTTGCATGCGACATGAATGTCAACAACGCCGCCGCACTTGAAAACACACGCATGATCAAGACATATATTGAGATTGATGAACGAGTGCGGCCACTGGCCATGATTATCAAGCACTGGACAAAGAGGCGTATCCTCAACGATGCTGGTATGTCGAAGCTACTATGCTACATGGTTGGATTATGCTGACAAGGTTTAGGAATTGGTGGCACAATCAGCTCGTATACATGGATATGCATGATCCTGAACTTTCTCCAGACGCGAGATCCACCAATACTGCCGTGCTTACACAAGCACCCCAGCAGGAAGATTGATTCGTTGACGGGGAAACCGTCATTGTCCAGTTTTGCCGACAATCTCCAGCAACTTCAGGGCTTTGGAGAGAAGAACACTGAGACGCTTGGCCAATTGTTGTTTTGCTTCTTTCGGCTGTATGGCCACGAGGTGGATTATGAAAAGGTAGCCATATCAGTGCGACAAGGTGAGCGCATCCGGAGAGAGGAGAAGAATTGGCACCCCGGTGGGGGTCAGAAAGAAGGAGTCAATCGTCTGTGTGTGGAAGAGCCTTTCAGTACAGACCGTAATCTAGGCAACTCAGCGGATGACTATGCCTGGCGTGGGATCCATCTGGAGATACGACGCGCCTTTGACCTCCTTGCTGATGGCCAGCAGCTGGAAAAGGCCTGCGAGCAGTACGAGTTTCCGGCCCAGGAACAGTCCAGCTCGGTATTCAAGAAACCACAGTCGCAAAAGGCAACCATCACCTCAAGTGTGTCAAGTCGAAATGGACGCGGGGGCTCAGGTCATCGGGGGGGAAGGGGCGGTTTCAACTCGAGAAACCAAAACGGGAATGGCAGGCGCGCGTCTGGCAGCAACTCGTACCTGCAGGGCCGACCTCAGTTTCTTCATAGCCCGCCTATATCGGCCAGCGCCGGGCAAGAGTACTTTTCGTTCCCGCGAGGCCTCCACGATCAACTGCACGACCAGCTTGCCCAGCAATATCAAATGCTGGAGATGCAGTCGGCCTCGTTGCGTGCCCAGCTGGCTGCTCAGCAGCAAGCTCAGCAGGCCCACCACGTGCGAGCGGCACAGATGCATGCTCATGCAGTCGCCCACGCTCAGGCTCAGAGTCGTGCCCCCAACAGTGCCTCTGGTTCTCCACAAAAGTCGCCCTATGCCAATGGTCGTTCGAGTCCTCGCCTGGCTGAGATTGGGATACCGCCAACCGCTTTTCCACAAGGCTACCTCTATCACTACCCAGGATTCTTCCATCATCAACAAACGCCGGATGCTACTGCCCAAGATGGAACTCGCACCAACCCATCATCTCCTTCTTTGACGAGTAGCATGCCTGGCTTGAGGAGACAAGTGCATCGGGCATCAAATGCAAGCGACACAGGATCCCTTCGATCACACTCTCAGCCACCGCGCGGAGTCGGCCCACAACCACTGCCCGTGGGCTATCCCAACATACCGCAATTTTTTGACCCTGCTATGGTTGGTGGGTACCCTATCGCGCGCTCCACACCTCAGGATGCCTCCTCCACGCCCCACCCAACGTCTGACGATCAAAATAGCCCACTCTCTACTCATCCTGAATCTGCTACGGCCGGATCACCCACGGCTCCCCTTGAACAGAGTACGCCGAGAGAATGCCCAAACTACTCTGTCACGGAAACACCACCTCCTCAGCCGAAATTGCAAGATTATGTTGTCGGGCCCATTCCTTCGTTCAGTGAACTAGCCCAGCGTCGGCGACGTGTCTCATCTGAGATAACGCAACCTCTCCTGAACACTGCTTTGCGGCGTGTTTCTCGATCACCCTCGCCTCTAGGAGGTCATGTGCGAAGCTATTCAACTAGCGTTACAGGACCTAATGTGCTGCCTAATAATGAGCAACGCAAAATTCGCATTGATTCCGTACGACCCCCGGTTGACAGTGGGCCGGTTATTGTCAATGGCTCTTTTCCAACGCCACCGCGTGAGCCACGCTTCAGGAGCGATACCATCGACGCTCTTCCTGTTGACATGTCCAATGTTCCAGCTTTGGGTATCTATGTAAACGCGAACAACCATGCCTTGCACCAGATCAACGAGCTGCAAGCTCGTCAGCAGCAGGTGCTTGAGGAAATGCAGCGACAGAAAGCTGCTGCGGCGATAGATTCGATGGGCTCTCCTATAGCCAATGGCTCGACAACAAACGGCCCTTCAGCGGAGTCCAATTGCCTTACACGGGTGCCAAGTGAAGGACAACAGCCATTTTCCGCCTTTGCAGAAGGATGGATAAATTTCGACCCGAGCAACGGCTCACAACATGCTCCCTCTGAGGATGTTTCCCCAAAGCGCACTGCTCCATCTCCGTGGAGAAATGCTGCACTCAGCAATGGGCTTCCTTCGTTGGACACGGCTAATGCGCCTCGAGCCCACCCTCAAGAGGTCAAGTCGGCTACCCTTCCTCTACTATCGCCCGTGTTTGAGACTCGAACACCATCACCCACATCTAGCCGAACCAACGACCTCAGCAAATTGGTGAATGGAGCCAAGGCACAAGTCAAAAGCGACAATCAACACGCTCGACGCTTGTCCCAGATATCTCAATCAAGTGCGCCGAAAGAGAATCGTGGTGCATCACAAAAGGGCAAAGTGCCAACAACAGATAGTGGCAGCAAATCAGCTGGTACACAGAGCTCTAGCCCGTGGCAACAGCAACAGCCATCGAACCGTGGCAGGCACAAGAACAAGAATAAAAACAAGAAATCTTCTGAGAACAAGACTACGGGTGAGCCGTTGCCTGCAAATGCTGCAGACCGTAAGGGAGGTTAGGATATGCATTTCGGCACCTCTTTACACCAGGAAACATCAACAGTGCCGTGTTTTTTTTGTGTGTGTGTTGCCTGATTCTCTTTGGAGGAATCAGTGGTCCCACAGTTGATTCTACGCTGTCCACAAATTGTCCATGGGCGCAAGGTGGTGCCCACGACCTCGTACAACGCAACAGGTCTGGATACTGTTGGGAAAAGGCAAGAGATGCGAAAAGACAAGGAATTCGTCATGAAGCAGGGCCACGAGTTTGGGGGGAAACGTAAATGGGAGGTATATGAAACGCTTTGCTGCATGTTCCATGTAGCATCAATGTGTTAGGGAAAGGGACAAAGAAAGAGGAGTGAGAAGACGTTATCTTCCTCATCCCCTTAACCTACTCGGCAAGCGCACCAGGACCGCTTCGCGCAGAGAAACAAAAAAAGGATTCGGTTGTATTTCTTTTACACTCATCATAATTTGCGGAGAGCATCGTATGCATTTTCCATTCCTGCATTCTCTGGAGTCCCGCAAAAAAAACGCCTTTTCCCTTGTGCTGTTTGGGTTTTTATTCCTCTTGCCGTTCTTCATACAGGAGGTCGGGCCTATTCATTTTGTTAAAGGGATACACAAAGCGTTGTTTTATTGTAGTTTCGTTGTGTTTTACATTTGTCAAACTGGCCGGCTCATCTTTTTTTTTTTCATGCTATCATGGCACACGGGGAAGCGAGAGTCATTTTAAAATATGTATAGATACAATGATGATGTGGGAGGGAGAGCGAAGTTTTTGGGGCACAGACCAGAACAG
>SSBG01000003.1:762925-778347 GCA_028220655.1 Shiraia bambusicola | reverse complement strand
AAAATACTATCTAGCAAGCTGTGTATGGATTGGAATCGATATCAATGCCATAGCAGCATAGAACTTTCTTGGTCATGTTTGATGACTGTCAAGGACTTTGATTTCTAAAATTGCTGTTGTTGGAGAAGTAGATATTACAGGGACAGCAAACTACGTTAAGCGCAGTAAACTTAAAAAAAACATGAATTCCATCAAGTCTTACCTCGTAGGTAGTAACTACCTATGTGGCATTGCAACATCAGGATCACGATGAGTAAAGTTTACTCCTATCAAGCAAGATATACTTGAGAATCCTGTGTATCTTAGGACTTAATTTAAGCACTTTGGTATCTACCCCGGGGTTGCAATAATTACCTGTTTTAGATTACCAATAATAGTCTGGAAAGAGGAGGAGGGCGGCATAAGCTGACACTAACACGGAGATGAGCGCTTTAAGAGGGTAGTTAACTAGTCAAAGTTACCGACAAGGACTGAGAAGGCATTTCTAACCGATCCGTCTCCATATCAGCAGTGATACTTGAGGTTTCTCTCGAGCAAAAACACCATGCTAATCGTTGAATGTAAGGGCACTCCATAGTTAGTTATGAGGTAGGCGCGATGTCTGGCATCATCACATGAAACATGACTACTTAACTACCTACCTGGCAAAGTCACGCTTACACTCTTTGACTAACAGATCGGCTACCAACACGGCCAAGCCGCCCAAGCTCACATAAAGCGCTGTATCGAATTTTACACAGGTCTTTTTCTCAAAAATTGCAAACAATCATGGCCCCAGGTCTTGGAACACGCCCATCGATTCGAACAGCAAGCGACAACCCATTGGCCAGAATACCATGAGGAAATGCAAGGCACAGCTGACGGTGCCGGAACAGAGTTATTAGACATTGTAGCTATCAACGTACGGACCGAGATCAACTTTGGACTATTCAGCGACGGCTGCACTTCACTAGCATTGCATACCAAGAAGCGAGCATGGCTGGCACAAAACTGGGACGTAAATATTAATTACAACCCCACCAACCCCCCCCCCCCCCCCCAGAAATCACCTTAACAGATGATGCACAGTGGATGACGGAACAAAAGCAAAACCTCATCACCACAAAGATATTCCAAGCAGACAAACCTGCAATCTTCCAATCCACAGAAATCACTGGCAAGATAGGATTCAACAGCGCAGGAGTCGGGACACTTCTCAACGCCATCAGAGTCCCTGGCATGCACCCTTCCCACCTCCCTGTCCATTTTGGCCTTTGCATGGCCCTCGAAAGCAACGCTGCTTCCGAGGCAGTCGCAAAGCTCAAAAGCCACGGCATGGCTTCGCCAGCACACATATTGATTGCGGACCCAGAAACAGCGATTGGGCTAGAATTTACAACCTCGACATTTGCAGAATGCTTGCCTGACTCTAGTGGCCGCATTGTCCATGCCAACCATCTTGTATGCAATCACACCGGGATCGACGATGCAGTCTGGCTGAACGATTCGATGCAGCGAATGGAAATCATGACGGATAGTCATCTCGGCGCGTCTTGGTGAGTGCCTTGTTTGAAAACGAGCAGAATTTTCCCGCCGCGATAGTTGTGTAGATTTCAGACAGGGCGGGCTGGGAGCGCCACTTTGTTTAATGTTGTAATGGATCTTGGCCTAAGAGTAGGACCGCCGTGGTGAGAATCGCAAGGCCAAATCAGGTTGAAGACGTTGTGGAATTGGAAATGTGATTCTATTCAAACTGGATTCTTTGCTTTGCACTTGATACTAATATATGCCGCCTCTTCGTCTCAGTGACTGGGTCAAGGAGCCGTTGGAATCGGGTTAATCAACCGCTCAGTAACCAGTCGAGAGATTTTCAACGCACGTTGTATTGATATAAAACGTTCGCTCAATGGGGCGATTGATTAATCTATAATAATTATGGGAACTCTGTTGCAACAGTTGGATAGTTGCTCCTGGCATTATATCAGAAATGTTCGTGTAGCGAATTTCTGGCAAATGTCATTTGAACTTGTCTGTACCTCATCGTCACGAAGGAGCCACCTAAAGGGACTTTTGCAACACGCCAGTTTAAGGGGAAGCATCACTAAGGAAAGGAAAAGAAGGGTCTTGTCTTTGAGTAACTCATATCTTTTAGCATTTAGCTATCTTCCACCATCCGAATATTTCTCGAGCACTTCACTTCAATCATAGAAGCCGCATCATCAAACTCAGTTGATAATGCCCATCAATTTCCCAAGTCAATGGACCTGTGAATGATTGATATGATAGTGTGCTGGAATAGCCTAACATAGATTGAAGGGCAATCCACCTATGCTTTGCCAGTCTGCTAAACACAACCCTCGATGTTTTCACCAATGATGTAGGTGACAAACAACTACGACGAACAATGCATGCAAAGGCGTCCGTATCGCCAACCATTGCCGTGACTTGCAAGAGCACTAAGAGGGAACTGCCGGGCTCTCCTCATCCTCGTCCTTGGAATGAACTCCACGTGCAGTCTCACACGGATCTGGTGCATAGGTGATTGTGCAGTGTTCCCAGTCTATTTCATCCCGGAGTTCATGTTCGAAGTTCAGGCCATCCAAGATGTTGGCGAAACAAAACTCAATGTAGTAGCGCTACGTAGAAGTTAGTTTTAACGAATTCTGCTTGCTGTACACTATGTGGACTTACTCCCTTTGCGGTCTTGCCGCGCTTAATGCGATCAACATCGCGCTTTTTGTTACCATTGCCACGAGCAATCTTGCATAGCATCATGTCGGACCAATCTTCATCGGCATCAGTGGCTCGCACACACCGAGTTTTATCGCCTTCAATACAATCTCGGAGAACACCATCGATTGGACTAGGGTCAGCAGCCTTCTCGACTAGCACCAGCCCTTCAGAGTTAGGGAGCTGTATGCCATTTGCTGTAGCCTTCAAGTACTCTTCGCAGCCTTCCGGTGTGAGAAATTTGACGATGGCGTCGTTCGAAGCAGGGCCAGGCATCGAAATTGACTCGAGCCTGCCACCCCAGACCAGTGCCTGCAACTGGTTGATGTTTGCACAGGAGACTCCCTTCAGAACACAGGCACGGTAGACAGCTGCGGGAACAAGTCAGCAATGTTTCTCGTTTCTCAAACTAGGATAGAACTTACGAGCTTCGCTTTCATCCGTGGCATCTTTCGTCACAACTTGGTTTTCACTCTCAAAACGGGTTAGCAATGCTTCATCAGCTTCACTCTGCAGCACAAGAGGATCTACACTAGGACAAAATCCTAGAGTCGTCTCGCACAATCCAGCGATACCATCGAAATTGTCAAGAGTCAGGTAATCATGCTCAATTAGTGTGACAATGAAGTTGAGAAAGTCGCCATTGTTCTCTTGGAGAGTGTTCTTGATAAATTCCACTGTGACTGGCTTCCGTCCTTCTTTCGGAAGTTTTTCAATGTACTGAACAATGGCCAGGGCATAGCAAGACTTGACATCTTTTGGTACTTCGGCGTCTGCCTCGGCTTCTGTTGTGTACGTTTTTTCGATCGTTTCCACAGCAGCGCTCTTGTCTTCGGTCAGAACATTATCGTGATTGGTAGCCTGTTCGCTCCCCTGCTGCTTCATATTTTCTTTGGGTAGATCATTCATCTGAGCGGCATTCTCGATATCCTCAGACTCGGAAAGCTCGCTGAATTTCTTTGCTAGATCTTCCTCAGTCATAGATGCTTCTGCCTGCGAACCAGTTGTGAGGCGATTGAATTTACTCTCTAGGTTTGACTCTGCTAGAGTAGTCTTGGAGGCTGTGACCGAGAGATGCGTAGGCGTCGCCGCAGGCTTTGCAGAATTAGACCTGTACAAGTTAGATCAAATTCGTGCGAAATGTTGCAACGGGGATTAAACGCAATTCTGAGATAGCCAATACATACATTTCAGATTCCTGGGCCCTCTCTATTTCAGAGTCTATGGCAGGAGAGCGGCCGACAGGGGTAGAAACTGCTGATGTTGATGCCTTGGATGCATTTTGGGAGGGAGGTTCAATGAGTTCGGCGTGTCCGTCGTTGTCTGCAGGTGGAGTCGCGAGGTCGTCATGCATGCCAGGGCCTGCAGAGAAGCCAGAAGGAGGGCAACCTGAAGGCGACATACTGTCCAAGAGAGTCGGATCATCGATTGACGGTGTAGCCTCATCCGCGTTCATTGGAGCTACTGTTATGGAGCTTCTGGGCTCCTGGGGTTCTAGGGTACTGGAGTGAAGTTCTAGTTCAGATACTTGTCTTGGAGGTGGGAGAGCCTTACACACGCGCGGACAGCCCACATGGAAGTTCTGAATGGCTTCGATGCAGTCTGCGAGTCTCGTCTCGAGTGTTTCCTCCTCGGTTTGCGACAGAGGCGATGTAGATGTTGGAGACATGAAGCAGAGGTGAGTGGAGGGAGGGAGTAATGAATGAGGTGGCGAGCAAGCTATTTGGTAAACAACAACCTGATTGCTCTTGCCATTTCTGAATTTGGTTGACCCGTCACCCAATTCAAAGTCAACAATCAAGCATAGCTGTTGGCAACGCGATTACGATAATCCTCATAGTAAAAGAACTTCCTTTGATAAAGTTGATGATTAGTTCAAGGGATGTGGTGAAGCTGATCGCCTTATATCCTCATTCATTCTTGCTAGGATTTTGTGCACAAACCTGAGTACTATGTTAGTTTGAGGCCATTGTGCAGTGCTATTCCTTCTATCCAGGACAAATAATCTATCTTCTCTAGGAAACTTGGTTCCTGACGCGTCACTGATTGTCTAGACTTGAAGGGCTAACTCTTTTTCAGCGTAAATTGTTGTAGGAATTCGAAAAGTTTCACTGTTTCGAGTTGCCAGATGAGTTTCTTGGAACGTACCGTCACATACGGCAGACAAACAGCTCTGTAATACTCTTTCAACGACAACATTTGATTACTGATGTGTATTCATATATACCTAGATAGGGGCTTTGAGCCAGATATCTTTGTCTGCAATCCTACATCTTGACCTGAACGTTCTGGATCAAAAATCATCACTGAAAGCCTTGCCTTCCTGCTGGGAGACAACTATCGCTAGCCCATCTTTTAATCAACAGCTTCAAGGGTCGTTGGCTATGGAATAATTAGGTAATATGTCACATTAACAAATTCAGTTGAGTTTGCTGCATGCATATGGAGTAGGTAATTAGTAGATATACATACCTAGGCTTGCTTCAAGGTCGTGCTCGGGCCCCACGCAACGTCACCGCGCCCGCTGCAGCTGCCATGTGAGTGCCTGAAGCCTCAACACCAAACTTACAGCCACGCACCGCGACAACCTCGGCCTGCCACCAATCATTCGCTCGCTAGCCTTGTAGAACCAGCATACATTTCTCGTCAGAGTATACCCACCACCGACAACGTCATGTGGGACGACGAAGACAACAATCCGTATGGTTCATTTGCCCGCCACGAAGTCAACCCGTCGGATAGTCCTGGTTTAGCATCCCCTACCACACGTAAGAAGGCCTACAGGATGGTCCCTATATTCTGAAAAAAAAAAAACTTATTCCAACCGTTTTTAGTTCCTTATCGACCCGTGACTCCGCCATCTGAAGCGTCTTCCCCCGCGCAAGGGTCGCCTCAATATGTCCCACAGCGGGACATGAGTGACGTTGACTACAGCGAAGATCCAGAGCGACCTCAAGGGGGGGACGTAAAGAAGGGTGGCTATGATGCGCGCGTGGAGCAATGGCTCTATGAACAGCCAGATCTACTCATCCTTATCACAAACGCGGGGAAAGATGGTGTCAACTATATCCAGTACACCATCAATTGTGGAGTATGATGATTTGCAGTCGCAGTAAGAAGTCGAGCTTACACAAAAACAGGGCCTAGAAGTTAAGCGCCGGTATTCTGAGTTTGCGTCGTTGCGCGCGACTCTGGTCAGTCTACATCCGACCCTCATTATTCCTCCGATTCCAGAGAAGCATACCATGGCAGATTACGCAGCAAAGCCAACCAAGGCAAAGGAGGATGCTGGCATAATCGAGCTGAGGAAACGCATGCTTGCTGTTTTCCTGAATCGCTGCCGGAAGATGAAGGATGTGCTGGAGGATGGAGTCTATTGGAGGTTCCTTGACCCATACACTAGCTGGGTACATCTTTCTTGGATAATGTACTGGAATCATGCTTGCTGATTCACACCTTAGAATGACGTGCTAAACAGTCAACCTGTTGTCAACATTCCCAAGCAGATCCTGAAGGCACCACCACTCGATACTGCGAACCCCACACAGGCGCATAGCTATCTACCCGTGCCATCGACCTCCGCAAAGCTGAAAAATACTGGACAGACTTCAAGCTCAGGTACACCTGTAGCGCCGGCCAATACTGGCGCTTTCGCTTCAGCTGCAGCACATACTACGCCAGGTCCGCAAGTCTTTGGTCGCTTTCCCCCAGAGACGCGGCAATTGTCAGAAGAGGAACTCGATCCCTATTTTGTCAATTTTGAGACTACGACAAAGGAAATTGAAAATCTCCTACAAGGCCCCATGGAAAAAGTCAATCGCCGATTACTAGTGCATCTGGGCCACTGGGGAGAAGACATGGCTGACCTGGGCGCACGCTTCAATGCTTTCTCGTTATCTGAACAATCACAGTCGCTCGCTGCTGCCGTAGAGAAGACTGGCCAGGCAGTCGACTCTACGTACATTGGAACCACCGAATTATCCTCGTCTCTTAGTGCTAGCTTCGCAGAACCTATGCGCGAGTCTGCACAATTTGCTAGTGTTGTTCGCACTGTCCTTCGATATCGGGTTCTGAAGCGCATACAGGAAGACATGACCAAAGACGAGCTGGAAAAGAAACGCAATCTACTCGAATCCCTTGAAGCCAGCGAGGCGGAAGCGAAACGGCTACAACAACATCTCAACAACGCAGGTCACGCCCCGCCTGCACGGAGCCGCGCCACATCAAGTAGTTCAGTGCGAAGCGACACGGCCGAAACCCCACCCTCATCTCACCGCGACGATGATCGCGCATCCATCGACTCAGACTTTCCTCCTACACATGGTGACACGCCGTCTGCAATACAAGGCGCACCCGAGCCAATCAGCACACCTTCAAGTCCACACAAGAAAAGTGCAAGCGGCAACTTTGTCACCAATAAGCTATTTGGAAGCATTACCCATGCTTTCAGAGGCATGGCAGACGTCGACCCGGAAAAAACCCGGAGAGATCAAATTGGCAAGACCAGAGATAGCCTAACCCACTTGGAGCAAGCTCTCGAAGTCGCAGAAAAAGACACAAAGGACGCAAGCAAGGGCGTAATGAAGGATCTGAGAAGATTTCAGAGCGAAAAGGAAAATGATCTACGGCGGTACATGGCAAGTCTACTACCATCACAACCTATTGGCCCGTCATGTGCTAACAAAAGCTGCTCACAGATGGAATTCGCACAATGCCATATTGACTGGGCTAGGCGAAACAAGGTTGCGTGGGAAGAAGCGCGCGTCGAAGTGAATAATATCCAACATGTAGTGGATGAGTACCCGAGGTCAACAGAGGATATGTAAAAGCAATTCCCCCGCCCCACCCCACCCATGAAAGAATAATAAATGTAATGAAATGAAAGTCAATGATGCAAAGGGACCCCTTCTTGGCCTCGGCTTGTATAATACCATTCACAACGAGACTTGAATGAGCTTCGACAAAGTAGGTAGGTACCTAGGTAGGGTAGGTAATCCGCATCACCAATCCAACTAACTAATGAATCCAATCAAAAAATAAACATGGAATTGGAATACATGACAACAAGACTAAATCTATAAACTGCAAAACTGCACCCAAGGGATATATCTACATACGCGTATATCAGAAATGCGACACGCCGAGTCTCTCCCAACAATTTATACAACTCGTACTCATCCATGATAGCCATATACTTTACACACACCCCTCTTCAAGCAGTAAGCGCACTACTCAATCCCAAAATGCCCATGCCCGCAAAAGCTCCAATAAAACACAACCGTCGACTATGCGTCAAATCCAAACTCTCACCCAACAGCTGCAGACTGACCATGGCCATGACGCCCGCTGTTACTGCAAACATGCAGCCGTACGCGACTTTGCCTGGCTCGCCTGCGCCTTTGCCCCCACCGGGGCCATCGTTCCTGCCCGCGACCTTGAACCATATTGCTGCAACAGCAGCGCCGAGGGGTTGCGAGATGCCGCCTAGCAGGGCGGACCAGAACATTGCCTTCCAACGGCTGTTGATGGCGAGGTAGAGGGGCAGCGCCATGGCGAAACCCTCGGTGATATTGTGGATGAAGAGGGCAAGAAAGATGGAAAAGCCGAGTGTGGGGTTGGCGTGGTTGGTGGCGTAGGTGATGAAGCCTTCTGGGATTTTGTGGAGGGCGATGGCGGTGCTGGTTTGAAGGCCAATAGAGAGAAAGGCGTTGGTAGGGACGTGGTGATGGTGTTGTGGTGCGTGGTCGTGGCCATCGTCGGGATCTTCATGTTCGTGTGCGTCGTCATGGGAGGGCGTTGCTGATCCTGATGGTGAAGGCGACCAAGAATGTTTATGTAAGGATGGTAGGTCCTGGTCTTTGGCACCATGTGTGAGGCAGCCGTGCGTAGATGCAAAGCTTGCGATGGACGTGTCCATAGTAGCTGAGCCGCCTGCAGATGGCAACGTTGTTGTCCCATCGAGGGTTTGGAGCAGAGGTTGGCGCTCATGATTGACATGCGTTGTATGCGCTCTATTACCACCCGATAGCTTTGTGCTGCTTAGATTGCCTAGAGACCTGGCTGCTTGCAGTCGAGGAGGCCTTGTCTGGAGAATATTCTTGAAGCATTCTGTGCCACATGTATCAGAGTAGCCGTAGCATGCTCCAGTCTCATCGCACCGTTTCTGAGAGCCTGTGACAAGTTGCGATACTTTTGTCGAAATAGCAGCATGCAGCGAAGGCCTGCGCGCCGAGTCACTTGGTAAAGTAGTATCGCCATTGGTCCCATATGTACAATGAGGATTCGTCTCGGGCTGGGAGTGACTGTGTTCGTGCTCGTGGCCAGGCTGATGTTGATGACTATGCTCCTCGTCCCCAACTTTGCCCTCTTCTTCATCACCATGTTCGTGATCGCAGTCCACGACTGAATGAGGGATGTATTTGTGCAAAATTTGTGACAAGACTGAGATGACAAGTGCCCCCACTAAAAAGCAACCCACGAGGATGACTGTTGCTGGGCGAGGCGACAACCCTCCATTTATCAAATATTTTTTGGCTGACGGAAGCATATTGTTCAAAGAAGAAAATATCTTAGTGCATATGTCAGCTTGTGTCTGATGAGACGACAGCAAAGTACACGCACCATCACACCAAAAGAAAGGCTCAAGCCTGTTGATAAGAAGACATTGCTGTCTTCTATTTTAAAGTGTTTCATCCCAGGAAACTGGCGGATGACAAGATCGACACATATTATGGATGCTGTACCAAGTCAGAACTCCAGGCTCAGACATGAAGGCTCTTGTTAAAGAGACGTTTTTGGTATTGAGTATTAGTTACCTCCAAATGTACATGCTACATGGTTGTTAGTGAGTTAAAGTATCTCTCGTGATCACATTTGACGCACCTATTCCACTCACGACAGCCATAATCCACCCGCGAGTGTCATTATCGAGCACCATGTCGGCCCTTTGAGTGGCGTGATACCGCCTGTCAAGCTCCTTTTCTTTGGGAGTCTATTTCGCGGACCTGTAAAATGTTAAGGACAGTTATTCAAGTAACTTGTTCCGGACACTAAGAAAAGAGCGATGAACTTTCATCTGATGTCTGTCTGGAGCTGTAGCACCGTGCTGGCGCCAAGGCGCTAATGTTAGATCTAGATCACATGCACTCTCATTGGCCAGCACTCGCGGCTGATGTGAAGAAGATGCACGCCACGATTGGCTAGCTACAACTGTTCGGCCGATCAGATGCAAGCTGATTACCAGGTATTATTCTTTTCAACGTCACCAAACATCATGCTGAGACGAAGAAAAAGTGCCTTGAATTAACTTCCATGAGTTGATTATATTCTTGTCTCTATCAAAGCCACATTAGACTCTAGATATTCCCAGTTACAATTCAAACGTCGCCTCCCGAGAAAAAAAAATGTAGCGCTTAAAGTTCCCGCCTAGCCGTACACTCGTCTCTCATCGCTGAGATGTCGATATGAAATCTATACTGGGGACTTTCGTTCCGAACAAGAAAAAAAAAACACCCATGACGCCGGTGCTATGCTAAGGTGTGGTATCGCAGAGAAATATGCACAAAAGAAAACTGTAGCGATATTCGTTGCGTGAAGTTGTGAAAGGAAAGTGTGGAAAGGAAATATTAGGCGCTTGGGGGATGTGGAGGGAATATTTTACTCCACTTGCCGGGGCCATGTTCAGGTCTCTCGTTGATCACAAGCAGGTTCTGTCCTCCGCACCATCCACCTGGTTCGGCGATTCGCTCGACTTTGGTCCAGTGGCCCTTGAAATCCTCGTCCGTAGCATTTGCAGCGAAGCCTCTGGTCCAGTCATCGTATTCCCATATGGTATCGATTTGCTTTGTCCCAGGCTCCTCGTTGAGTCGATTTGTAGGCTCGGGCATGCCAACCATCTTGTTCAGGATATCATGTACAAGCGAATACAGGCGCTCTGGCCGGCGGACGAGCGAAAGCCATGACAGTGTAGTTTCGTCATAAGCCACACGTATGAAGGGATTCATATATATGCGGGGCTCAGAGGGCATAGCTATGCCACTTTGGCGATATTGAAGATCTGCATTCACCAGGCAACATTCCGACGACTCCCAGAATGTACCATTGTCGTAACGAAATCGAATTGGCGACGTCCGGATATCGGGAGTTGAGGGTTGCTCTTTAGAGGCCGTGCTCTGATCAGAAGACTGAACCTGGAACCATTGCGCCTCGTACGCTACCATTCCACCCCAGCAGCTTCGCACCCGCACAGCATCTGTTCCAGAGAGTACATCCTTTCTGCTTGTTGCTGCATTCGCACTGGTGAACCACGGAAAGAAAGGGATCCCAGTGATGTCTGCATCGTAGCCGACCGTAGCGAAGCGGTCATAAAACTTGAAGGCGTTGATAAAGTCGACTGCACATGCACCGGCATAGTTTGCACGTCCAGTCGAGTCAATGTTTGTAGCGAAAAGAAGCTGGGCAGCTTCGATAGGGTCGAATAGGACGTCGTTGAGGAAAAGAATCTTGTCGTATTTGACACCGTCGGCGTCGATAGGTGCAAGGGCACGGTTGCGGACTTGGGCGAGGAAAGCGATGCGCTTGAGACGCCGGTCGCCGTTGGGCAGGGTGACGTGGGGGAGTGTGCTGAGGTCGAGTTCCTCACTTACAATGGTCGAATTGCCTGCTTGGTCAGTCAAAGCTCTGTGCGTACGTAGGGGGACAGAGTCTTACAATTCACTTTTCCCCGGAATTCGACCAACGACTGCTTGGTCTTGAGGTCTGGGTTGTCTTCATAGAGACTAAGGTGGACATTGTCGGGGCCTAGCAAGTCGATCAAGTGGAGCACGGCACGACCCCAAGCTCCTGACGTCAAATGACCCTTTTCCTCGTACAGGGCAGCGGCAATGAAGACTTTTTCGCCGTATGGGTTTGCACGAGCGGGCTGGTCGGTTGCCAGTGCACGTTGTCGAAGCTCCTCGTAGTGAGCAGGCCGCACTGTATAGCTAGGGAAGAAGACGGCAGTGACGAGCACCAAGGAGATGAGTATGTAGGGGATGGAGAAGATGAACCAGTACACGAGGCGTAGTACAGAACGGCGGCGGCGGCGCGGCGTCGTGATGCGCAGCTTCGAAGCGAATTGGGATAGCCAAGAGAGGGTGGTGGTGGGGTGGTGGTCCTGGTCGAAAAGATACTTTGCTTCTTCGTCGATTGAATCGCGCGGCAGGAGGTCGTAGTTCACGGTGGAGCGGCGGTGGTTGAAAGACATGGCTAGGGAGTGGCAGGACCGACCTGGGGGGCCTGGAAGAGAAGGAGCGACGGTGGTGAAGAAAGGCAGGCGGCCATGAAAGGGACGTGGAGCAGCAGGGAGAATACGAGGGCAATGGAATTACAATACGGAGTAACTAATAGCTAACTATGCGAAGCTGGACCCGGGGCCGCGTAACTACTATTAATTAATGTTCGCAAAGAGCCCCTGGAATGGCGTCCCAGGCTGGATGCGGGCGAGTTACCGAGTATTAATATTATTAATTAATTAGTTGGTGAGACTCAAGCACAGCACTGCGCCTTCCACATTCCAGCACTGCGCCTTCCTGGCCTGACCTTCTTAGCTAAGCAGCGCCGTCTTTTTCTTTTTCTTCTTCTTTTTTTTTTCCCCCCTCCCCCACCCACCACCTTTTGTCTCCATTCATCCATGTAATTAGTTACTGCCAACTGCACTCATACATATTAATATCGTCGATAATAGTCCTCCGTCCCTATTATTCTGTCGATAAATTTTCATTCGGAATCCAAGGCTCAAGAGGACCACTCGATGGTACTTCGGCTCTACCTGCATTTGTTACGACACTACCTATCAGTTATTATTACCTACCACCTACTCATGACGAGACAGCATCTTCTCCATTTTCACTCTTTTGTCAAGACAGACCCTACAAACCTAATGTTCAACTTGGGCCCGCATGCATGCAACATGGTTTGTTCAACCTCCTATGCGCTGTCCCATTCTTGTCCAATCACATGACTTGCTCCTGACTTGGAAATGCCTCATTGTACCGGGTATTATTACCTATCATTGCGCCTGTCTTGACTCTGCTACTCTGTACATACATATACACTGCCAGACTCTTCACCCAAGCCCGACCGCCGACGAGCCGACGACAACTCCAAGCAAAATACCGATGATTGTCCTGACTCCTGACCCTTGCAGTGGGGGCAGAGGTGCTCACTGCTCACTGCTGGCGCTAATCTGGCTGAACAAGCTTTCGCTGACGACTTTGCTGCCAGGCTTAGCCTTCTTCTTTTTACCCTACAGGCTACAGCTTGAGGCATCGGCGATCATGCATGATGCGGCTGTCTCACGTGGCTATGTACCTAGGCATATATCCATACATGCGGATCATCCGACATGTCCGTTCTCTCGTACTGGAGCCTCCAATTTTCTACACGCTCTCCCTGCTGGCCGGCGGCTCCATCCGCTAGATTTTTCAAAGTCTAGTTCTATTGTCAGCTCAAAGCACCACTTACCGGAGACTGAAATCTGAGACAAAGCAAACGGACAAACAGAAATGAGGAGCATTACCTATTACCTGACGCTTGATACGTCTATTCTCGTTGACGCCTCTTATCGTCCAATCATCTCGCAATGCTCCAAGTGATTCGTACCTGACTTTTCCCTTCAATGCTTTGCTTGTACTCTGTATTCCCCCAATCTATTGACGAGCATACGGCTTCGGAGGATCCCATATTGGATTGTTGAATCGCGGGGGACCAAAACTGGCAGATCGCGGCGGAGCTCGTGGTATTGATGCTCGACGTATTTCTTCCACTGGCTCCGTTGATGTACTGCTACTTGACGTTGAAGGCGAAGGTTTCTTGGCGGGCACAGACTCTACAATTGCTTCTTGGATGATGGGTGGGTAATAGTCGACGATGTGGATGTAATCGGTTTTTCGCACCTTGGGCGGACCTCTTTGTGCTGGCTTCTGTTCTGACTGCGAAGCTTCTGACTGACTTTGCACAGTAGCCTCCTCAAACATCCTTCGATTACGCTTCTGGTGAGTACGAATGGAAGGTGCAGTCTCCAGTTGTTGCGGCGTTGCCGTCTGCTCAACAGGATATGATGTGCGACGAAAGCCCTGTGGATAAGCCTGAGGATACATGGGAGTATAAACGGCTGGTGGGTACCCTGCGCCTCCGCGGTGCATGTCAGCCTGGTCCTGTCCCTGAATCCAAGGCATTTGCTGTTGTTCAACCTCCGGCCACTGCACCCTCAGTACTGCTCTTGGCTGCTGTACCTGCTGTTGAGCGTTCCACTCGAGGTTCTCTCCTGCTTGTATGCGCCCACGACTCGGATGTCTCCTTTCTCGCCTATGCGATGACCTTGACCTACTGTTGCCTTTGTCCTCGTCAAAACCGAGCCCTGTACCTCGACAATGTTGGCATGGCGATCGCCATCTTGCTGGGACCAACGTGTGAAACCAATGGTCTAGCTCCAGACAGCGAAGGTGTAAGTAACGGTGAAGATAGTAGATTCCCAGCCAAATCAGTGCAGCGCCAAAAATGCTGGCAAGAACCAGAGAGACGACCAGATTCTTGTTCACCATTGTGCACAAACTACCAGTAAAACAAAGATACAGAACAGTAGGGTTGCTGTCCTGAGACAAAGCGCATGTCGAGTTATGTACAGGACGGCAACGACCATCTTGCGCAACAAGTTTGTCGAGCGTTGAACGGGTAGCAAACAACCCCATGTCGTGCGACTTCGACACCGCAGCTCCCGTATTGTGCACCCAAAAGCTCAACGTGTTTCTTGATGAGCATCCAGTCAATAGTCAGTGTAACTTCCAGTTTTACTCAGTTATTCCACCACATCCTTGAATTTCCAAGCTTTCCTTCCGTGATTAGCATTCCCTCCTGTCACCACCACAAACACCAACGTCCCACCACCGACTTTTGTCTCATCAAACGCCCGTTCTCCACCCCACTCACAAGCCCTCCTCATCCCCCGCCTGTTAATCCCCCCCTCCAGTATCGCCACCCTGCAAGCCCATCGAACCCACACCCCATTAGCCCCTCTCTCAATTTCTGTTCTGACTTTACCTGCCAATCTCCTCCAAGCCCTAACACCAGCACCCAAACCCCCCCCCCCAGAAGCAGCAGAAGCACTCTTTCTACTCCTCGCTACCCTCCTGACACTCCATGTCAGCAGCCAGAACGCGGTAGATGCAATTGAACAGGCACCGGCCCAACCAAATACAAAACACGACAAGGAGGACGATTATGAGGATTATCGCGTGTATGTATTTCATTTTCGCGCGCGCACAAAGGGCTTTTTTTTTGTATGTGTGTGTGTGTGTGTGTTTGTTTGTTTGTTTGTGTGTTTGTGCGGACGGTGAGTGAGCGAGTGAGTGAAATGATTCAAGACTGTAAAGTAAAAGGTGATGAATTATGGTAGTAGAGAAGAATAAGAATCAGCAATCTCAGCAACAGAGAAGATAAGAGAAGAGAAAGAGGAACCGGGAGGGATAAATCTTTATATAGAGAAAAAGAAAGGTAAAGAGTAACGAGGACGAATGGAGCTTTTTTGTAATTTTCTAAACGGGATGGGATTTGATTGGGTGCAAATGCAAGTAGAGTGTAAGTTGTAGTTACATGTTTTTGGATTGGAAGAATTCGCTTTTACTTTTAATTTTGTCTTCCTTCCTTTTCCCCCCTCTGCCCCCCCCCCCCCTCCC